>BMAU01005105.1:0-94760 GCA_019973935.1 Trichonephila clavipes | reverse complement strand
GGTAAAGACGCGACGTGTTGAACTAGCAGTGGTTAGTTGGCCTCTGCCGAAAAATTATTCAAGCCGGAGCTACGAAAGCTCACTAGATAGCGCTGCTTCGGAATGCAGTAATAAATAAAATTGAGATTTATGGTCCTCTGAAAAGGATATGACTCAACCTTTTAACAAATGTTTCAAAGGGAAAATCCTACAGAATCACCCTCTCCTGACAGAGCTGGTCTCTCAGCTCTTACAAAATGCTGAGAGCTAAAGTACTTTAAATACAAACTATTTTTAGTTACAAATATAAATTTGATGATTATTGGAATATGAACGCAATAAAGACAAATAATACGATTCTTAAGGATAATAAAATAAAATATTACAGATGAAAATATGTATACCTAATATTCACAATTCCGGACCTAAAATAAAGCATATAAAAACAAAATATTCTATGTTGTGATCTACAATTAACTAAACCATAAAAAAGTCCTTCGCATCAATAGAAAGATAATGAATAATACAAAAATATAATAAATATTACAAGTGAATATAAAGTGATTAATGGAAACGAGTGTTACCATAGAACATCTATTAATTTCTCAAGAGGGATATGAGAAAAATTAAAAATAATGACAAATAAAAAAATTCAATTAAGCATAAAAATGTTTCATCAAATCAGCTGAGGTGGTGGTTGAGTTCGGTCCATCGTGCTGAACAACCTTTTCCACTTCATACCTATCCTTGGAATTAACTTTTGTTACTTTGTAAGGGCCTAAGAACTTTGGTCTTAGTTTCAGTCCAGCTCTAAATTGGGTTCTTTGGATGGCTACTAAATCACCTTCTTTGTATAACGAAGCTTTCTTTCTTCTTCTGTTATACGTCTTTCTATTTTCAGACTGCAGGGTTTCGATGTTCTTTTCTGCATCGTTTCTTAAAAATTCGCGTTGTTCTAGTAATTCATTCGCCATTTCTTCTAGAAGTAAGTCTTTGATTAGGATGTCTTCCTTGTTACGCATTTTGATTCCCACTAATAGTTCGAATGGTGCCCATTTTGTACTGCGACTTATAGTACTATTTAGTATTCTCTGTAATCTGTCGACGTATTTGTACCATTTCGTTGAGTCGTCTAATGATAGTTTGGTGAGAACTGGAATCAAAGTTCGATGAATTCGTTCAACTTGTCCGTTTCCTCGAGGAACACCTGTTGCTATTTGTAGATGTTGAATGTTTTCTTCATCACAGTAGTCGTTGAATAATTTTGAAGTGAACGCTGAACCTCTATCAGAGATAATTCTGATGGGGTTACCAAAGGTCTTCTGGTGTTGTTTTAGTTTTTCGAGGGCACTTTCAGCAGACACAGTTTTGACGGGATATAGCCAAGTAAATTTGGTAAATGCGTCTACTACGGTGAAAATGTGTTGGTAACTTTTTGTTTGTGGAGGGTAAAGGACCAATGAAGTCAACATGGTACGTACTTAAAGGAATGCTTTCCTTAGAAATAGGATTCAAAAACCCTTCCTTTTTGCCAGTTTTCTTATTAGCTAAGATACATGGAACACAATTAACTATTACTTTTTTTTAACGACGTTGGATAAATTTGGGATAAAAAAATTCCTGTTTCACAATTTCTTCTGTTTTTCCTACTGAGAAATGACCATTTTCGTGAATCAATTTAATTAGTTCAGCTTGCATTGCTTTAGGGATTACAATTAATTCTCGACCATTTAAGTACTTGTAGAGTATACCATTTCGCTCAAAAAATTCTTCTGATTCTTGCTTCTCTAGAAGTGATTTCAATGTTTGGATGTTGTCATCTTCCTCTTGTGCGTTTTTAAGCTTTGAAGTTAATGTATCATTGCATACCATCATTACCGGATATCGGCTTAGAGCATCAACGTGCTTCATACGACTTCCAGCTCTGTGCTCTATTTCATAATCGAATTCTTCTAATTGAAGCGCCCATCTGGCTATGCGAGTAATTAGCTCCTTTTTTGCATAGTCTTCTGAAATGCTGAACAGTCAGTTACTATTTTAAAGTGTTGTCCTAAAAGATAAACACGAAACTTCTTTAATGCTTTGATAATTGCTAGTACCTCTAATTCGTAGCTGTCATACTTTTCTTCTGCTGTATTTGTCTTTTTCGACATGTAGTAAACGGGATGTAACTTTCCATCTTCTGCTTCTTGTATCAAAATTGCGCCGTACCCTTGTTTACAGGCGTCTGTATGCAGTTCTGTTTTTCTTCCATACTTGTAAAGGTGCAAGATTGGGCCTTCGGACAGGATTTTCTTCAATTTTTCAAATGCTTCTTTTTGTTGAATTCCGAAAAACAAAGAGGTTTTCTTTTCTTGTTAAATCGCTAAGTGGTTTAGCTATCTTTGAATAATCTTTGATGTAATCTTGCGGAAATATCCAGTTAAACCAAGAAAACTTTGTACTTGTTTTATTGTTGTTGGTTCTGGAAATTTTCGGACAGCTAGTGTCTTCGTGGGAGATGGTTAATTAGTTCCGATTTCAACAATGTGACCTAGAAATTCAATTTTCTTTTTTAAGAATTGGCACTTCTTGAACTTAATTTCTAACCCGTATTTCTTTGCGACTTCAAAAATAATTTTAAGTTTTTCGAGACCTTCCTGTTCGTTTTTCGCTGGAATGACGAGATCATCTAAATAACTGATTACAATTCCTTTCCTAGTAAGATCTTTAAATATACTTGATACGTAGCGTTGGAAAACTCCTGGACTTGTGCTTAGTCCGAAAGGAACTTTGTTGAATTCAAATTGCCCATCTGGGACGATAAAGGATGTATACTTCCTGCAATCTTCGTCAACATCGACGTGAAAGAAACCATTGCGTAAATCTAATGTAGAATATACGTTTGCTTCTTGCAAAGTGTCTAAAACATCTTCGATGATAGGTAACGGAAATTTATCTTTCACAAGCTTCTGATTCAATTTTCTGTAGTCAATGCACATTCTCAAGATCCATCTTTCTTTTTTACCATTACCATTGGACTTGCATATTCCGCAGAACTCGCACGTATAATGCCTTCGTTGAGCCATTCTTCTATCTGTTTGTTTACTTCTTGTCTTTCTGTGAAAGCTAGTCGACGAGGGTGTTGAAGACTGGTTCTTCGTCTTTTAAAATAATTCTCATTGTGACGTCAGTAGATGCTGTTTTTTATGGCTTGTAGTCTTGAATTAACTTTTCAAGTTCCTTCTTGATTTGACGATTTTCAACATGACGTAGGTCTAGTTCTTCTTGAAGATTTTCAGCAGATATTTGCATAAGCTGTGCATGATTCTCATATTTGTGGAATTTAACTCCTTCTTTAGTAAAACTTATCGATGCTTGTTCCAAAAAAGATCTGATCAATAACTGCTTCGAATTTTAATTTATCAGTCGGTACAACATGCCAAGTTAACGAGTAATTTTCATCATCTATTTTGAACTCATGTTCAAAGGAACCGATAGTTGTCACTTGTGCTTCACCAATACCTGTGAGAAGCATCTTGTTCTTTGATAATTTTGTTGGATCCATTATTCTTCTGCTTGTGTTTTCTCGAAGCAAACTTACTGTACTACCACTGTCTATGAGCGCCGTGATTTTCCCCTTTCCAAAAATATCTCTTTAGTACGTAAACCTTCCTTAACGATGAGTGTGCAAGTTTCTTTTGGAGGTTCTTTGAATTTCTGCGATTTTGAATAGTTCGTCTGAGCATATATATGCTTGGAAGAATTGTGATTTGAGTGTTTCTCGTAATTTTTGTTGTAATACTCTTTCTGCGCGCTGTCTTGATATCTTTTAACAGATTCGTACTTGGTAACAGGGGCTTCGTAATGTTTGTTGTAATTCGTTGACGCTGGAAACTTCTTATCTTTCCTGTTATACTCGAATTTTCCTGGTGCTTCATATCTGCGATTCTTTTCTGTGAATCTGAATTCTTGTTTCTTCACAAATGGACTGCTAGATTTTTGTTTCAGAGTCCTTTTAAAGTCTTCGAATTCTTCTAGTTTTTCTGCTAATTGAACAGGGGAGCTCATATTTGCCCATTCATCAAGATAATATTCTTTAAATTCAAAAGGAGTTTTTCGTTTGAGGTGATCTGTTATGATTAGATCTGATAACTTTTTGAAAGTATCTATCTTCAATCCATCTATCCATCCGTTGAAGTAAGTGTTTAACTCATGGTAAAAATCAATCCATGTTCTTTCAGGTGCTTTTGGTGAGTGACAAATAGTTGTCGAAACTTTTCTGGAGTTAGTTTAAAGCGTTTCAGCAGTAAATCTTTAACGTGTTCGTAAGAGTTGGCTTTATCGTCAGGCTCTCTCGCTCTGATGTGAGATACTTCCGTCGGTAACAAGCCTAACAGATGAGAAACCCAGTTTTCTTGATCAATATTCAATCTCTGCGCTTGACGTTCAAATAATTTTAGATAAAGACTGATGTCTTCTTTCAAATCAAAACGATGTATAAACTTTGAAATTTCTTTGACGAGAAATTTAGTATCACTTTCTTTGGATGTATCAGCGCCTAACTTGGATTGTGTTTGGATTCTTAACTTTTCCAACTCAAATTCATCTTTGCGTTTTTGCTCATCTAACCTCAATTGTTCGAAGCGTAATTTTTTCTTCTCGTTCTTCAATGCGTAATTTTTTCTTTTGCTCTTCAATGCGTAAATTTTCTTCTCTGGCTTTGCGATCCTCAACAATCGTTGAATGTATGTTTTTGGTCAGTTCTTCGTCATAATCTTCACTGCCAATAATTAGATCTTTGAGTGTGGCGATGGTCATCGATTTATCGAATTTTAAATTTAATTCCGTGGCTAAGACAAATAAATCTTCGCGTTGACCTTTGCCAAGATACGCCAGTTTAAAATTTAAATTTAAGTTTAGATAGTAACCAAAGGAATAAACAAAAATTGTCACGCGTTCAAACAAAAACAATGATGTTGCTATTGGCAATTCTCGTTTGCATTTACAAAAAATTCTCAAGTTCAAATGATATTGCATCAAAATACACTAAATATACATTGAAATATTCAAATTCTATTCATTTAGAAATATTTTAAACCAGTAACGTATAAAGACAACAGTGCGAGATAAAATACGTAATGCTTAATTTAAAGTAGTCAAATCATTAATTTCAACTAAAAACAAAACCTTTTTTTTTTTAAACCATTTGATATATCAGTTCTCATTTCGTTATAACAAATGCAAAAGAATTTGAAAGAAAAATAAACTAATATAAATCTTGTTTAGAAACTGTGATTAAATTTATTGTGATATGAAAAGTTAATCATTTAGAGTTCTTTGCTGAAAAAAGCAAACAATTAGAAGTTATTCAATTAAAAAAAATCTCATATATATTTTTTATTACACTAATAAAAATAAAATCTTTTTAGGATCTCATCAGCAAATTTTAAGGATAAACACATGTTTCAGCATAATAATTCTGTCAAAAATGAACTCAAAATACTTATATATTGAATGATATTATGCATCATTTAAAATAAGATTATACATGATCTTTCATCAATTCTAACAAACATAGCATATTCTTTCAAAATATATTTCTCGAATACTCATAAAAAATAATTAATTACTAAACAGCTTCAAGAGAAATGTTACACTATATGAGTCATTGAAATTACGATTGCAACCAAATAGAAATGTTAAGGAATGGAAAACATTAATCTCTTAGTTCAAGGTCGATGACGTAACTGAAGAAATGAAAACTTTTCGCACATACATGAAATTCAATGCGATTCGTTAATAAATGAGATACAAATATAAAACTTGAATATTACGTACGACTTTCTTAATATTTTAAAAGATATACTTGTAGAAAATTTTAATTGATACGATTTCTATACACATAGAGAAATAGTATTTCAGAAAAACACACATCATATTTAAAAATATAAATTACTTCATGAAATCGACTACAACAATTTTTTCATAATCAAATTAACAGTGACTCACGTATTCTTTTCTGAAGATTCCCTTTTTTTTCTGTTGCAAGGAAAACGAAACAAAAAACAGTACACACCTGATTCAGTTGACGACGTGTGATTAATTACTTAAAAACAAACTTCAAAGGCTCCTGGATGTGTTCACTGGACTTGTGAAACTCTTGTAGTTGTACACGGCAGAAAATAACGTGGTTAATGACTTAGGGAGTCGTTTCGTTCTATGCACCTAAATGTTAGTGTTATGAGGGGCAATCCGCATTTTCGATTCAATCCGCTTGTAAATTAGGCTTGCAGCCAAAAATGGGGGGTTTTTTTAAAGAAGAAGAGAGAAGGTTATCAACTTATTATTTAGAGAAGATTTTCGAAATCAAATCCCAGGCGATCCCCCAATTATTTCTGTGGGAGTCCGAATAAAAATCAGACTCTTCAGAAGGCGGGATTTTAGATTGGCGAGGTGGTTTGTCTAGGGGTAAGTATTTAAGGGTGAGTGATGAATTATTAATTGAATCTAAGTCATTTAAACACAAATACTTCTAAGTAAAAGAGAATTTATTTAAAGTTAAAGGGAAATATTTACAAAAGGGGATATTTACAAAGAGAAAGAAATGCAGGAATTAGGTTAATTAAAAGTTGAGTTATACCTTTAGAAGACGGGGAAATAAACCTCTTCTCATTCTTGGATGTTAGGACTGGTGGTGCCGCGCTGGGCGCGGAAATGCGGTAAAGACGCGACGTGTTGAACTAGCAGTGGTTAGTTGGCCTCTGCCGAAAAATTATTCAAGCCGGAGCTACGAAAGCTCACTAGATGGCGCTGCTTCGGAATGCAGTAATAAAAAAAATTGAGATTTATGGTCCTCTGAAAAGGATATGACTCAACCTTTTAACAAATGTTTCAAAGGGAAAATCCTACATATATATATATATATATATATATATATATATATATATATATATATATATATATATTACTTGGACTTCATATACATATCTAAAAAACTTTTTTCTTACATTTTAAATTTTTTCTCTGAATTTTTATAGCATGAATAAAATCATTACTGATGTTTTTAACTTTCATAATAATGGCAATGGGTTACAAAATACAGTCGGACATCTATATAACGAAGTTGATTAATCCTGAAAAATAGTTCGTTATATGGAAAATTCGTTACATAGAGGTTCATCTTTCAATTTTCCTTATAAACCATATAAAACAAATATTAAATTCATAAACAGTATGTATTAAAAAAGTAGTTATAATATATAAACACACTTTTTTGTAAATTAATAATATTTATCTTATATTTCTTACCCATGAAAACGAAAGAAAGAAAAATTGCAAGGAAAGTTTCTTGACGCCTTTATCCACTTCCCAAAGAATTAATATTTTTCTTTAATGGTCAAGCATCTACCTTTTGAAATTTTCAAGCTACAAGAAATGAAGTTACCAGCATGACTAAGCGACACTATAAATTTAAGGAGACTAGTTCGAGTGCACGAGGACACGAGACAGCTCCATTGAGGGCGAAATGCGATATCCAAGATGTTTCCAGTGAACTAGACTATGGAGTTAAAAGGTGCACTTCTTGGATAAAACACCCAGAACTCTTTTGCTCTGGGCGAGCTAATTCCCTAATAAAACCAGTTAAAGATTTATTACCTCCATAAAATGAGTTAAAAGAAAGAATAAAAAACTTGAAATTTCGAGAAATAATTTTAAAAAAATGGAGAAAAAAATTAAATTACAGGAGCAAAAGTTCGTTATATAAAAAATTTACTTCGCTTTTGGGAGGTTATTTTACGAAGAAAATCCTAAAATGTTCTTGGTTCCAGGAAAAAGTTCACTATATAGAAATATTCATAACATAGAGGTTCTTTATATGGGGGTTCGACTGTATTTTGCTCTACATTAAACCTTTCTGGGATTTCCTAACGTTATCCACATTTCCCGCCATCTCCCAAATAAATTTTAATTTTCTATGGATCCTCTCAGCAAACACGAGGACCCCCAGGGGCTCGGCCAAAATACTTTGGAAACATATGCTCTATAACAGTGGTTCTTAAACTGTACTCCCCCGGGTTGCCCAGCGTTTTTCTAGGAGGTCCGTGAAGGTCTCTCATTTAATGTTAGGATTTACCTCTTTTGCAGACTCTGAAAAAATGGAATCCTCGTGGAAAAATGAAAAGATGTGCCATTCTGGACTATTTCACTAAATTGTCCTAATGAAAAATTCTATTTGAACATGTATTTTTATTAAGAGTATTAATTCATTTTTTTTTCAATTCCTACTATTAGCTCACACTTTTTATATATTTATTTATCATCGTGGAATTTTCATTTGTTAATAAAGTATATTTTAAAGCTCTCAATTGAGCTGAAATTTTATATACAGGATTATTTTGGATGACAGAATGCAACGTTTGAAACAATAACGGTAGCGTATTCTTGGTTAATTAAAATATGGAATTTATTTACGTCACAACTATTGAAAATTATTTACTAAATGATACATTAAAGTTATTAAATTTAATTATAGATTGTTAGAGTCCAATATTTTGTGAGAGGAGGATTCGTTCGCCACCGCTCCCGTGCAATTTCAAAGCATCTCCTCTCTCATCTTCCGGTCGACGGGGCTAGATTCCTCGGGGGTCAAAAAGGGGTTGCGTTGCAGGTGCAAGATGCACGTGTGGGTGACGGGTCCACAAAGAAGCCGACCCCTCTCGATGTTGATGTTCGGAGAAGCGACGTTACACAGAACAATAATTTAATTCTAATTAATAAAAATTTATTGATTAAAACTAATTATTCAAAGAATTAGAAATACAGCCACATTGGCATCATTTTTGGCTACTTAGCAACCCTTTTGTAGACTTGTGTCAAAACTTTAAAAGGTATTTTTCTTATGTTTTAAAGCGCTCGTTTGAGCTGAAATTTTCTATAAACTATTGTTTTGGGTAAAAATACGATGATTTAATTATAATTAATTAAAATTAATTGACTGAAACGAATTATTTATGTAATTACAGATACAGCCACGTTGGTTTCCTTTTTGCGAAAACGGGGTTCAAAACTTTAAAAGATTCTTTTTCTCAGGTTTTAAGGCATTCAGTTGAACTGAAATTGTATATAAACGATTGTTTTGGATAACAATACGATACTTTAATGATAATTAATAAAATTAATTTTCACTTAATGTTGTGATTCTGTTATATGCCTATACATATTTATATTAATTGTAACTATTTAATAAAAAGTAGCTAAAATAAAATTTTTCTTTCTTGATCTAAGTAGGAATTGACTTAAATATTTTTTATATTACTTGTGTGTGTTTATTGTTTGCATCTACATAGCTTAGAAGCCCAGTGGCTGAGTGATAGGTGCATCTAGCTTCTATCCCACAGTTCCGAGGTTCAAATCGCGGGCTGGGGTAGGTTGCCTCAATTTGACTAGATTTTCGCGCCAGACTTACCACCTGACTGGAATATCTGCTCATGCATCTCAGGGCCCATCGTCGCGTATACTGAGTTAAGCACAGTAGGCTTTGTTGCTCATGGGATGTCACGCCACTGAGTTAAGTTATCTGCATAGCCACTTAGCACACTAAAGCTCTGAAAGTTCTGATACCTTTCCAAACTACCTAGTGGTCGCGGTAGCCTAGCTTCCAAGGTATCGGATCGTGACTGGCATGTTATGAGTTCTAGCCCAGTACCACTAAAGACCGGCCGTGTAGGGGAGAGATGCACGATAAATATGTCGAGAGCTCAAATGTCCTCCCGTTGGTGTGGTAGTTAGGAGGAGGTGGGTGCCAACTCAGGTGTCGTCCTCATTACTTGACCATGGTTCTAAATTACATGGTCCATTACAAAAGTCCCCGTGTAGCTGTACAGTGCGACGTTCATATTCACTCACTCACTCACTCCAAACTACCTATTTATTAAGAGTATTTTCTTGTCTTATTTACTATAAAAATAAGTACATAAACCGTTTGAAACATAGAACTGGAATTGAGACAGCATATTTCAAATATCACATCTGATATAACAGCACTTGGAAAAGAAACGCAGTTACAATATTTTCATTAAAAATTTTAATTAATACAGTCAAGTACATTACTTATTTATTTAAAATTAGTATTTTGTAATATTTTTTATGTATAATTTGATATTTACAGTTTTCTTAAAGTGGAAAAAGTGTTAAAATATCTGTATAGGTAGCGTTGGAAGTCTAGGGATTATTGAGGAACCTTTAAATCATTCAACCATATATCGGGAGTCAGAAAGGTATATTCAAAATTTTGGGGGTCCATGATGTTAGGCGGATACTTAAAGAGAGGCCGAAGCGGTCAAAAGTTTAATAACCACTGCTCTATACTTTTGCAACAAAATAAATCATTTGGAGATATAAAACTCTAATAAATACTGATTAATTTAATTTTTTCAAATACTTTAGTTAATTTTGGACTAAAACATTAACAAGTAAAGAAAAAATATAGAATGTAAAATTTCGCGGAAAAATATTTTGAAGAATCAGTAAATTTGTCTCGAGATAGAAAATATCGCTGCTCCTTGTTTACTAAAAACCCTTTTCCAACATGCAATAAGTAAAAATAAAATCAAACAATTCAAAGAGTTTCTTCAAACTTTCTATTATTTTTCACATTCCAGGGTAATATTTCATAAAGTTCTTTCTCGTCTTCTATCTTAAACTTTACTTTTAAGTTTACCAAGATTTTTTCACTTCTCTTCGCTTGATCTTAAGTCAATCGACACAACTGCGTAAGAAAGCTACAGTCTCGCATGATAATTTTTTCTTCTTGAGTTTAACAATTCCGTGGAGATTTATGGGAGGGGAGATTTATTTGGGATGAGAAAGCCATAAAAATGGAAATCGCACACTTTCTGAATATAAGTAAAGTGAGAAGTACACACAATTCATTGAAAATCCGAAGAGTCATGAATACTCGGGAAATATTTTATTCGTCCTTTTTTTTGTTTTGTTTTAAGAAAAGATTTCTTTTTGTGATCAACTTTTGCTACAAAAAAAGATAGTGGATCAATTTATTAAGGTTTTATTCTGAATGAAACACATTTTTTGACACGTCACTAAAATAAATGTGTTGATGTCTTGGTAATATTTATCGTTGATGCAAGAAAATATGTAATGGAAATGTAAATAGTTATTTCTTTCCTTGAAAACAAAATAACAAAATAAATGAATTCTTAATGCTTTCTTCATCTCTTTTAAGATTTGCTATTATTATGTGTACCCAACTCTTTTTTTCACGCAGTAGATACGTTTCTCATAAAACCGTGCAAAAAATGGTTAATTTGAAGGTATGTTCAACATTTTTAAAAATCGTGTTAAATGAAAATATCTATGAATATTTTTCCAAAAAAACCCTTCAAAAACGTAATTATAAAATCAATGGTGGTCTCAAAGGTGTTAAACTTCTCTAAAGGTATGAAAATATAAACAATTTTCAAACAGGTATAATTATTTTAAATTTAAATTAAATGATTCAAATCTTTCACACATTATTTATAAAATAATGAGGCTTCAAAAAGGTATGAACTGTTTAAAATATAATCATAATTTTAAAAGTCATAAGCATATGAAAATTCTATAATAAATAATAAGTATTTTTTGCGTTGCGCACGCTATTTTCTAAAATAGTAGTCCCTCTGAAGTATAAAACTTTATAGAATTATAAAATGCATCATACTCTTTAAAGTCTACCTAATTTTAGTATTATGTATCTTTTGTATTTCAAAATATTTGTAAAATATTGAAATTTTGTAATTTGTAAAATTGTAAATCTTTGAAATATTTTTTTTAAAAAATGTACTTTTATTTATTAAAATATGTAAGTTATTACTCTATTTATATAAAAATAGCTACAGTGTAATAAGTATACATTTAACTTTATAAATCAACTTATAGTTTGTAATTAAATCTACTATTTTAGAAAACAGCATGCACGACGTAAAACTTAGTAAATATTTCTTATGGAAAAGTTTCTTATTTTCATATGCTTATAATTTTTAAAATTATTATTATATTTTAAACATTTTATACTTTTCTGAATCCCCATTCCTTTACAAGTAATGTGTGAAAGATTCGAATCACTTAATTTTAATTTCAAAGAGTTATATATATTTGAATATTGTTTATATTTTCAGACCTCTAGAGAAATTTAACACCCCTGAGACCTCTTTTAAATATTTATGAAACAAAGCGATTCATTTTTGTTACAAAAAATAGTTAAAATAAGTGTACACATAAAAAAATGTAAAAGATCAGTGAACACACACCAAAAAAATAATGAAATAAAATTAGTGTACATTGAAATTTTGGTCTATAAGTACATACAACATAAAAAATTCAAATTTAAATTAGGTAAAAAACTCCTAACATATTTATTCATCTCGCGTACACGCTTATTATGAATGCTATCATCAGCAGATGTGTCAGACATGTCTAACACTACTGTCGGTTTTGATTCAAATGTAAAATTTCGTTCGTTATTAACGGTATCTGTTGATTTTTTTCTGTTACAAACTTTTATTAGCCACTGTCTATTTGATTTTTCAAGTTAATTATATAATTTTAAATACTCTACTACACAAAATCATACAGAAATTTTAATGCACGCTCTATGTGAGTAATGAATTACTCTATGAGTAATAAAATATTGTTCCATACTGGCATGAAATTTCAAGCCTTCGCGAATTAAATCTCAGCTGCTAATAGCTAAACTTCAACTCCAGCTCCTTTATAATATAAACTGTCACAAACTCGTTCAAATCATCAGCATCCAAAGGGTGCACATCGCCTATTTTTATTTTTAAAGTAGTGCTAGAACAAACAAAAAAATGGTGCATGGAACGCCACGCGATAGAAGTGAAACTTCTTTGGCGACGTTGGAACATTGATTATTTACCCTAATGAAAAGTATTGTGGGGGGCGAATTCAGTCTTTCTAATTCCAAATCCAAAGTAGAAAGGTGTCCTGGAATTTCTGGGTATACAATACCATTATATTTTGATAAATTTCGTATACTTTTTCTATTTAAACTTTGTCGGCAATTGTAGCATGCTTCAATGTGTCTTTTTAATTAATTTCCGGTAAAATATTTTGTAAAATATTTTTTGTGCTCGGGAACAGGCGTTCTCAAATCATCTCTAAACCATAATATATCATAAATTGAACGCCCGTATCAATTGAACGATTATTAATGAATCGCTTTTGAAAATCTTTGTGAGCATTTTTATGGGAATCATAGTCATTGTAACGTAAGATAGAATTTATTATTGATTTACATGCATCAGTTCCAACACGCACTAGAATTGTGGAGGGCTCTGTAGCTAATGGCACAGGGTGGTTCATTAAGTCCGTATTAATCTGTGCAGTCATTAGAAGATTCTCAATAGCATTCCCATCTCTTAAACTGAGCATTAAGAGAGTATTTTGCAGTGTTTTTCCGTGCTCGATATTCTTTCATGTACTCTGATGAAGATGCCGCAGTAGCACTTAATAAATTTGCAATATATTTCTGTTTTTTTTTTTTTTTTGCTTTTTTGTCATTTTTTTCTAGTGTACTTGCTGCTAGTATTTCTTTTTTTTCACGAAACATTTTTCCTCTTTGTGCATTTGATTTAGGCATTTTGACTAAAATTAATATAATAATTCAACGCAAATAAAAGTCAAAAAAGCAAGTTAGCCGCCGAAAACATCGCCATATATAGCAAACAATCTAAGAAAATATTTAAAAAAAACACGCTTTTACTGCGAGAGCTATTTTGTCTACACCGTAATGTCACTTGCATCTCATACAACCGTTGATAGATGTTCCTGAGTCTGGGGGGAAAGGACCCCCAATATGAAGGTGGGAAAGTTGACCAATCGGAGGTGAGCAATCATCTAACTTACACGGATATGACGCAAGTCATGTTGTGTCCCCGCTCCCCCTTTTCCTCGCAACTCGTTATCCTGTCATCATGGTGACGATTCAGAGGGAGGGGAGACTACTTCCGTTCACTTTTTCACTGTTACGCAAAAGTGGACCAATTTCTCATTCATTCTCGAGCGCTAAGAAGTGTGTAAAAAATCGTTAAATTTGTATTCCACGTTATTTCAAAATTGCGTAAAAAAAAACACCGTGTAAAAAAAGTTGTGTGTGTGTATTTATTTACTAAATGTTATTCACCAACTTCTCTTGGTATTTCATGAAGTTTTTTTTTTATTTTACATCGTTTTTAAGTTATTGGAAGAAATATCTATTAAGTTCTATCATTAAGGTCAACAATATTCTTATAGCTTTCACCTCTTGATTTAAAATGGACAGAACTTGAATTTCTAAAACGAATGCACATATTTATCTTTTATGTCTAGTTTTTTCCCAGCGTTAACTCCGCAAAACCCATTTTTAGTGGACCTTCATTCGACAAAATAAAAAGGCTTGCAATGAATGTAATCTGTAAATCTAATAGAATTTTAAATGGGTCTGGGAATTTTAATCCATGAAGCTGCCACACCTACCCTTGGGACTCGATTGCCACAAAACCCTTTCTTAGTGAATTTCTACTAAATAAAAGAAAGATACTTGTCATATTTCAAATCCGTAGATCTTTCAAAAACCGGAATTTGTGTCTATAACACCTCCTCAAGCCCTCTTGTGGGTGGATTCTCACAAACCCCATTCGTAGTGAATCTCTACTCAAGAAAATATATATATATTCATGTAAGATTTCAAGTCTGTAGATCTAATAGTTCTGGAGATACAATGAGTGAGCGAGTCACTTTTTTCCTATTTTTGTATCGATTTCGATTAAGTAAATTAAAGTTTCTACCAAGAAATAAGGTGCTTAAAACAAACATCTCGCATGTTCTGTTACAATATCATCGTTATTTATGTAAATGATTCGAAAAAGATAATTATCTGATAAAACTTAGGCAATATTAAGGTTATTTTAATTCATTTCATATTGCAAATTCTAAAGCGGTTAGATTATTAAAAAGTCCTCAATTTGCGATTTAATTTTCCAAGGAAAATATACGAACTATATTTATAATTATTAATTATAACTAATTTAAAAGAAATTGTAAGGGTGATTTTCAACAGAGACTAAAATTGCAAAATTATTCGAATTAAGTACTAAAAAGTTAAAATCAAAAAAATAAATCATGTTTTATGGGTTGTCACAAAAGAAGTAATATTATTTAAGTAATACTCAAAAATTGCTTTGGAATATTTTGTTTTAACTATGCATATTTTGTTTTGACTATGCCATGCTTTTTAGCATACAGTTTCACCTGACTGTATTTATACGTAATGAAATAATTCAATTATAAAACATATTTAGTTTTTTTTATAAAAAGGGTATAAATTTTTAAATTATTAAAATGGGAATAGCTAAAGAATCCTGATGTTTCTTTCTAGTTTCTCGCATATACTGCAGGGCAGAATATTTCAGTTAAAATTCTTCCCCGTCTTTTAACTTTAAGTCCTTGCAAGCATATTACCTCTGCTCATATTTTTTCTAAGCAATTATTATTATTATTTTGAATTTTTATTAATACAATTAAACAAAAATAAAATTTTTAATTTAGTCTCAACTATTTCTTTACTTTCACTACAATAAACATCAATGCAGTATGAGCAGTAATTCTGTTAAAAGATGTTTATGATTTAAAACTGTGCATTTATTCTGAATAAAAATATATTAGTAATCTCAAGAAGAAATGTAATAAGAGATTATGATAGCTAAGCCATTTTTATTCAATCTATTTTCAAAAGCCTTTCAGGACTTCGTTCAAATACTTTTATATGACAAGAAAAGCATCAGAAAATACAAATGTAACCATCTTGTAATTTTTATTTAATCGTATCAAAATTTTCATAAAACCTTCAAAATTGATCATAAGATTTAATTATGCGTGGTGTTTATTTTATATTCCAGGCATGGAAAACTATTTTGCGCGTGGGTGGTTATAATACTTTGACATTTCTCAGTATTTACAGATTCTTTTTCTGGGGTTTACAGCTGTTTTATAATGTTCGTAGCGAAAAAGAACATCACAAATATAAAGAGTAGGTTGTATGTTTGAAAATATCATCTGTGTTACGTTTGTTTGCACAGTTATTTCTCATGTGTTTTGAAAAGAATAAGCATTTTATCTGGAGGTGGATACATTGCTATACAAATATTTAGTTCAAAAACTACAGAGATGATAAATAATTTCATAAAAAGCCAATCTCTAAAATGCGTTGGTTTTGTTAATTTTTTATCTGAAGAATGTTAAAAAAAGGAATTAAATTATTTAAAAATAAGCAAAATCAAAAGAAAAAACTCATTATATTTTAAGGGGACATGGTACGATTTACGCAAAACTTTTTAATTTAATAATTTTCAAAATTTTTTTTGATTGCATGATATGCGTGTATACTACGCTGGTGTGCAAAAATTAAGGACGAATTCGAAAAATTAGCATATCAGCTGAACGAAGAGGCAGAGCGGACAGAAAGACCAATCAGGAGATTAAGTAAGGTGATGTACGGTAGCACATGCGCAGATATGCAGGTAGACGTAATGAGGGGGGGTGTCTGAGTAGTATAAAGCATGTTGTCGGTGTAAGATCAGTATCTCTGGCAAAGAGATTGCACGCCGTATAGCAGTTAAAATTACTTCGAGTTTCTGCCTCAGCGTGAAATGGCGAATAATCAATCTGTTAGACGACATCTGGATGCTTTTACCCGAGGTCGAATCATTGGGAAGCTGGAGGAAGGCCACAGTGTGACAAGTGTGTCTGCAGAGTTCGGAATTGCTCACAGCATCGTTTCACGACTTTGGAGACAATTTCAAACTACAGGAACAGATATAAGGGGGTTCAGTAGTGGTCGTCCACGAAGAACCACACCCGCAGATGACCGGTACATTGTCTTACAGGCCAGAAGAAACAGGCGGCAGACAGCGGGAGAAATCGCCAGACACACGACACAGGGGACTGGACGACCGATATCGCGTTTTACCGTGGCCAGAAGACTGCACGGTGGTGGTCTGTTTCCATGACGCCGTGTACGGTGTGTACCTTAAACGTATGCCCATCGGAGAAGGCGTTCTCTGTGGTGCCGGGAACACCGGAATTGGAGAGACAATGAATGGGGACGAGTACTCTTTACAGATGAGAGCAGATTCAGTTTGAGTAGCAATTCTCATCGCATACTCATCTGGAGAGAGCGGGGAAGCCGCAATCATCCCTCGAACATCATTGAAAGGGACAGGTATGGAGGTCGCGGTGTTCTCGTTTGGGAGGCATCATGCTTGGTAGTCGTACAAACCTTCACATCTTCGACAGGTTCAGTCAACGGGACCCGTTATTGTAACGAGATTCTGCTTCCATATGTGCGTCTTTTAGAGGCGCTATGGGTCTGCAGTTCCTTTTCATGGACGACAATGCACCATGTCATCGCACAGTAGCTGCCGAACAGCTCTTAGAGAGTGAGGATATTGAACGTATGGATTGGCCGGCACGATCTCCGGATCTCAATCCCATCGAGCATGTATGGGATTTTAGGCAGACGCTTGGCAGCTCGTACCTTACCACCAGTAACGATTCGGGAGCTTCAATTGGCGCTGCAAGACGAATGGGCAGCAATGCCTCAACAACTCATTGACACCCTCATTCTCAGCATGGGCAGACGCTGTGAAACCTGCCTAGCAGTCAGGGAAGATCATATCCCCTACTAAAGACCGGATGTTTCTTGCTGGACACCCATCACAGGGATGTTTCGGCCTTCAGTCGCATTGCGCTCCATGCTACTTTTTCAATCAAGCTTCTTTTATCCCTCTGATTTCTCTTTTTTAGTAAGTGTTGCTTACATTACACATGTCCTTACGTATTGGGGATCTTACGGTATTAAATCTGTTGAGTTGGAAAGCTTTTGTACAAAGTTATATTGAAAAAACCGTCTCGTCCTTAATTTTTGCACACCAGTGTATGTAAAACAGATTTTGTACTCAAAATTACATAAAAAAGCGAGCCATTTAATTTTTTAAAGAAAAAACTTAAAATTTGTGAAGTGATTTTAAAATGCTACTCCTCTCTTACAAAAATTGACATACGCACATGAAATTTAATTTTCAAGTACGTCAAACTATGTATAACAAAAGTTGGTCTAGGTTTTGCCATAACAAGATTGGTATTCTTAAAATACTTCTTTTTTTATGATTGCTTATTGAAAATTCATTAAAAAATGTTTATTTTTAAAAAAATAAGCATTGTTTTGATTCAAAAATGCATACCAACTTTTATTACTTGTACTATTAGCAATAGGTAAAAAAATTCAAAGTATCAGGCACAATTGAAAAAATGCCATAGCATTTTAAATGAAGGCAAACTAGTTATTTTAGCTTTCCGAGATAAGGCAGTTTAAAGTTTTGATTTGCTATAGGGATGTGAATAAAAACGAACGTTAAAGCTATCATAATTCTACATTTTTTTTAGGTTTAGAGCTTTCAAATTTTGTGAGATTATCGAAAAGTGTACAAAGAATAATTTAGGCTAAAAAAATTAGATTTGATTTTTTGACCGATTTTTGTCAATTGAATCGTACAATGTCCCCGTAACACTTATAATTATTGCTTTGTTTTCAATACCTTGTTCAAATCATATGACTATTATGCTACATTCTAATGACTTATTCTTGGATTTCATTTACTTTCTGAACAATTAGTGTGATTTTTTTCATTTTTCATTTTCATTTTTAAGTTTCTTAAAAAACCGTGCTAAAAAAATTACATGCGACAAGTGGTGAATTTGGGGATATGATGAAACATTTCTAAATATTTTCTCAAAAAACGGTGCAAAAAAGTAATAATACAATAAACTCAATGTGATATATTTATGAAAAAAAAATTCCGTTTTCTAACAAAAAAAACATTAAAATTAGTATACAATGAAAATTCAGTCTATGTAAGTACATGCCAAAAATATATAAAAACTAAAATTGAAATTAGGAATAAATTTCGCTACTTGATTCGCTACACTTGATAACAAGTGTGAACGCTCATTACGGACTGGATCAAAAACGCTTTCATCAGTAGATGTGTCGTATATGCCTCGTAGAACTGACAGTTTGGATTCAAATGAAGAATTTCGTTCGTTATTAACGGTATCCGTTTTTTTGTTTTTTTTGTTACGAAGTCTGTTATTCACGGCTGTTTATTTTATTTTATTTATTTATTGTTCGGTTTCTCAGATTATTTATATTATTCTTGATGTCCTGCAACACAAAACTAAAGATTATAGTGAAATCATAGTGCCTGATCTATGTCAGGATCATGAGTACGAAAATGTTGTTCCATGCATGAAGCAAATTTTTAGCCCTCGCTAATTAAAAATGTTCAATAGCTGAACTTCACCTTCGATTTCGTCTTTATCGACTCCTTATTTATCATAAATTGTCATTAATTCAATCAAATCGTCTTCATCCAAAGGGTACGAATTCCCATATTTTTTGAGGAATCGTGCTAAAATAAAAAATAAATAAATAATAAATACGTTAAATACGTGCACCGTGTTACTCGTATTTCAAAATCGTTTAAAGAGTTCGGTGTGTGTATGTACCTAGTAAGGAGCGAAATGTATGTTTTTTTGAAAAACATGTGACCTCGGAACTTTTTCTTTTTGAAAACACTGGTGACTTTCGTTAGGGAAAGCGGGAAGACTATTTCGAATAGAATTGTAAGTTGGTGCATATGAAATGCCAGAATTTCTTTATATATAAACGTTTGCCTCCCTTTTTACGTTATGCTTTTGTTTCTAGTATAACCTCATTTGTAGTCGTATTTGTAGTTTTCACAAAAGTGTTTCATTTCGCATGCTTGTTTTGAGTTTCACAAGGATATTGATTTAATCGGCATTCGTGTAACTTTCTTATAAAAGAATAAATTTGGTATTTTAATAAGATAAAACAAGGGTCGGCAATCAATAGCACGCATGCCGTATAATTCTCAGTAGCGCACTCTGCACTCTTTCAACAAATTTGCTAATATTTGAATGGAGGGAAGTTGATAAATTTGTAATAAACCTTATTTATCAAATATCTTAAAAATATGGACATTTGCGGGATTACGAAAAAAAAACTTAAAGATTCTCTAAAGATAAATTTACAGCTATTTATTAAATTATTGGATGTCATTGTTGAGGAGATTTAATTGATTGAGAGAGAGAGAGAGAGATGAGAGAAAATTGCATGTACTCTGTTTTCCGCTTTTGGTTCTATATATCTATGTCAACAAATCTTTCCTCATGTGAAAAATATTTCGAGTCCGCAAATAAATTGTTTAGCAACTCAATGCTCAAAATCATGTCAAATTGAAAGTCACACATTAAACACCTGACTTTACGATATGAAAATAGAGAGCTGCAAGCTCCAGGATCACATTAAAAGTTTTATTTATCTTTTTATTTAACTATAACGAAGGGAATATATATATTTTATGTTGTTTCTTTCTTATATAATACGTTTATATATGTTATAATATGTTTATATTTATGTTTAATATGTCTTATATAATATGTAAATATGTTTAAAAATACATATTTGTACAATTTATTATTATTGTTTTTATTGAAGAAATAGTTATATTTTATGCTGTTTATATTTAAGTCAAGAAGTATCTTTAAATGATGCAAAATTGAAACTGATTATCTTTATATTATTAACCTCTGTTCTCTAACTCTGCATGCCTTTTGGCGGGAATCGAATTGTTTCAAAAATGTCATATTATGTGGCACGCTCAATCCTATTGGTAGATTGGTTTGGCACACCGACAGCTAAAGGGTTTCCAACACTTGAATTAAAACTTTTGCTGCTAAAGCTGTATTAAATATAAACGAAACATTTTAGGACAATATTGTTAACAATCGAAAAGCGCAGCTTTGGTTTAAAAAATTTTCTGTGCGGATATCTCCTTACTAACTGAACCACGTAGAAGACCTAAAACATCTATGCAGAATGAATCTGTAAAAGCATTGGTGGAAAATAATCCAACTGTATTGTTACACTGCGATCACATTGATGAAATGCATGAAGAATTGAAAATTACACTCCCATCACTTTTTAATCGGCATGGCCCAATACTTCTCCATGACAACGCTCAGACACATACGTCGTACAAAGCAGTTTCGAAATTAAATTAAGTATTTGCAGCACACAGCTTATTCACTGAATTTTTCACCAAACAAAATCATTTTTTTTTCGTGTTGGCTTTGTGGCTTAGAGGTAGAGTGCCCTCTTTGGCAGCCCACGATTGCAGGTTCGATCCCGGCTGGAGTCAATAGATTTTCTGCATGTGAATATTGTACGCACGCATGTCATATGATTATGCGGCATGTAAACGATCCCTTGAGCATCAATTAGGCTCTGGTACTGTCGGAAAAATTAAATCACATCAATATTTAGCGTCCGACTATACAGCTGGAATTAAAATTACTTCAATCATCGAAATTTGGTAGCAAGGGCCGCCACTAGATGATGCCTCCATGGTGCATCTCACTTATCGTGTCTGTAAAGGTCCTGGTACCAATATGCAGCTCATTAGATAAAAAAAGCATTTGTATATTTAAACGCTTCGAACATTTTTTACGGGCAAAACGGTATGAAAATGAAGACAGTATATGATAAATTCTACATTCGAGTTAATCGTTTTTAAAAATACGAATTTCTCTTAGACGGGCATCTATGCATTTAAACCTCGTTGTGAAAGGTGTATTGAAAAAAAAATGAAGCATATTTTAATTAAATAAATACTTTTTTTTAGAAAAAAATTATATGCATTTTTACATAGTCACCCAAACATTCTACATTTCATACGCTCCAATCTTATGCATAATCTTTATAAAGATCAAGTTTAATAGCGTAAAAAATACCTGATATTAACAAAAGAAAAAATAAACTATTTCTTGTAGAAAAAGTGCTGCTTACTGAATAGAATGATGAATTTATAAATAATATCTGGAAATTTAAATGAAAGATCGGATTTTTATAAGGAAAATATGTTGTGCGCTATGAAATGCATCATGCACATATATTTTTTACGAGAAAATATTACGCTGAGAATGTTATATTGTACTATTTAGTCTCATATATATCTTCCGGTTAAAATAAATTCGGAAAACCTAAGTAGGTATAAAATAATCTATTTTTCTTTGAAAAAAAATAGTTTTTCAGCAATTTACTACGAAGGAAATTTATTGGGAAAGTTTGCTTTAAACTAGTATGTATTTTTTTCACTTTAAAATTCCCGTAAAAGGCGAATTTTTTTTAATTTTCTGGAAAAGATTTCCTGTGTTGCAAGCAGCTATGTAAAATAAAATAGACAAAAAATCGGTTGAAAAAGCAAAATTTAAGAAAAAAAATGCGGTAAAATAATTTGAAATCATTTAAACTATGTGATTTTTTAAATCCTTTTAATTTATTCCATTTTTTAAGTGAACTATATCTGTTTTTGTTAAAACTACGATAACGAAAATACATTAAACCACCCTCGCTCTTTCTTTAAACGGTAGGAAAATTGGTTCTAGACTTAGAAAATCAAATATGAATGTACGGAAATGAGTTATTTTCTTAAATTCTCGAATTACGCATTTGTTTTTTCTGCAAGAATATGTTTTCTATAAAAACAATCGTGAATGTATTTTTCATAAATAAAAGTATTTTAGAATGAGTGTTTTTAACTTTCTATTTCAATTTCAATCTGGAACTATTAAATTAAATATATATTATTTGGGTAATGAGATTTCAATTATAAAACTAAGAAAATAATGTCGTATAACAAGGATTACTTATAAAAGTCCGAGGTAATTTTTTACTTAAATGCACTTATGCATTTAGTATGATTACTATTTTAACAAGATATAGTATTTTATAATGTTAAGGATGGAGCAGTTATTGAGAATTAAATTTTTTTATACACAATCATTACGTAAAGACTCAAATTCTATCTTCTAACGGCCAAACAAGAATTTTTACAACCGATTTATTAATTTTGAAATTTCTTTAAGGGAACTACTTTCATAACGCTTTATTAAGAAAAAATATTAATTTTCATTCATGATAAACATTGAAACTATTGAACCCGCTAATATGATTATTCATGTAAAACATTTAATTCCAAATTTAATTTGATTGAAAGATTAAATCCAGACGGTTTAAGTTCTTAAACATAACTTGCATTAATTATTGTGGTTAAGGTGACCTACCGTCGTACTTTAGGGAGGACAGTTCTCCTTTTATAGGTTATGTCCCTTCTCGAAAAGAGTCCTACTTTTTGTCCTCCCTTTCAATATTTTAAAACGGATCTGTTAATCTCTGTATTCAGAGATGAATCGAACATGTTTCCAAAATGTTGAAGAATGGTTTGAAACAAATATCATAAGAAATAGCAGTTTTCAATGGTATTTTTTGACTTGGTCGCAAGTAAAGTGGGCAGATATAGAAAATTACGTTGGATTTTTATCGAAAGAAATGCCTGATATTAAAATCGATGACAATTGTCTGATTGAAGTAGAAAGAAGACTGAATGTATATTTAAATTATAATAAATTAGAACAGTTGGAAAATCTACATGATGAAAAATTGGTAAAAGATGAGTGAAAGTATTTAAACCATTTCAAAAATGAACACATTCCATATGAAAATATAATTATTCTTGTTCAGTTTACGTTGTGCTGCCCTGGAACTAATGCAGCAGTTGAAAGAGGGTTTTTCAGTTGGTAATGATTTTTGTGAAGTGATAAATCAGAATTGAATGTTAATATTTTAGCTACAGTGCTTACTGGGAAATTCAACATGAAGGATATTTTTGGCCGAACTTTCCGTTATATTAGAAAATATGTTTGACCCCAAAAAAATTCATTCAATGGAAAAATACTCGTTTCAGATAATAATTACAAAGAATGTAAACGTAATTAGAGTATTTTTGTTTGAATTAATATAACGTTTCATATATTTAAGTTGCCATTTTTCTTAAATTTTTCGTCCTCCTTTTCATTGTAAAAAAATGGTCACCTTATTGTGGTACTTTTCTGTTTCGTTGATGTAAGTGATTAAGTCGCCAAAAATGATGTAACCGATTCCAAACGGAATATTCCCGTAGATAACATTTTACCACCACATTTCAAAACAAGGCGAGGTCAAAAATTAATGAAAACTAACATTTATAACATGTGCATATTGTCACCTGTAAAGCCTGCTTGGCGAGATTTGCATTGGCGAAATGGAACAATACCTTATTTTCTCCTTATTAAGGAGTAAATTAAGCATGTTTTTGATTGCTCATTTTTTAAACTCTTCCTTAATTTATTCTTCATAGATGTTCAGAGAGAGAGAGAGGAATGCTAGCCATAAAAAAAGCTAACATTTAAACTAATATTCTTGATTATAGTTTGAGGAACTTCACCATTTGGCTTAAACAATTATCTCATATAATTGGATGAATTCACACTGTGTCATAATCCAATGATAGCTGCAGGTCCATTGACAGTTTGGGTGCTACATTGTTGCCAACTTTTGCTTTTTACAAAAACTTTCTTTTAAGAAGTACATATATGCTTACAATAATAATTTATATAGGTAAAAGAATGCACTCGATTTAAAAAGAAAACTGTTTAATATATAAGAAGTTTCGAATTTATACGTTTATCAGTACACTAGGCGTCAAACGTCTTTTTGGCGGAATGTGAAATCGCACTAAATAAGATTTGACATTCAGTAATTTTCAAACCAACATGAAATCCTAGCACTAATAACACGACGCGAAAATAATTCAAATATGTGGCTTATGTCTGAAGAAAGAGTTCAATTATATGAGTTGTAAAAGAAGTTAAAATAAATAAATAAATAAGCAAAAATGTACTTATTTTTTTTATTTTTGTAGAAAACCCATCTGAAAAAAATTCTGAGTACTAAAATTAAAAAAATAGAATATGTGTGTGTGTGTGTGTGTGTGTGAAGAATTTAGAATTTTTTTCCCGAAGAAAAAGGAGTAAAAATATGATAAACGGAGCGGGGAAAAATGAATAAAGAAATAAAATAAAACAGTAGAGAAAATTAATAATTCTTTGTGATTTTCATCGAATGAGGAACGTTTAAAAATTCATTAATCAAAATTAAAATTCAAGTAATGTAATATGGAAATTTCTGTCATTGAAAACGAGTTATACTAGATACTTATCGTAAGATCTCTAATTTAAGAGATCTCAGGGGTGTTAACTTTCTCTACAGGTCTGAAAATATAAACAATACTCAAATATATATAACTTTTTATAAATTATAATGAAATAATTCGAATCTTTTACACAGTATTTATAAAGGAATGGAGCTTTAAAAAAGTTTAAAATGTTTAAAATATAATCTTAATTTTTTAAAAAATTATAACTATATGAAACTCTAAAAAACATTTCAATTTAAGAAATATGAATTAAATTTTACGTTGCGCTTGCATTTTTCTAAAATAGTAGCTTTAAGAAATGTGACTACCCCAAAATCCTCGGTTTGGAGAAAATTTTCGAATTTTTTTTTATGTTTTTATATTATATCCCATACGCTTAAGATTCCAAAAATACTTTATTTTAGTTCCTACGATATTTAGAAGCTAAGTTATAGCTTATTTAGTAAACCGGAAATGGAATTTTCAAAACCGGAAATGGGTGTTTAAAGAGACATAAAAATGTAAACAAAAAGTTTCAACGTCTTTTTCGTGACTGTTAAGTAATATAAATACCTAATATTTATGTTAAATATAGATCAACGTATCCTTTACATATTTATTAAGTATTCGTTACTTATTTTTTTAATCTGGCAATTTTTTTTTTGTAATTCAAGCTTGTTTCACTGAATGGCAATAATATTATCGTTTATAGTTTGTTTACATTGTTCATTCTGAAGCGTTCTTCTTAATTATTACTTACTTTTGATATTTTTACAGTTTATTCATTAATTTTCGTTTAATTTTAACGTTTTATTTGATTGTGAATAATTTCAAAATGCCGAAAGCTAGATCGAAAGTGTCTAGAAAGAGAAAGTTTTATGGTTAGCATTTAACAGTAATAATACGTCTGCAAGTGAAGCGAAATTGAGCACTTTTGACAGTTTTGATGTGCCTGAACCTGAATTTCATGGTTCTACAGGGAATAGAATTATTAATTTCCAAGCTTTGTTGGGAATTATTTTAATCTTGTGTTGTCCGGAATGTTATGCAACTGGATTGAAACTGGCAGAAGATTCTAAGGAAGGACTTTGCTCTAATTTGTGTGTGGCTTGCAGTTGTGGATTCATGACTGGCTTACTCCTAAAGAAAATAAAAAATTCTCTCTCAATACTGTATTGGTATTTGGATTGAGATTGATCGGCAGAGGATTCACAGCTGGTAAGAAATTGTTATGCTTTTTAAATTTGCCATGCATTTCTAAAAATACCTTCAGAGTTCATGAACTCAAACTGCTGGAAGCCGTACAATTATGTTTTGAAGAAAATATGAAAGCTGTATCTAAAGAAGTGCAAAATTTTTAAAAAAGTACAACGTATGGTGTTTCGGTAGATGGCACAGGGCAGCGGAGAGGTCATATGTCACTTATGGCTGCGTTTCAGTTATTTCCATTGATACTGGAAAAATTTTAGATCTGGAAGTAATGACTCAGTATTGTAAAATGTGTGAAATGTGAGCATGTATGTTCAAATTATAAAGGTTCCTCTGAAAATATGGAAACAGTTGGAGCTTTTAGAATTTTTGAAGGTCACTAATCAAACGAGACCTGCAATACACCGAGTACTATGGTTATGGTGATTCAAGGGCTTTTTACAAAGGAAGGATATGTATGGTGAAAACAGCGTCACAAAACTTGAATGTATAGGACATATACCAAAAAGAGCAGACTCACGTTTAAGGAAACTAAAACAGAACACCCAAGGACTTGGTGGGAAGGAGAAATTAACTGATAAATTTATTGATAAACTGCAGAACTGTTATGGCATTGCCATCCGCAGCAATGTTTGATGCCTCGAAAAAATGCAATCTGCTGTAATAACTGCCTTCTTTCACTGCTGCTCTAGTAATCAAAATCCCATCCATGGGCAATGTCAAACAGGGAAAGACAGCTGGTGCAAGTATAAACAAGCATTATGTGATGGTAAAGTATGTGTGGACAAAACAGTAGGCCTTTCAAATTCATTGATTAAAGCGATATAGCCTACTTATTTAGCACTCTTTGATAAGGAGTTGCTAAAAAAATGCATCCATGGCAAGACTCAAAATAATAATGAAAGCTTTAATAATGTATTGTGGTCTGTTTTGCCGAAAGAAATTTCTGTTCATAAAAAAACTTTGTTTTTGGGTTCCTACATGGCTGTCATCTTATATAATTCGGGTTATTTAGGGCTATTGCCTGTATTTAATTATTAATGTATAGGAAGTGCTCCAACGACACTTAAAAACTATATTGGAATTGACACGGAGAGAATTCAAAAATCGAAACGCCTGTCATTACCCTCAACAAAACTCTCCAGGAAAAAACAAAAAAAGCAAAAAAAGTCCAAATTAGCTAAACATGAAGCTAAAGAGGGCTTAAGCTATAAATATAGGGAGTTTTGAAAATGTTGAGTTAGTAGAAAAGTAATTATTTTGAGTTAAAATTATTAAATGTGTTTTACGAGAAACTGTTATTAAATATTTTTATTCACGATGAAGCTCACTACACAAAATATTTCTAAGATACTAAATCTAAAATTTCAGAACATGTTTTATGTAGTTATATCTGTGTTATGAATCAAAATCTAATCTCTGTGTATATATTTATGTACTTTATCGCTTTTTTATGAAAAAAAAAGCATTAATTTTTTAAAAATTTGAGTTTTTGCATAAAATTTGGCATATTTAAAAAACTTTCAAAAGCATTACAAATTTTTTTGATTCCTATCACAGATAAAGATAGATGTTGTTTATGTACTCTATAAATATTATTTGAATACATTTATTAGAATTTTGTGTACAAGATTTGTCGTAACTGCAATTTTTCACCAAAATTTCGCTAAAAACAAAAAATTGTTATAGTCTACGAAACTCTCCAGAAAACAAAAAAATGGTAAAATAAAGGTCAAATCAGTTTTACATGAAGCTAAAAAAGAGCTTGAGCTATAAATATAGTGAGTTTAAAAGTGTAAAATTAGTAGAAATTTTTCATGTAGTATTAAAATCTTTAAATGCATTTCCTGAAAAACTATGTTTTTCAATTTTTTTTTTCTTCACGGTACAGTTCACTACAGAATTTCTTTTTTAAGATATTGACTTGAAATTTTCAGAAAATGTTTTATTTAGTGTTATCTGTATTCTAGACTATAATCTAATCTCTGTGTATATATTTATTTATTTTATTGTACTTTATGTGAGAAAATAACATTAGTGTTTTGTAAAAAATTGAGTTTTTGCATAAAAATTGACATATTTCAAAAACTTTCAGAAGTCTTTACAAATTTTGTAGCTATCAACACAGATAATTATGTCATTTATGTACTGTATAAATATTATAAGAATATATTAATTAGAATTTTCAATACAATCCTTACCGTAACTGCAATTTTTCACTAAAATTTCACTCAAAATTCCCAATATTTCCAAAATTAATTTTAACTTTGTAAGAACTGTATTGGAATTCTTACTTTTATGTCCCATTTCAAATAAAAAAATGTTTATTTAATTGAAATTTTATATATTTCAAAAAAAGTGCTCCGAAGGTAGTCACTTACCTTAATTACTAGCAATAAATTGATTTATAAAGTTAAATGTATCCTTATTTCACAATATAGTATTTCTATATAAATAGAATAATAAAAAATTATATTTTTTTAAAAATAAAAACATTACATTTCAAATATTTTGAAGTATAAAAGATATATTATTTTTAAATTAAGTAGAGTTTAAAGAGTATTATACATTTTATAATTCTATAAAGTTTAATGCATCAGAGGCTACTATTTTAGAAAATAGCGTGCGCAACTCAAGAATTTCTTAATATTTATTACAAAATTAATCCTTATATTAATATGCTTATAATTTTTAAAATTATGATTATATTTCAAACACTTTCGATTTTTTGATACCATAATCCTTTATAAATAATATGTAAAATATTAGAATTACTTAATTTAAATTTAAAAGAATTATACCTGTTTGAAAATTGTTTATATTTTCTACCCTCAAGACAAAATTAACACCCTTGAGACCCCACAAGGCCGTCAAATTTTTTATCCTGTCAGTAAATAATTTTTAGTACTTTTCTTTTTCGCTGGTTCACTTACCATGATTAATGGCGGCCGAAATTAGTGAAATCTGAATCAAGAAATTAGAGCGGAAAACTAAAACATAACTCTTAGAAAACAAAATAAACAGAAAGCTCAAATTCGGCAATACTTTTTGTCCATAACAGTTGAAAGTGGAGCCCTCACATTCTTTTTAAAAGATCTAGAGGTGTTCACCATTATTGTTTGAAATATCCAATGTTCCAATAAACAAAGGGAGACAAAAGCTGCTACCTAGACAACGTCAATTATAGAAAAATGGTCAAATTTAAACATATAAAAAATCGAATTTAAAGCGTCTCAAAATTTAATATGTTTACCATCATAAAATAAATTGTAGCATACGTAATATGGATGGCAGCCAGACAGTACTAAACATTAAAAATCTAGGTAACTATATTGTAATGTTGCCGCCTAATTAGGCTAATATCAACAAACTTGGCGCATGGATTAATAATATCAAATTTATACCAATTTTTATAAATTTTACGCTGAAAAAATGTTTTGAGAAATATTAATACTTGAGCATATATTTACTCAATTATCAAGTCTGAAACTATATATGTACTTTATATGTACGACAAAAAGTTCAACTTAAGTTTGAATTCAAGAATGATGTTGAAAAATTCAAGTTAACACACACAAGTCAGCTTTGAAATCAACAGAAGATACATTATATTTGTCATGTAATTTACATGAAATTAGCTCGTTAAATGTATCCTTAGAAAGTACCTTATATTATTTTACGATAGCTAGTAAATTGAATTTTGAGAATGGACTAGAAAAAAATAAAACTAATTACAATTTACATCTCTTGAACGCATTTTATGTGTGTTGATGTAAGCAACTATTTATCCATTAACCTAATATATTCAGTAAAATTTTGAAACACTGAGAATTTAAGTACAAAATAATAATGAACTAGCTTAAGCTTAAAGTCGCCAGGCTTGTACGTAAAATTTGACTTTTTTTGTTTTAAATTGAGAAATTTGAATAAGTTTGAGTTTTTTTTGTGTCACTTTAAAATACCTATAATATAATTCTACAATATGTTTACTATACTGTAGTTTAGTATGCATCATTGGAATATTCAGTTTTATCTGCAGTACTTGAATTCAGAATACTTGTATCCTGTTCTTGAATAGTGGAATACTTTTATCTTCTTAGAGCTGATTTTTAGATGCACTATTTACAGTAGTATCCTATCTATTCGAAATACTGCTTTTCATAGCATCTGAGAATGGCATTTTTTCACAGAAAAAAATGATAAATCTTCTAAATTATATAAACTATTTTTTAAAACAAAAATTGACCTTGAAATCAATCTTAATTAAGTAAGTATGGTAACTTAAAGAACTTAAAACATAACCAAGCAGAAATTATTTTAGTAATGAAAATTGAAATTAATAAAAATTTCACGCTGAAAGAGTTCATTGTGAAAAATAGTTTTAATTAGTTTCAATTAAGTGTGAAAAAAAGAGCTTAAAAATTGAACCGAAATTATAAAACCTAAGTTCAAAAAAGCACAAATGTCTTAAAAACTGATTGGTTATTAGATCTGAAATTTAGCGGCACGTCTTCCAATGATATGGGCCACAAGAAAATGCGAATTTTTCTTTTTTGGAATTTGTAGGGTACCCTGTAAACTTAACATTTTTATTTGTGAAGGTTTCATGTAATGAGTTTAGAACATTTTTGGTGTCAAAATGATAGTATTTTTTTTTAAAAAAAGGAATCTTCTTTCAATGACTAATATTCCTCTTCGTAATGAATTTTACTGACAATTTTTTTTGTATTAACTATTACTTCAAATATATATTTTATAGTTTTCGTGTGTTTTCCTACAACAATACCCTTTTTTATTGTATATTATTGATTCAGGTATAAAGATGTGCATCAAATGTGTTGCACTGACAAATCAATTCGAATGTAACTCTATATTAAATGGGATGTTTGGAAATGGGACCACTAAGCTTGATTAGATTTATCCATCCATATGTACAGAGTGAACAGCAAGGCAAATTTGCATGACCACCGCTTGTAGCCAGAAGCATTAATGAACGCAGGGACTTCGAAACTTTAATTTAGAGTTTAGTGAGCCTCGTGTTGAAATAGAAATTTATATTAATTGTGTGCAGTTTAGAGAGAGTTTGTATAAAAGTACACAACAAGAATGAAAACCTCGAGATACATTTGTTGAAAAAACATTTAAATTACACTAAATATTTTATAATTTTTTGACTCGATAACACTTTTGGTTTAGAAAATGGTTTTTGTAAAGTTATCTGACTACGTTTGGAACCCCGATTTGACAAAAGCGTGTAAGCGAATATGTGTTTTTACATATATGTTTAAAAAAAATGCTCAATTTTTTTTTTATAAATGTATAAAGGTTTTTCAATGGATCTTGTGTATGTGTGTGGATTAATTAGCTAGTATAGTATATATAAGCTAATCAAAGTAGTATTAACGATTAATTTTCTCTTATTTCTTTAAAACGTACTTAAACCTTTAAAATGTAATTAGTAATAACTCAAAAAGCAATTGAATTTTGCATAACTTCAGCATAAGAAAGTAGTGTTTCAATTGTATAAAAATCCATTCTAATTCAATAACATACTCTAATTTTGGGAGGGGGGGACAACAGCAAAACGAAATGAATTTCAATAATTTAAGTATACACTGGTGTGCAAAAATTAAGGACGAAACGGTTTTTTCAATATAACTTTGTACAAAAGCTTTCAAATCAACACATTTAATACCGTAAGATCCCCAATACGTAAGGACATGTGTAATGTAAGCAACACTTACTAAAAGAGAAATCAGAGGGATAACAAGAAGCTTGATTGAAAAAGTAGCATGGAGCGCAATGCGACTGAAGGCCGAAACATCCCTGTGATGGGTGTCCAGCAAGAAACATCCGGTCTTTAGTAGAGGATATGATCTCCCCTGACTGCTAGGCAGGTTTCACAGCGTCTGCCCATGCTGAGAATGAGGGTGTCAATGAGTTGTTGAGGCATTGCTGCCCATTCGTCTTGCAGCGCCAATTGAAGCTCCCGAATCGTTACTGGTGGTAAGGTACGAGCTGCCAAGCGTCTGCCTAAAAAATCCCATACATGCTCGATGGGATTGAGATCCGGAGATCGTGCCGGCCAATCCATACGTTCAATATCCTCACTCTCTAAGAGCTGTTCGGCAGCTACTGTGCGATGACATGGTGCATTGTCGTCCATGAAAAGGAACTGCAGACCCATAGCGCCTCTAAAAAGACGCACATATGGAAGCAGAATCTCGTTACAATAACGGGTCCCGTTGACTGAACCTGTGTCGAAGATGTGAAGGTTTGTACGACTACCAAGCATGATGCCTCCCCAAACGAGAACACCGCGACCTCCATACCTGTCCTTTCAATGATGTTCGAGGGATGATTGCGGCTTCCCCGCTCTCTCAGATGAGTATGCGATGAGAATTGCTACTCAAACTGAATCTGCTCTCATCTGTAAAGAGTACTCGTCCCCATTCATTGTCTCTCAATTCCGGGTTCCCGGCACCACAGAGAACGCCTTCTCCGATGGGCATACGTTTAAGGTACACACCGTACACGGCGTCATGGAAACAGACCACCACCGTGCAGTCTTCTGGCCACGGTAAAACGCGATATCGGTCGTCCAGTCGCCTGTGTCGTGTGTCTGGCGATTTCTCCCGCTGTCTGCCGCCTGTTTCTTCTGGCCTGTAAGACAATGTACCGGTCATCTGCGGGTGTGGTTCCTCGTGGACGACCACTGCTGAACCCCCGGATAGCTGTTCCTGTAGTTTGAAATTGTCTCCAATGTCGTGAATCGATACTGTGAGCAATTCCAAACTTTGCAGCCACACTTGTCACACTGCGGCCTTCCTCCAACTTTTTTCCCAATGATTCGACCTCGGGTAAAAGCATCCAGATGTCGTCTAACAGATTGATTATTCGCCATTTCTCGCTGAGGCAGCAACTCGGTGTGATTTTAACTGCTATACGGCGTGCAATCTCTTTGCCAGAAATACTGATCTTACACCGACAACATGCTTTATACTACTCAGACACCCCCCCCATTACGTCTACCTGCATATCTGCGCATGTGTTACCGTACATCACCTTACTTAATCTCCTGATTGGTCTTTCTGTCCGCTCTGCCTCTTCGTTCAGCTGATATGCTAATTTTTCGACTTCGTCCTGAATTTTTGCACACCAGTATATATATATATATGTGGGTGTCCAAATGCTTACCACTGCACATGTCATAAATTATTTGTTATATTCGCCACTTGATATTTATATTACATAGTATATCTCACTCACTCACTCACACACACTTACGCACACACACTTACGCCCACACTCACACACTTACACACACACTTACACACATACACTTACACACATACACTTACACACACACTTACACACATACACTTACACACATACTTTCACACACACTTACACACATACACTTACACATACCCATACTTACACACATACTTACACATTCAATCACACACACACACTTATACACACACTTACACACATACACTTACACGCAGACTTACACAATCAATCACTCACACACAAACACACACAATCAATCACTCACACACACACACTTACACATTCAATCACTCACACACACACTTACACATTCAATCACTCACACACACATACACTTACACACATACACTTACACACACACACACATGCACTAAAACACATACACTTACAAATTCAATCTCACTCTCACACTCACACACATACATTTACACACACACTTACACACATGCACTTACCCACACACACTTACACACATACACTTACACATTCACTTACACACACACACACTCATACACACATAACACATACACCACACACAAACACGTGCTCACACACAACACACACACTTTCTGAAAATAAGCATATGTCTTCAAAATAATCAAAAAAAAAATATCTAAAAAATAAGCAAAATTTTTTAACCTTAATTATAGAATACCAAACAATTCCTTCTTGTACTATTTTATTTGTTACTTAACTCTTTTACAAAACGCATATATTCCAATAGAAATTGTCTTACGTATCACAGAATGAATTTTTCAAAAATAATATGAAGCTATTTTACGTCTTTTCCTTTTATTGTTCTTTTATAATATAACTGAATGTAAATTAAAACAAATGGGGTGCGTTACGCGAGTGGTCCGGGTTTCGTACTCATACTTCTTCAGTTCAGTCGGGGTTTGAATCCTAATGTACTAAATACGTATTATGTAGTGAAACTGAAGCGCTTTAAATATATTTAAATTCAAACTACTCAAATTGGGGTGGTGGAGAAAACTTTGGAGAGCTGGGTTGCCCGCTCAGGAGTCGTTCTCTTCAGTTAACCTTTATTCAAACCATGTGGTTTATCGTCAATAGCCTTCATGTTGCTCTGAATTGCAATGTTAATGACCAAAGAGTTATATTTTTTAAAGTGTAATATATTTTTTATATTAACGCAGTGTTTCTCAAAGTGTAGGGCGCGACCCCCTGGGGGGCGCGATGACCCTACAAGGAGGGCGCGAGCGTATCGAAAATTTTAAGAATTTTTTAAAAAAAAAATAACCGGAAAGAGAAGTAAAACAAAATGCTTTCTTCCATAATAAAAAAAATACACACAACAACACTGACATAATTTATGTTTATTATCTGGCTTTTTTCCGTCATCAAATAGCTATCTTTGATCCCAAAACCAAATTAAAGAAAAAAAACATTTTGTTTTATTTGCTGTATTTCCTCAATGAGAGATTTTTTATTACGTTTTAACATAAAAATATTACTCGTTAAAAGAAAAAACGAAACCCAGACCCTGAGAAAAATTCTAAGAAGATAAACAATTCAACACTGTAATTATTATTGAACACTGTAATTATTATTGATTGTAATTATTATTCAACACTGTAATTATTATTGAAATACTGTACATTAGTTGTAGAAAAAGAAAAGGAAGTCATGATTCACACTTTTCAGCCAGGCTGCATAGTACGTTTGCTAATCATTTGATTGACCTTCAATCTTATGGTATGGTTATTATCAATATTAGTTCCCTCCCATCTTTTATGCGTTTGCTTTTCGCTTAGGGAAATTGTAAATAATTGAGTTTTGCGATATTTGGAAAAGAATTGATTGGTTTAACATTTCTGTAGGATAATTGAAAAGTGTCTGATTTGCGTCCTTCATTATGGTCTTGTACTTTTGAATCATTTTAGTTCAGTTTTATTGGATTTTTTCTCAAATCATCAAAGAATTGAATAGTCCTTGAAAGAAGGTAAGTAAACTTTCTATAAATTAAAATATTCACTAGAATTCCGATTTGTATCGTGTACAGTAAAAATAATTCTAAACAAATGATTGGGGTGACTGAGTCCCCCCGCACTACCATTAATGTTAGTATCGAGTACGCGCCTGCTCCCGGGTTAAAACATTTTGAAGTCTTCTCGCTTTAAATGTTAAACAATTATTCTTCATCGGAATTTTATATTCTTTTTCGTAATTTAACATTAATTCTAAATGCTAATTGTGTGAGGTTTAAAATTACAGTTCTTTTAAACAGTTATTTACAATTATAGCATTTATCTAAAAAAAAATCATTTTACATTTTTGTATACAATGTCGTGCACACAGTTTTACTCTCCTTACAGTTCAGCTATTATATCAAGAATAATGTTTTATTTTTTTAAAAAATGAACTCGTGCGAAGAGTCGGTGTTTCAGCCAGTATACGTTTGATGTATCAGTACTGAAGAAGGTATTTTATAAATACTTATTACTAATTGATCTTATTACTAATTGATTGATTGAATATGAACGTCGCACTGTTCAGCTACACGAGGGCTTTTGGCGACGGACCACGTAATTTTGAACCATGGTCAAGTGACGTGGACGACACCTGAGCTGGCACCCCCCTCTCCTAACTACCACACCACACCAACGGGAGGACGTTTCAGCTCTCGACAGATTTAACGTGCATCGCTGCCCTACACGGCGGGTCTTTAGTTGTACTGGGCTCGAACCCGTGACAAAGCAAGCCACGGTCCGATACCTATACCACTCGGCTACCGCGACCACCAATCTTATTACTAAATTAAGAACAAGTTTAATAATTATTAGAGACTTCCACGGGCTTGTCGTGTAGAGGAAAGTTTTTCAAAGGAAGGTTTAATATCAGAAATTGACACTTAAAGAGTTATTTTTCTATATTTTTTCTGAAAGCTATATTTTGTCTTCAAGTCATCCACTGCAGAAAATCCGGTTTGAAAAAGGTAGGATGTTGAAAATGGTAATAGTATACGAAGTGCTTTTGTTTTCAGTACAGATAATTCCTCATCCACCTCTACCCCAAATTCAAGAGCGATTTATTACAAAATTGCCTTTTAATTTTCACTGAATGTGAAATCTATGAAGATTTTTCTTCGGAAGTTGAGAGCCCTTCTGGAGTATCTTGAAATAGATCCCTAATCCACTCGTAACTTGCTACCAAGCTATCCTCATCCAGAAAATACTTTTAAAATTCTTTGCCAACATAGCTAAATGATTTTACATGTTTTAAAAACAACTTTCACATGTTGTTCTACAGATTTGTAAGTTTTAACATATATCGAGCTGGGGCTTTTATTCCATCATTTACTTCAGTAGTGGTAAATCCAAAATTTAAGTATTTTTGAGAAGATCGCCTTGATTTAATTTTCGGAACCATGCTCGTTCGTCTGTGTACTTGTTGATTCTTTATTATGTTCGAATGTTTGCTTATGACTTAAAAATGTATGTATGATATTGTTTTTATCTACTGCCATAAATACTTAATTACCGTGAATTACAATTAACGTGGAAATTAAAAAAAATGTACATTCAAGCTAGATTCGGTAGCTATAGGAGTATCGAGTCGACCAAAACTGACTGGAATTGAACGAGGAAAAGCATTTTTACATGTTTTGCGCAGACGTCCGATAGTTTGCCCAGACTCACGCAAACGTACCCTATAATGCCAGATGTGATGGATATGATAGAGAGCGACATTGACTAGACTATTTTTCTAATGACATTTGTACCTTGAGAAATGAATGCTGAAGGAAATAAATCTTTAATTAAATGCATCATTTTGCGATCTGTTCCAATTTAAAAATTAGAGAAAGAAAAATAACATAACTCTAAGTAATATATATTTTAAGTAATTTTCTTAAAATATATATATTACTTAAAAGTTACATATACACAAAATTTAATATACTTATAGTATTAATTTGCACGGTTTATAATTAATATCGCATTGTAACTTTAGCGTCTCTCTCTCAAAGTGCATTTTTATTGCAGTAAATACATTATTGTTGTACAGGGGGGCGAGACAAAAATTATGATTGAAAATTGGGTCGCCAGTATTGAAAGTTTGAGAAACACTGTATTAACGTATGCTAATTTTTAAAGAGAGGGATATTTTTTCGGTATTTTGACTTTTGCACAATGACTGGAAAGTCGGAATTGAAACAAACATACAGATTAATGCAAAAATAATGTTACCAATTTCAGAACATCATACATTTTTATTGAATCAAATAATTTACATGAAATTTTCAGTGTGGTTTTCCTTAGTTTTGTACACTTTATATAAACCTGTAAGATAAGCATAATTGAGTTTTTTTGACCATTTTTTGGGTTATTTTTCCAACTTCCTCTTGAATTGCTTTTTGAAGCCCTAGTAAAGGTTATTACTTTACGTCTATTTAATCATTTTTTTAAGCATCCCCATAAAAAGGAATTGTAAAGAGCACAACCAGGAGTTGATGGTAGACCTTTCTCAGGAGAAATGAAGTTTACTTTTTCTTTATCTTTCAGCCATTTTGTAGGTGATTCTGCAATATGACTTGTTGCACAGAATCTCAGTGAGAAACAAAGTTCCCTTGAGGGTAAAGACTTTTACTATCTGTAATCATTTGCTTCCAAACCTTTTTCTGATAATACTTAGCACCAATTTTAACCTTTGATTCTATAACAATATGGTTTTGTTAAGCCCTGAGAGAATATTCCCATTCATACTATAACACCTGACGGCTAACTTGCCTTTTGCAAAAGAGCCTTGCGACGCTTTTCATGTAAAAATTTTTGTATCATCGTTTTGCGATTGTGGATGACAAATGAATCAGTGCTTCATCAGAAGTGATCCATGTTTTGTATCTGCTTGCATAGCATTAAATACAGAGGGCAAAAACAATTTCTGGCAGACTGGTTTCTTCACTTTTTTATAGCCTATTTTCTTCATTTGACTACAAATTGTCAATTACAATACCTGTAGTTTCTTTCCTAATGTTATTTGACGCAAATGATTTTCTACAGCGATAAGTCTTTTTAGCTTCTTTTTTTCTTTTTCACCATGGACTACCTTTCGTCCATATTTTTTTCCAAGAGCTTTTGATTACTAGCCGAATTTTATTTCTTTTCGAAGTTCGTATAGTAATCCATTAGTAAAATGTCTTTTCTGATTTTTACATGTTTTATTTACAACAAAATTTGAGAAGCTATCCTTCAAAAGATTAATAATTTCGTTTCAGGTTTGACGACCTAATTTCAGAGCCATAATTTATTCCCATTAACAAAAATAGTTAGATTGGTAATTTAAATGAATCATTTTTTTTAAAAAATAAAACTGGTAACAAAGCGGCTAAAATTTACCGTAAACAGTTAAATGCTATTACATTTGTTCTCTCTAATTATGAATCAACCTGTAACTTTATTTGCAAATGAAAATAATCTGTCTTGGTATTGTGCCACTGTACACAAAACGAGAGTACATTTTGTAAGAGTAAACTTCTTTTTATTTCTAAATAATTGATTCGAATATCTAACTTTTACTTGAAAAAAAACTACTCTACCTTGACAAACACTCATTTTGAAATGAGATTCTCTAGAGATTAGAGATTTATTCTGAACGCATATTGCCGAAAGCATTGAATTTATGTATTTCCCCTTCAAAGGGGCTCTTGAAAATAAGAAGCCCATTCGATCCTATGCTAAAGTTTTATCGTATATACTCTCTCTGCTTCATCAAAATAGGAAAATAATATTTATCTAAAGCCAATTTTTCATTTTTATCTCACACCGAAATTGATATGTTGAATTCAAGGTATAATATGTGTTCAAATCTACAAATATGTTTACGTAATCATTTCAAAAGAAGAATTTGAGATTCGAGTCCGCAAGTACACACTTACATATAACAAATATAAAGGGTGTTTTTTTGAGAGGTATAGAACTTTAAATTGCAATAAAACAACGATGTATTATTCGATTGACATGAATTTTTTTATTCGAAAGATAATCTTGTGGCATTACATTTTAAATATGATTTCTGGCATATGACTGCCACGGCTGGCCTCGGATGTAGTCCAATCTGGACGTCCAATTTTCGATGACTTTTTCCAACATTTGTGATCGTATATCGGCAATAACACGGCGAATGTTGTCTTTCAAATGGTCGAGCGTTTGTGGCTTATCCCCACAGAAAATAGTCTAGCGGTGTTAAATCACAAGATCTTGGAGGCCAATTCACAGGTCCAAAACGTGAAATTAGGCGGTTACCAAACGTGTCTTCAAATAAATCGATTGTGGCACAAGCTGTGTGACATGTTGCGCCGTCTGGTTGGAACCACAGCTCCTGGACATCATGATTGTTCAATTCAGGAATGAAAAAGTTAGTAATCATGGCTCTATACTGATCACTATTGACTGTAACGTTGTGGCATCCATCGTTTTTGAAGAAGAATTCCACCAGCCCATAAAGCGCACCAAACAGTCAGTTTTTCTGGATGTAACGGTGTTTCGACATACACTTGTGGATTAGCTTCACTCCAAATGCGGCAGTTTTGTTTGTTGACGTAGCCATTCAACCAGAAGTGCGCTTCATCTCTAAACAAAATTCGCTTATGAAAATCGGGAACAACGGCAATCTCGTCTTGGGCTCATTCGATGAATCTACGCCATGCTTGATGATCATTTTGATGAATTGCCAAACCAAACTGAGAATAAATCACTTGACAGCTGTTAAATCGGTCGCCATCTTGGAAAATAATGCCAACTTAAACTTCTATACCTGAAAAAAAACACTTTATATATATATATATATATATATATATATATATATATATATATTAATGCATAATGTATCCAAATAAAATAAGTTTCCTACCTGCTTCGCTAAGTGTTTAATGATGTGATATGACTATATACTGTTTTCTTTAAATAGATTATTGATATGTAGATCATAGCAGTAATCATTTAATTTTTGTAGTCATTTATTTCTTGTTAAAAAGAACAGGACTTGAACTTCTAATGTGAAAGTATATGTATCTTTTACTCCCCTATAACTGTCTAACCTCTAAGTTGACTTCCCTCAAACTAGCAGATCTGTACTCAACAAAAGAAACATGCATGCTAAATTGTAACCCTTTATGTTTCACATTCTGAGCAGACTTATTATATGTAAAGTTCCTACATTAGTCAATTTTTACAAGACCTGTGTTCCTCTCTACTCTATAAAAGGAATACGCTTACCAAAATTCTTGTTTGTTGGTGTAATTGTTCTGCAGATCCTCTGACAAGTTAGAGAGTCATTTTTCTCCTATATATATACATTTATATATAATTTCTAATGCGCATATGTCTTGAATTTTTTTTTTATTTCTCTGTAACTTCATAAAAAGAATCAATGATGACAGTGATCCCCAATTCCTGTGCCGTGGATCGACACTGGTTTGTGGATCAAACAGTACCGGGAAGCACAATGAACATTAAGTTATTTCTGTTTTATTTAGTGTGGTGTATTTCTTTCGGGTTTGTGTGAACTTCCATGGAATTCACTTTATGTTCAATTTTGGTAAAACTTTTTACCCGACTGGATGTACAACCACAATTGGTCCCTATTAGATACAGAATTTGTGATCTTGTCTCGGTCAGTGGTATAGCCCGAGATCTCCTGTCTTGAATGATTGAGATCTGTGATGAAGATCGAATCGATGTTTGTTTTCCAAATGTTTCAAATACATTATTTATGACTTCGGCACCTGCCAGAGTAACATATTAAGTTGATCTTCATTTGACGTATTATCTATTAAGTTGATCTTCACTTGACGTATTATCTATAAAGTCCCAATGTAAAATTCCCGGAGAACTGTAGATAGTTTTGCAGATTTTGGGATGAGTGTTTTTTGAGATGGAAGTGTTCTTGTTGTTAATTTTTGTAAAAACCCCATCATCTAAAAGCGGTAATGAGATTCCATTAGAAGCGATACCGTCAATTCTAGGTTTATATTCTTTAATATACTCGTGTGTAAAGGTAAATAATATGGAGTAGAAATGCATAGTTGATCATTAGAGCAGTAAGTACACCTAGAATGAACTGGTTTCTGCCAATCATATCCCAAAATAAGGGAAATGCAGACTGTACAAATTCCACTTTTAATTATTGTGTGTTCTACATTACCAAGAGTCATATTCAAAGAAATCCAACCTATTGGATTTTTTTTTGTCATCAACAACTTGGAGCGGTCAATCAGTCCATGGGTGGATATCAGCATCAGCTGGATTGATTGATTGAATATTAACGTCGCACTGTTCAGCTACACGAGGGCTTTTGGCGACGGACCACGTAATTTTGAACCATGGTCAAGTGACGTGGACGACACCTGAGCTGGCACCCCCCTCTCCTAACTACCACACCACACCAACGGGAGGACGTTTCAGCTCTCGACAGATTTAACGTGCATCGCTGCCCTACACGGCGGGTCTTTAGTGGTACAGGATTCGAACCCGTGACAAAGCAAGCCACGGTCCGATACCTATACCACTCGGCTACCGCGGCCACAGCATCAGCTGGAATGCAAGACTGTTGAATGATGGTGATGTTAGCACATGGATCACACATGGCTTGAAATTCGATTCTATTGATTACATAACAGGTATCACTGCACGCTTATTTGTGTTTTGATACGACTTATAGAATTGTTTGTGTTTGTAGTGGCAGGGTTTCTAGGCATTCAGTGGCGATTATTATTACTGTTACTTTATGAATGTGAAAAACCAAATTAGTGGTGCCGCGTTGTGTATTGTTATTATAAATTCTTGAGCCGCCAGATGATGGGGCAGGAGCATTCACTTGACTGTTGGATTCTCGAAATTGACTTGGTCAAGCTACGGATCAACCACGTGTATTAGGTGGCAATTCACACGTGAAATAGACATGACCTTTGCTTCCACGTCGCCAGCAATTAATATCTTGAATATTGTCAATTGCCGGATTGTATTTATGAAGATGCTCATCATGTGTGCTAAAAGGTCTAAATTAAGGTCCCGAGAATTGCATCTTATTCTCTTGTTTAACACTTCGAACAGCATCATGTGTCATTGCTCTGTCAATTAATTCTTCAACTGTGCTGGAATTTTGGGTAGCTAGGGCAAATTGCCATTTTTCTTCAGTAACATCACCTATAATCCTTGAAATGCGATTTTGTTGTGGAATTGTAAAAGGAGCTTTTTCCAGAAGGGCATCTTGTGTACAAATATAATCAACTGAAGTTTCACCGTGCTTCATTTTTCGTTCACTTTGACGTGCTAAAATTTCTTGCATTGTGATGCATCTTTTAGATCTTGAGGAGAGAGCATTTTTCCAAACAGTAATCAGTGAAATTCTTTCCTGTTGTTAATTATCAGATTTTTGCAGATCCAGAAAGGCGAGAAATGTAATTTTTTAAATTTAAATCATTGAACCAATTAACTAATGTTGAAATTCTTTCAACTTCCTTTAACCATTCAAGGGTATTGTCAATAATGTCTCCTTTAAATATTTGAATTGAATTTGCAGTTCCATTGGTGGATGTGATTTGGACCACATTTTGATTTGTTTATCTATCCAATTGTCTTTGCATTTCAATTAATGTAGAGAGAACAGCAGCAATATTTGGATCTATTTGAGAAGGAAGGGATTGTGTTGGTGAAGGGCAGATCGATTACTTAAAATTTTTACTTGTTTTTGAAGAGATTCGATTTCTTTTAATAGTTCTGTTTTATCAAAAAATGTTCCATCGACATTTTTTTGTTACTGCATGCGAAGAGTATTTAATTCATTTAAAGTTCCTTTATTATTTTTTTCATTATCGTCCCCCACAATGCGCGAAATTAATTCACTTTTATTTCCATTTGGTGAAAGTTTTCTGAAATGTAATTAATACTTCAGTTCGGTCATTGTTAGATTCTGAAGAGAATGTGGTTCCAAAGAATTGAAAATATCAGCGTGTGTTGACATTTTGTTTTAGTTTGCAAAATGAGCTTGGCGATGTCTTTGAAGTGGTCTAGGTCTTCTGGGAATGCTGGCGAGAAGCAAGGCGTGATTGCAGTTGCAGATCTAGACAAGACTGTATTCATTATGCTTGGCAATATTGGCGAGAAGGGAGAATTGATTGCGCGTTCAGATCTTGTTGGCGTCCTTGTGATGCTGACACGAAAAAGCAGTGAAGATCGGTTGAAGATCTTGTTCGCTGAGCTTGGCGATTATTCGTATAATCCGTTAGACTAAACGTACGCGGCAGCGAATAAGGTTTAACTTCGTTGCATGTAAATAACTCTCCAGTTCGGAATATTTTAATGTTTTGAAATTCTTTTGAAGACCGGTGGCACCATGTATGATAAACAGATGCATGTTCATAATTTGGAAGAATGTTACATAATTATTCAAGAAACAAATAAAATTTAATAATAGCGATAAATGATACTGCGGTACAATACGTTTCACTTCGGCATAGCGTTCCTAGATCTGGTGTCACCAGATAACATTTCATAAAAATATCATAAAAACTGTTGCCACTAATACTAACAAAATGGGAACGTAACACATTTATAAAGGGTTGTATTCAGTAGCGAACACAGGAATTTTTCAAGGGGGGGTCCCGGGTCGAAATTTCACCATTCTTGTATCATGCTTCTTTTGATTTTGTCGATTTTCGGGAACAAAACACAGCAAAAAACTAATAATTGAAAAAAAATTAGCATTAATTAATAAAAATAATCATTAATAACAAATACTTAGTTAAATTTTACGTACGATATATTTAGAATTATAATTAATTCGAAAACATATCAAGGGCTTTGGGGGGGGGGTCCGGACCTCAAGACCCCCTTCCCCTTGTGTGCACCACTGGTGGTATTTTATATATCCCTGATACAATCTTATAACATTTTAGAGTAAAAAAGATTCAATTCAGGTCTAAGATCTACCAAAACATCTAACTTGAAGAATTTTTTAAAAACCTTTTTTCTCATTTTTTTTTAATTAAAGATGGAGATACATGGATTACAGTAAAAAATGAATTAAAACGTTATTTTTTTCTTAATTATATGTAATTCAAAGAAAATATCGCATGTATTGTTAGTAAAAAAAATCAACCATTGATTGACCATATGTAATTATATCATGCATTTCATTATGTTTTGATTTCGTAATAAAATTTGCTCCGATACACTGAGCGAAAACGTGTCCACTTAACGATGCAATCAATAAAGCAGTTAGTTCCCGTAATGACTACTATTTCTTAGCCGTGAAACTTTTGTTGACTTAATAAAGTTCCCGGACGTACATAATTGCAGAAAAGTCTCTCTAATGTTCTTCACGGTGAGCTTGTTTCATGGATGAATTAACTAAGCCTCTCCTAGTAATGAAAACTGCAATAATTAAAACAGACAAACAAAATAGTAACGAAATGCTTCAGGAAGAATGTGTTTGGATAATAATTTAATCTATATAACCACTTGAACAAGGTTAAGGAGCTTATCAAAACTTATAGACATGAAAAAGTTTAATATGTTAATGCAAATAACTGGAAGAAATTACTCACATGTATCATTCTTAAGTATGTTGTCATAATTTATCCTTAGATTTTTTGTTAAAGGGACATGATTCTTAAACTTCGGAAGTTCTATAGTTTTGGATGAAATTTCATAAAGTATAAATTGATTATGTATAAATTTATGTTTATATATATGTGTATCTCATACACAAAAATTGTAAATCCTCTTTTTCGTACATATACAGTATAAATCGCTTAACATGAAACTAAATTAACTTAAATATTTTTTGTGTTAAAGGATAATGCAACCACTCATCCGGTATAGGTGTTATTGACGCTGACTGCAGTGCCTTAGGGTCTGGGTTCGAATCCCGAGTAAGGCATGGGTGTTTGTGTTGTAATTCTTTTCTTCTTTGTGATGTGTACTTCACGCTTACTTCTATGTAAGCCCCCGTGTGTTATACTTTGTGGTGCACTGGGTTATTAATGTTCTCAATAAGAAAAAAAGGATAATGCACAAAGAAAAAAGTTCTCATTAGTGTTTATTTACATAGATATGTCAAAATGCACATGTATTTAATAAAAATCAATGAATCAAGAAGTTAAAGAAATTTTACACATTTTTTTTTTATTTCAATCACGAGCCATGTTTCCTTCAACTCACTCACCTTCTAACAAAATTAGCCATATTACTGGAGAACCAGCACCGTTTACTGCAGGGGTCGGCAACCTTTCAGCTGAAGCGGGCCAAACCAATCTAACAACATGATTCAGCGTGCCACACAGTAAGACATTTTTGAAGTATTCTATTCCCTTGACAAAACACATGCATAGTTAGAGAATATAGGGCAATAATTTTTAGATTTAGAATTGTATATCTTTATATATAAAAAAATCTTCTGTGCGTGACTGAACTCCTCCTTTTGATGAAATTTTTTGTGGGGGGTCAAAGTGGATTCGTGAATGGTTTAGATTCACAATTTGGTCCAATATCGCATACAGTGAAAAAGATATTAATTAAAAATTTCAAACGCATAATTGTTTTACCTCTTTATGTTGTTTATTCTACTAATGCGCGGCAAGAAAAAAAAAAGAAAGAGGGGATAATTTTTTCCGATATTATCACTTTTTTTTTAAATTGCAATCTAATTGTTCTATCAAAATCAGACAAAAAGTAATTGCAGTATCATAAAGATTTTTTATTTCGCCACAATAAGGCATATATCTTTATATATATAATTCTTCTGTGCGTGAGTATGTGACGGAACTCCTCCCAAACGACTGGACCGATTTGGATGATATTTTTTCTGTAGATTCAAGTGGATTTGAGAGTGATTTAGATTCACAATTCGGTCTGATATCGCAATTAGTTAAAAATGCGCGCGTTTGTTCATTAAAAAATCGTTGTTTGATTGATTGAATATTAAGATTAGCTTAGATTTAGAAAACCCTTGCTTTTCACACGGCCAATTATATGTTGCATGTCCGAGGTTTGGCAAACCATCGCATTTGTTTGTTTATACCCGTCAAGGATTAACCAAAAACATTGTAAGTTCAAGGGCATTACGATAAATTTATTTTTCGTGCATTAAAAAATATACCTGTTATGAAAATAGCTCGACTTTCACATCTTTTTTACCCTTTAATCAAAACAAGTTTAAGTTTCTGTTCAGAATAGGTTCTATATTCAACTTAGTTCATGAAAAATACATACTCACACGCAATCGATAAGTTGATTTGTGGTAACTGTACATGTGATGATGTCAGGTATTGTGATAACTTTCTTTGTAAAAAAATTCATCAAAACGGTCCAGATTGTTACAACTTATTCAAAAATTTGTTATTTTCGGATTGAAGACGTGTGTACACAAGACATTGTCAGTCGGGACCGCTATTTATATATAAATTCTGCATCATTTAAAGATATTGCTTAACATAAAAAAATAAACAACATAAAATAAATTTTTCCCCAACAACAGAAAATTAATATTGCCATATATTTTTTATTTTTAAACATATTTATTAAAATAAAAAATAGACAACGTAAAATATATAGGTATTTCCCTTCATTAAATAAAAAAGATAAATAAAAAATTTTATGCGAACCTAGTGCTTGCTCCGCTCTACTTTTTATATCGGAACATCAGGAGTATAATGAGTGACTTTCAATTTCGCACGATTCTGAACATTTAGTAGATAAAAAGTTTCTTTGCGGAGTCGAAATATTTTTCATATGAGGAAAGATTTTTTTACTATTTACCAATAGCGGAAAGCAGAGTACATGCAATTTTCTCTTTTAAAACAGTTAAATCTCTCCAGCAATGACTTTCAATAATATAAAAAAAGCTGTAAATTTACCTTTAGAATTATCATTAAGATTTTACCATAATTTCATAAATGTCCAAAATTCTGAAGATATTTGTCACATAAGTTCCCTTACAAATTTATCATTTTTCCACTCAAAAATTAACATATTTGTAGAGAAGTACACCGTGCCACTGAGAATTGTACTGCGTGCCATAGGTTGCCAACCCTTGATCTACCGGCACCATTTGAATGCTGTGATTTTCTTCCTAACCTACAGGGGAATTTTTATTCATACGGGTAATTTACACTCCAGTCAGATCTCTTGTTACCTTACTTTTTGGAAATCTAGCGTATAATAACAGCAGCAACAACAAAAAAACAGGGATAATAATACACATATTGTACTAATAAAATTAAGTATTTTTTGTTATGTCTTACGGAGAATGAAAAATAAAAGGTTCTGCGTTTACGACCTAAAATTAAAGACATAATCTATTTTTAAAAGCACAATAATTATGAATGGGGAACAAGTTCAAAATATTCAACTCGAACTGATAAAATATTTGAAGAAATGAAGAATTTTCCGGTACATAATCATGAATGTGGAATCCCATCAAAAATATATTACGAGAGACCAAAGGAAAAAACAACTGCATAAAACAATAATTTTTCTCTTTTATTACGTATATGTCAAATCAAGATATATTTTCAATAGAAATTTTCAGTCAGAAATTCCACAAAACCTTCTCTATTTTTAGACGCTACGGTATTTTTTAGTAGTGATAAGGGAATGAAAATGAAAAAGAATAATTTTTGTAAAGATGTGGAAGAATTGTATTTTTGGAGAACTCATAAAGTTTTTTCTGTTGTCTTTTGCAATAGCTCAGAAAATAAAAAAGTTAATTCGAAATTTTAAAAAATGAAAATTCAGTGTTAATCAGAAACTAATTTTCTTCCATTGTACTCTATTTCTTAGGAATTAATTCCTTGTTTTCGAAATTGAAAGTACGCTCTTTTATGCTATTGTATTCTTTAAAAACCTAAATATTTTGCTGTATGGAACAAGGATTAATTTCTTATTAGAGCTGTATATTACTTGTTTTTTTAAAGTTGTCTTCGCTTTACGTCAAAAAGAATGAACCAAAACAGAACACATTTTCCGGTAGAAAATAACAAATTTCTCATAATTGTGTGATACTATTATTGAGCAAACATTTCTTTATTCTATAACGTGTTCGATATTTAGAAATATTCTGTAAAAGTAGATGTTTTGCTTGAAATTGTAAAGTAAACAAACTACTTTGCATTACAATATAGTTATTAAAATTCTAAAAATATCTTGTGCAGGTAAAAAATGGATCAGCACAAATAGAAGCAACTAGCAATTAGAATAATAAATTGTGTGATTCCATAAAGGAACACATTTAGAGTATGAGAAATATACGTAAAAAATCATACATCAATTACATCAAACAACAAACCCATAAAAAAAACATGTCCATAATATAAGATAATTTATAATGACAAAATATTTCTGTATTAATTATTGAATTTATTTAAAAGTTTCAGTTTTTAGAGTTTTTATCAAACATGTTGTGACTCTCACACACGGAGGAAGCTAAGTGGAATGGATTTCGATGTGATGATAAGCGAATTTAAACTAACACTTTGTCCATTACTTTTTTCAAGCAATGAAAAGTATTCCGAAGGAAAGAATTTTGTTCTTATTTTAAGATAATTTTGCTTACGTATGGTAATTTAATTGTACGTAGAGTTTATAAATTGCACATTGATGCAGTTTGGATAAGTATGTAATCGCTAATCGAAACAAAATAATATGGTTACGAATTTTGAGTAATGAATTTTTAAAACAGTAAAATTTGTATCTGGATGTGTAATACGTCTGTGTTGTATTTGTTTTATGTTAAAATTGTAATATTCGCAAGCAACGTCGTTCCTTACATTATAATGGCGATTCAATGGAAACTTGGAGAGAATGATTCTGGAGGTCTATACATAGAAAGCCGCTCGTCGAAATAGAGACAGTCTTGTTTTGACCGGTGGAGAGTGAGTATCGATTTGACCATGAAGAGTTGACCATCGAGTCATTATTACTTTGGTTGTTGTGTAAGGCGAGTGAGTTCTTTTGAATAACTTTTACATACTTGCATTCTAGACACTGATCGTTGTGTCTGAACGCCTTAGAAAATTTGAAGGCCTTCTGATATTTATTTTACGAATACAGCTGCTGCATTTCAAAGATTGTTTTTTGTTACAATAAATTTCCATCGCTCCAGAAAAATGTCTTGCTCTTTGAGACTGATAGCCTAAAACTTTCGAGCTCCGATATGCGTAACAATATACAGTCCGATCTCTATTTTACGAATCTCTATTTTGCGAATATCTCTATTTTACAAGCTTTTTCCTGGAACCAAGAACTTAATACATATTGAAAATGAATCACTGTTTAATAAACTTTCCCCATAACGAAATTTTTTCGAGATTTAGTGACTTCGTTAAGTGGAGGTCCAGCTGTATTTTTTATGTATGCGTAATTTATAAAACACCGCTCTTTGCTCTAAGTCAGCAAATTGCTTGTAGAAATCTATAAATTTAATCATAGATTTAAATACTTTCAATCCGTTCTTTTTCAAGTGAAAATAATTTATATTTATCTGATGCTATAACATGCTTCAAAAAAGCTTTGGATGAAATGGCGAGCATTTTGATAATGATTTGATTTTTATATTAAACCTTTGTCTAAAGAAGATATATATATATATAAGATTTTTTTTGATTATATATATATATATATATATATATATATATATATATATAAAACTTTCTAAAAATGTGTTGTACTTACGAAACTGTCAACGCTGCGAAGTGAGCGTTAAAAATTTTGGTATTTTAATTTCTCTTTTTATCATATAAATATTGTCAAACATTTAAATTTATTTATTAAATAATGCTTTAAAACATTTGTATTGATAATTCTACACTCATGTTCATAAGTTAAGGATAATGAAGTTCAGGTGAAAGAAAGAGACATAAGCAAAACAAATTTGACTTATTTGTAAAGTCTACTTATTAAACAAAAGGTAAAGAGCAAAAAAGAAGCTATATGTTTGACATAATTAATAAAAATTGCGATTTTTACTCCCTGGAGCAAATTTCAAAAAAGAACTTATTTACCAAAAAACAGTATAACATGGTTAGTATGATGGTTAATACGGAGTATGTCTCCCGGATGATGCAATACAGGTCTTACAACGCCTAGGCATGCTGAGTATCAAATTATCAATCTGATCTTTGAGAATATTACACCACTCAACAAGCAATGCCCTCCGAAGTTCCGGTAGACAGGTGAGAGGGTGTTGACGGGTTTCAATTCGTCGGCCAAGCATATCCCACACATGCTCTATTGGATTCAAGTCCGGTGAGTATGCTGGCCAATCCATACGGGTGATATCCTCCGATTGAAGGCATTCGGCTACAATAATTGCACAGTGAGGACGGGCGTTGCCATCCATAAACAGAAATTCAGCATCCATGGCACCCCGAAACAAACGTACATGTTGTTCCAGAATGACATCCCGATAGTTCTGGCCTGCCATCGTTACACTATGAACATGCAGGTCAGTTCTGGAACCAAGAATAATTCCTCCCCAAACGAGCCATCCTGCACCACCGTAACGGTGTCGTTCAATGGTGTTCTCTTGGTGGTAACGGGTACCTGGCGCTCTCCATTTTAAATTCCGGCCAGAATCAGACTGAAAACTAAAACTTAACTCGTCCTAAAACATAACACAAGACCACTGTTGTGGTGTCCACAATGCATGCTCTCTACCCCAGGTTAATCGCAAGCGACAGTGAGTTGCGGTAAGTGGAACACATCCGACAGGTCTACGATCATATAGACAAATGTGCCCTAAGCGTCTGTACACGATCTGCCTTGAAACTGCCGTACCGGTAGCTGAAGAGAGCTGACGAGACAGGTCTGATGCTGCGCTCCGTCTGTTTCTTTTGGCAGTAACTGCCAAGTACCGGTCCTCATTCGGCGTTGTAACTCGGAGGTGACCTGTGCTGTAACATCTACTCACATTACAAACATCGTGGAATCGTTGACAAAGCCTGGAGATGACACTGGGTGATTCCAAGTTCTTCGGATACTTCCAGCTAGATACGTCCACATTCCAGTCGTCCAATAATTCTACCACGTAAAAAATCATCCAAATGCTTCCTTTGTGCCATAACTATGCGATTATTGCACTTAAAGGCTTTCAAAGCGCTTGTGAACAGTTTTACTTCTTTGTCCCCGTTCCTTATATACCCCTCTTTTACACTCTCGTCATTGTGACGTACTATTCGCGCCATCTGGTGGTTTTCTGTAATTTGCATATTCTTCTTCAAGATGTGTGTGATAATTCTACAGGTGAAATTTTTATTTTAAAGTTTGATTTCCGTGTGATTTTGAATTATCCTTAATTTATGGACATGAGTGTAATAATATACTCACATCTCCATTTTTCATGAAAGAAGGGGAAGAAAAATAATGGGCTAAAGTGCAGATTAGAGAATTGGGGGGAGATCTTTGAGGTAGGCGATTTTTCTTTGGATTTGGCAATTTTTATCTAGATGTCATAGATAGTTTGGCTATCGAATCATGTCACCTAAAACACTTATCGCTACATGAAGTAGCTTTGCGAACGATTTCGGTTTCCAAAAGAAATTTACATCGACACTCTCCTTAATCTATATTTTAACCATATAATAAATGAAATTTTCCAGCCAACCATTTCTTTTGGATTTTAATTTTTTCTGTAAATTTGGAGAAATATCTTAATTTTTTTTTATGTATAAGTAACACTAAATATCATAAATGTTATCCATTTATACGCTTTTGTAAAATCATGGCTCTGAGCATAGTCGGAAATTAAGAAAATTCTTATTTAAGCTTAAAAATTCAAATATTTGAAAGGTTTTTTTTGCCTTTATTTTTTGAAAAATTTATCATCATTTCACAAAACCTCATTCCACAAAAAAAAGTCATTTTTTGAAGTATTTTATATCTGCTTGAATCAAAATGTTACAGAGCTGTTGAAAATAAATGTTATGCCAAACATTTGGCCTTCGAAACATTCTTTCGGCTAATTCTGGAATAACAACTTTCTGTAGACTCAACTTAAAAAAATTTGTAAAGAAAAATAATTTCGAAAAGTCTTCGAATTGAAATATAATTTTGTAAAGAAAATTTTCAAGTATTAATTATAAAAATGTAAAGTAACGTAAAAATTCAAGTTGCAACTGTCTATATGTTTACGAATTTGTATAAATTTAATTTAATATGGCCATTATTTGTCATAAATCAATAAATCATTGTCATTTTTTTTGTAAAATGTGGATAGCTACTTCTATAAAAGCTGACATCCGAAAATTCATTTTACGAAGTTTTCGGCCATTAAAATACTTTTTGATTTTGATACATGTTTACTTGAGAAAATTCCTTAACATATATGTGGCATTTATGAGACCAAGAAGTAACAAGTTTAGAGACTAACAAGAAAAATTAAATTGTCTTTAAAGGACATTCTATTAAACAGCATTTCTCAAAACATTATACGTCAGTCCTTCGTTTGAGTTTGTATGTGTAATATGAATTGCCACATTTTAGTGAAAATCTATTGTCATTCGCAACTTCTATATTTGATAAATTGAAATAATCTAAAAAATACCCTTGAAAAACAAAGGAACATGATTAATTTTAACTTCTTTAATTGTTTCGAGTCATTTTATATTTGTTCAGTTCTTATATTGTTGATACTAATATACACTCATGGGCAGGAAATTAGTATACCGTGAAATAATTGCGGGATCGTAACGAAACTTGGCATAAAGATGCATGACAGGGAGATATGAAAATGATTAGAAATGCAGCGTGATTGCGCATTACGTACAGCCGGTAGTATGCATTTAACGTCGTTCTCCGTGGAGTATAAAACGGATATCCAAAGCTTGTTTGAGTATGCTAAATGGTTTAGAAAGCAAGAGCTGAAATAAACATGCCATTACGCCGTTTTCAAAGACAATTTGAGAAACTGTCGCAGTTCGAAAGAGGGAGAATCATCGGCATGATGGAAGCTCGGTCGTCAGCTAGGCGAGTATCTCGTTCATTTGGCCGCCCTGATAGAGTTGTGAAGAGGTGTTGGGTCGACAGTGGATCCGATACATGTCATTTACACGAACACCAGGCGTAGAACGCCCTCGACTGACCAGTCATCGAGAAGACCACCGTATCGTAAGAAATGCACGCGTGCAGCCTACTGCTTCATCTGCCGCGATTCAGGCACAGGTAGCACCTTTACTAGGGTTCCATGTGTCCTCGAACCATACAAAAGCGCCTGGCTGAAGGACATTTGGGATCACGGCGCCCATTACGTGTGTTGCCCTTGATGCCCACCCATTGATGCCTCCGTTTGGAGTGGTGCCCCGCAAGAGAAAACTGAACTGAAGCGGAATGGATCCAGGTCATCTTTAGCGATGTGTGTCCAGATTCAATCTCAACAGTGATGAGAATCGTGTTCGTGTGTGGAGACCCGTGCTGAATGCTTCAATTCTGCCTTTGCTTTACAGCGACACACCGCTCCCACAGCTGGAGTGATTGTATGGTTTGCCATTGCCTACAATACATTGACACCCCTAGTATTGATCCATGGCACCATGACATCCTGCAACCACATGTGTTGCCACTTATGCAACGGCTCCCATGAGTCATTTTGAACAAGACAATGCTCGGCCTCACACGGAAAAGGTGTCACAAGACTGTCTCCGCACTGTTACTACCTTTCCTTGGCCTGGCCGAACCCCATATTTGTCTCCAGTCGAGTATATCTGGGATCATTTGGGATGGCGAATTGGGCATCCCACGAGTTTGAATGAACTAGAGGCCAGGTTACAGTAAATATGGAACGAAATATCTCAAGACATCATACAGAACTTGTATGCCTCTAAGCTCGATCGTATCGCATCATGCATTCGGGATAGAGGGGGTTCAACAGGGTATTAAATCCTTCATCCTTTTGCCTTATTTTATGAAATAAATAATCCTTTTACTTTGATTTTCTAATCATTTACTTTTATCAAATTAGTCTTTATATATGCAAAGTTTCGTTTCATTTTGACGAATCCTTGGTGCGCTTATTTTTTTTTTTTTGTCTATGAGTGTATATTTAAATTCAACAGTTAATATTTTAAGAATGATTTTGCGAAATATGCTTATTTTAAAAGAATACATCAGTTAATTTTGGTTGAAGTAACTTTCATAAAATAAGGTGTAATAAAATAAATGAAAAAAAATTTTCAATGTTTTCACTGGGAGGATATATACTTTTGTAGCTTCAAATTTCAAGTTTTGGTCTATTTTTAACGAGTGTTTTCATAATTCTCTTATTTCTTAGCTTTTTGGGGATTTTCTATACATCGCGGAATTGTCAAAGCCAACTTAATACCGGAAATCAAGTGTGTGTTTTAACACAAAAGTTTCTTTCCCCATCCCATCACGATGTATGATGGAAGCGAATTCTGATAAGTTTTTGAATATTTCAAAAATTTCTTTGATAAACATTGTTTCTGAATATATGTACTATGTAAGGAGGGAAATTATATATATATACTTCTGGTTATTATTTTTTAAAAAAATACATTATAATTCACTATGTTTCATATTTCTATTTTTTTAAAGAAACACATAACTGTTTTTCTTTCATTTACATTTTCGTTCCTCTCTTCCATTTTCTTATGAAGAAATCCTTCTTTCCTTGGGCAATAATTTTAAGCTGAAAAAAAAAATTGAAGTTTGGTGTCTTTCAAAAAGTGTAACCCCATTGTTCACCTCCAAGCATGCACATAAAATTCACATATGTTACTTCATGTTAGATTTTGATTTGTTCTCTCACCGCTAAACTTCTTATTCAGGGAATTAAGAATATTAAGAATATCTAATATTTCATAAATGAGAAATCTAGCAGTGTTTATTTATGTTTTCTTATTCATTTTTTCCTGACACTTCATTTTCAATTATCATTTGACTGCATAAATAAAGACTTTAAATCATTTTACGGTTTCTTCTCTCTAACAGTAGTTAAGTTAACTTGATTTGATAGCATTTGAATATTTTTTTTGAAAAATGTGTGATAAATATACGATTATTTTCCATTCCTATTATTTAAGCATTGATTAATTTATTCGATTAATTAATTTGAAGTGATTTTTTAAATTGTGTGTTTTGCGAAACGTAATGTTTTTCTTTTAAATTTTTGAGAAACTAGTTGACTACATCCTAGCATTTAGATGAAAATTGAGCTTTTTTTATGCGTAAACTTTTAATTCATCATGATTAAACATTTTATTTATCATAACATAACCATAATAAAACTTTTAATTTATCATAATTAATATCATAGTTAATTTTGAATGTTATACTTTAACAGAGAGAAAAAATTCCACGTTATTCTAAAAGTCTGGGTTAAATGCTTTTAGTCTTTAATATTGGAAGACGTCCAGTATGTAATAACAGGTGAATAATAACCTAAATATTGGCATATGCTGTTAAGGGAACCAGGACGTGCACGAAAGAGTAAAATGCCAAAATTAAGACCCTTTGTTTATGAGACATATATCATTTCCAATTTCCAATAGAGCTTAGATTTTTTTACGTTCTTAATAAAGATAATTTAATAATTCTGTAGAACTACAAAAATAACTTTTAACTCCAAAAGGTTTTTTTTTTTACTTCTTAATTTAAGTAATATATAATTTTTGAGAACTCGTAATATATACTTATGTTTAGGTACCATTTTTTAAAAAAGTATCCTTTTTTATGCAAAATATTTTTTACACATACATAAAACAATACATAAAATACAGTTAACCCATTTTTTTTAGTAAAATGTTAGTATAGTTTCTTTAAAAAAATTATAAAACTTTGAAATTTGAATTTTTTTTTATTTTTCTGCTTTTTTATGCATAAAACTATTTTTAAAAAATTAGGCACTATCTTAATAGAAAAAAAATAGGTCAACTATATGCATAGCTATCTTGTATAGAAGTATAAAAAAATCTGGAACCATTTAATGCAATAGTTTTTTTTAAAAATGTACCTAAATGCAAAAAATATGCTTTTGAGAAAAAGTGAAAAAACTAAAAAAAAACAATATTTTCACATATTATACACTTGATTAGTATTTGCTTGCCTATTTTATATGGCTAATAATAATCCTTTATCATTTTCTAGAGTTACAAAAGTAATTTTAAATTCATATGTTTTTTTCCCATTGTTTTTAGTTAACATGAACATAATTTTCGAGATCTTGTAGTACATATTTTCATGTATAGGAACCATTTCTTACAAAAATATTCTCTGAATATACAAAAAAAATTACACATATATATATACAGCAACATATCAAACATAATGTGAACCAGTTTTTTAACGAATTAATTGCATAATTTCTTTTAAAATAATCATAAAACCTCAAAATTATGAAAATCTTAATTTTTTTGCACGTATAAATTTATTTTTTTTAAAAATTAGACATTATATACTAAAATATATTTTGTTCGCTATATAGAAAGTTTATATAGATCAAATTAAGGGGAAACTACATATTTAAAGTTCAAAGGGGTGTGTCAAAAAGGGCGTGGCCATTTGTTTACATTTTTATTTTGCATATTTTAGGGCTATTTTATCAACAAACTTATAAGTATTATACATTTTTAGATTCAGAAAAATAAGCACTATTTTTAAAACTAAAATTGAAAAATCGATTTTTTTATAGTACATGATGTCCATGTTTCCTTAATAAGTTTTGCGTTATTGAAACCATATAAATAGAATCTAATATAAAAAATTACCGCTGATAACATTTTTATACGCAACTTTTACTATGTAGTATCCTATTAAGATTAAAATGCTATTGATCCTAAAAATAACTATTATTAAATTCACTTTTCATACGGTAAAATTTTTATCTTTTGTTTCAGTGACGTTTTCATCACTTAACAGCGGTTCAGAGTTGTGAGATCCATCAAAAGCACGTGTCCTCCATCTAAATACGATGTTATTAAACAATTAATCGAAACTTTCTATTTTTTAACACGTTTTTATAAGTTTCACTTGTATGTAATGGAATCTTTGGACTCGATTTTTACCCACTTTAAAAGGTCAGATTAATTCGAAAGTTTTCACACTTGTCAAAGACCGACGATAATACAAAAGTTCAAAATTTAGTTCCAATGCCCTGATAAGAATCGTCAAAAATAGCGATTTTAAGGATTTTCGAGATTTGGCAACTAATTCATTATATCGTTTCTAGATTTGGCGACTAATTGCATATACTATTTCCAAATTTGGCGACTAAAATAGCCTACCCCTTAAAAAGGTGCAACCCTAAAAATGAAAACATTATTATTACAAATAGAACAAAAAAAAAGTGTTCTTTATGTGAGAAAGCGAAGAAAAAAGACTCGTGCATGTGAATAAAAATAATTTCTGTTCTAACTGCTAAATATATTTTTTTATTTTTAAAGCAATACGTTTAGAAGTGATTATAGGAATTAACATTATAGCTATACGTTTAAAAGGTGATAAATTTATGTTCTAACTCCTAAATAATTTTTTTATTTGAACAAAGCAATATGTTTAGAAGTGATGATATGAATTAACATTATCGCAATACGTTTAAAAGGTGATAATACAATTGGCATTTAATATTTCTTCTTAATAGACCTGTATCTATAGAGATGGAATCTTTGAAATAAAGCGATGTGGGACTCATCCGAGGCCCCGTAAACGCGGAGAATAAATACCTTTCAGACCCATAGGTTATTAACCATTGAAGAACAAGACTAATTCCAGCAGCCACATAATTCTGGCTCCGAATATCAGACTCAACAAAAAATAAATGATAGTTTCAAAAACTAAAAAAACAGGCTTTTATTGTAGATCGAGTTAAAAAAATGAAAGATAAATTATAGTTTTTTTTAAATAAAAAACACGCTTTTATAGTGAATCGAACTAAAAAGTAAAAAAATAATTCTTAATATAAGAATAAAATTATTAATGAGAAAATTAATGTCATAGTGGTAAAAGCGTGAGGTGTTTTGTACCACATTTTTACGCTAACTCAGAATTTCGGAATAGAACTAGTAAGAACTTATACCAGTTAATATAGAGCACCCCACACTTTTATCCCAATGACATTAATTTTATCGTTAATCCTTTTATTCTTATATTAAGAATTATTTCTTTACTTTTTACTTCGATTCACTATAAAAACGTGTTTTTTTTAAACTGTACTTTAATAGTATTTTATTTCTCCGCAGTTCTTCATAATATATAAAATTCATAGAATGGGAACGTTTGTTCTTAAATTAATATCTCAAAAACCGTGACTCGAGTGAATTTAGTTTCAAACCCTTATTACTTGAGTAATAAGAATTAAATTGACCTGAATTTAAATTACAAGACTAAAAGTATGAAACCGAGTGTATCTTGCTTACGAACTATTGCCGCAATCTATTTTTTACATAAATGTCCAACAATAAACAAAAATTTGCCTAGTTTGTCTTCGACAAAATTATTGCCACTTAGCTGATAAAAACTCTCCCCCCCTTCTGAAAGAAATTTATTAGTTAAATAAAGATATAACTTAATCTTTACTCCTTTTCATTTTGTTTCCCTTCTTGTCTAAAATTATGCAACAAAAGAAAAAAAACCGGTCCACTCCTTTTATGTATTACACACAGTAACTTCCCCAGGACTTTCCGTGGCGACACTGTTTCTTCCAGAAAAAAAAAGGAAAAAAGATTGTTCCACAATTCCCTTAACAATCTATGGCGGAAATAATAGAGATAAAAACTGTCCCTGAAAGTTAAAATGAATAGATGCGTTTCCTTTGAGAATATAAATTTCTATGATGGTAAGATCAATATTAGATGGGAAATATGCGTTAAAGTAATGTAGAAGTTTAAAAATGATTTTAACGTTCTTTTCTTTTTGTTTTTATTAAAATACCGAAACATAATTGAATTCTTAGACACACAAAGCAAAATAAGTTTATAATACTTTTCTCAAAATTTTAGCAATGTCTCACAAGAAAATGAGTTTTCCTGACGCTTCTCTGTTAGTAATAATTTCGAGTAATTTGTTTATATTTATTTTAATATGAATACATTTCTAATAAAACCTTTTTAATTAATGTGTGTTGGCTAGACTTGCTTTATCTAGTATTTGTAAGTTATGAGGTTAAGGCATATTGATGAGCATTGAAATGCGAATTATTTACATTTTCGATGGGGGATATATTTATATACGCGCGCATAAATACTTTGTAAACAGAAGGTCGTTCGCTCTTTATGCAAACTATTTTGTAATTTATTTTCTCGTTTACATTTTGTGATAAAATTTCAGGAAACTTCAGATTAATCGTCTTCTAATGTTTTCTTTTGAATGGAATATAAAATAAAAGATTTATTTTGAAAATAACTCCTAAACATGATACATGGCTCGAAAGCTACGTAATTATGTTTTCCGTGGAGAAATATTCATATCAAAACTTATAAAGTGGTGTAAAATCTTGGTTATTGTATTTAAAATAAAAGGTATTTTTAATATTTTAAATTTGAAAGGAAAAAAAGAAGTCTCAGCTAAAAAAAAATGGAAACATATGATCTCGAAACTTCATCCCAAGAATGTTCGAACGCAGGCAACTATCTAGAGAGTGAAGTCTCAGGTCCTAAAAGAAAATTCACCGACTCAATGATTTCTTGCTTCAAAACTAGGAAAAATTCTTCTGACACTGTAAGTAAAATCATTCATTAATAGATTTAAAGTTTAAAAAAAGATGTTTAAACTTTAAGTTCATTTAATTCGTTTAATCATATTGCTGAAAGAAAAACAAACTGTAGAAAATTATATGAAAAACACCTAGCTGCTGAAAAATAAAAAAGGTTTGGTAACATTCGATGACATATGAGTTTAAGTGACTGCAATAAAAGAAGATAATTTTTCTGTTGCTCAACTGATGGAAAGGACTGTACGAAATGGCGTCTTCAGAGTACAGAAAAGTTCCCAAAATGATTTATGATAGTTGCAGGATTTTGGTATAGCGGCAAATTAAAGATCAAATAAATCTCAAGTAAAGCCAAAATTAATTCACTCTAAAATACGCAGAACATTTTAGAACCAATTTTTGAAAAAAAAAATTCAATCTTATATGGAAAGAACATTGATGAAGTTGAGCTTCATATGAACAAAGCCTCTGGTCACCCGTCTAAGTCAATTACCACTTATTTAGCAAAAAAAGAACTAGAAACAATAAAATGTATCGCATTTGATAAAAACACCAGTAAATTCACCTAGAATCTCTCCAATGGACATGGGTGCATTCAGTTTATTAAAACAAGCCTAAAGGCTCATTCACACCAAGGCGTACAAACGTCTAGTGTCTAGTCAATCAGAGACTTCATTTCGCCCGAGATGAAGTCTCTGATTGGCTAGACGCTTAACGCTCGACGCTGACAGCCTTAATGTGAATTCAGCTTTAGGATAACGAAATCCTAGAATACAGAACGGACTTAGGAAAACAGTTCAAGATGAATAGAGTAAAATTTGCTTGATAGTACTAAGCATCCTAAATATTTGGCATGAAGAAAGCCTTCTTGAGAGGTTGGTGTTAGGGGAAAGGGGGGCGAGAGACCCTCGAACCCTCCACTGGGTTTTTGTATTCAAAACTGGGTTGAAATGAACACAATATGTACTACGACAAACAACGGCCTTGTCAACAGGATTTTCATATGTTTCTATCTGACACTGTTGACGGTTGGCATAAGTTACAACACAAGCCATCATGTGTAATAATAAAAGACACACGTGCACTTGACCTAAAAGTTGGAAAAAGACAGATATTTAAAGAGTGAAGTAATATCCGATATCGTCCTCACCATCCAGTGTGTGCAATATTATGATCTTTTAAATTGGGCCATAAGAGCCCCTGGTGAAATTATGTTGCCATTTTGTTTTTTTTTAAAATTAAGATATCCGACTACTCGCGACAACTTTTTTTAAAAAGAAATAGATATAAGGGGGGTGGAAGGGAGGTTAGATTTGTCTAATACACATTTTAAGAAAATTATGCTAAAATTAAAAAGAGGAAAAGAAATTATTAATATTAAAATAGGAAAAAATTGGTTCAAATTTACAAAAAATAACATAAACGAAGCCCATTCTGTATAAAAAGTTTATGAAAAAATTTTAAACTCTGATGTGTTGATATGTTATTCATTTTCGAAATGGCCTTCAAAATAAGAAGTATTTTAATTTTTACAAAAAACTAGAGCACTTTATCTTGGTTATTATATGAAATTGCTTAAAAAACAGTGATTATATACACATAAGGGAATGCAAAATTTGTAATAAAACGGTGTTTGATAAATCTGAAGGTTAAAATATTTCTACTACTATAAAGAACATGCTGAAAAATATGTTCAGATCTTTTTGAGCAATTGCCACCCCCGTTTGTGCATTTTCAAAAAAAGACATTTCAAGTAAAACGCATTTCAAAGTATGACATCTTGAATAAAGTAATGGCATCTGCTTTTACTAAAACGCTTGTAGTTTTTGTTCTAGTGAACGTAAAATAAAAATATTGGTATTTTTATAAAGCTAATAAGATGACCTATAAAATAAATTACAAAATAATTGGTAAAATTCACAATTTTAGGGTACTTGGATATCTTAAATCGGATTTTCTTTTTTCTTTTGTGAACCCGTTCACTTTCACTTCAATATGACATTTAAGTTGCAATCTTATAATTTTGCATTTACTGAATCGACTTTCAGAATATCTAATGTCAGATATGCAAAATTTCTAGACATTTGTAGCAAATATTTCTAGGTCAAGTAAATACAATGAATAAATATGTATGAAAATTATTTTCGTTCGACCAACATATTATGTAATTCTGTTATACATGTGGTCTGTATGCTATAAATTCTCTTATCTGAATACGAACATTGAATTTCATATTTTACTATGAGTAACAGACATTTATTTAAGTGACTTTTAGTGCCGTATCAAAGGAAAAAATACAAATAAAAACTAAATCTTTCGATGATTTTATAAAGTGTAATATAATATTGCACTAAATTAATGTATAATAAATAATTACGGTACTGCAAGAAAAGTGAAAACTGTCTTAAATTGAATAAGTAAAAAAAAAATTAAACAAATAAGTTGAACAAATCTCATTTACCTCCTTACTAAATATCTAAACAATAATTTATTTCCAAATCAATTGTCACACAAAGATCGACCAAGCAAATGGAATTTCAATGTTCTTGAAAAAACACTAAATAATTCTCGTTTTTAATGCTATTGAAATTTTTGCTCCAGCTAAATGAAGTATTTTAGTAATTCGGAATATCGCGCTGAGAGAGAGAGATATGCTGTTATGAGTAATTCGTACTTATAGGTATCCGTCTACCTAAAATCATGATTTTTTTCAAAAATTGACAATTTTTTTATGATTTTATTTTATAGGACATCTTTTTAGCTTAGTAAAAATGCCAAGGATTTTATTTTTCCTTCAATAGAACAGAAACTACAAGGGTTATAATAAAATCAGATGTCATGACTTTACATAAGATGTGAAACATTAAATGCGTTTTACTTGAAATGTGCTTTTTTCCAAAAACTCAAACGGGGACAGCGATTGTTCAACAAGTTTTGAAAATAATTGCTTAAATTTTCTGTGTATGTTCTGCATAACAGTAGAAGTGTTGTGACTTTCAAATGTATCAATCATGGTTTCATTTCAAAATTTACAGTCTTTTATGTGAATATAATCAGTGTTTTTTAAGCAATTTCATACAAAGGATTCATTTTAAGATAAAGTGCCCTAGTTGTAAAAATTAAAATATCTCATATCCTGAAGGTCATTTCAAACATGAGTAACAAAGTAACACATCAAAATTGAAAACTTATTCATGACCTTTTTTTAAGAGCGAGACCCGTTTATATAATTTTTTGTACATTTTTACTGGTTTTTTTCCCATTTTAAAAATAATGCATTTTTTTCCTGTTTTCAGTTTATGGATTTTTTTCCTGAAAATATATAAATAAATGTAAAAGTCACAAAAAAATCCCCATCTCCTTTTTTTCAAAAAAAAAAAAAAGTCGGATACCTTAAACTTCTTTTTCTCTCGTTATAGAAGGGAGGACGCGGTTGCCTAGTGGTCAAGGTATGATCTAGTGGCTGGCATTTGATGAGCTCTAGCCTAGTTCCGCTGAAGACCTGCCGTGTAGTAGGGTGATGCGTGTTAAATATGTCGATGCTCAAACGTCCTCATTTTGGTGTGGTGTAGAAGTTAGGAGAAGTAGTGACAGCATAGGTGTTGTCCTCGTCACTTGGCCATAGTTCAAAAGCACGACGTTCTTCGCCAAAATCCCTCGAGTAGTTGAATAGAGCGTGATGTCAGGATTCATTCACTCACTGAAGTAACACGAGGACTATAGAGGGCGAACCTTATAATTCTGAACTATGTTTATAAGTGGCAAAGAAGACTTCTGCGACGGCAACCCAAGTCAAGGGGAGGACTTCGAGCCAAAATGAGTCGACTCAGGTGTCGTCCTTGTCACTTGAACATGGTTCAAAATTACCTGGTTTGCTGCCAAACGTCCTCGTGTAACTGAACAGGGTGATATTAAAAAACACTCACCCGTTATAGAAGCTGTTGTGTTGTGTTGTTGTTGCTAACGGAACCTGTCTGACGTAGTCAGATCGAGGTCCACGAGATTCATCATGGCAAGGGGCTAGATGTACGTCTGTCGTTGGCCGTGGCCTTGAACACCATACAGGTGACAGTACGATTTAGTTAGTTTCCACCCCAATTTTATGGGATAACACCCTGGGGTAGGGGCCTCTCACCTCTCATAACCTGACACCAACCTCACGAGAGGACTTGCGGCTCGACCGCTATTTAAAGTACCCCCATGTCGCGAAGGCACTATACATTTACAAGTATCCATGCCTTCTCCAGGATTCGAACCCAGGCCCAACGGCATAACAGTCAGCGTCTCTAACCACTATTTCGAATGGGCGACGTTATAGAAGCTATTTTAGCCTAGTGGTCATGGTCACGAATTTTAGTTTGAGTAAACATTTTAATAAAGTTATACAGAAAAATCGATAGAGATTCGCATGGAATTTTGTGATCGTCTTATAAGATTTACAAAGTGCTCCATATATATATATATATGAATTTAAAAATATACATATTTAATATATATATATATATATATATATATATATATATATATATATATATATAGCAAAATACAATAGATGATAATGCAAAAAATTAAAGACTACTTAACTAAATAATTTCTGAAAATGTTTCTTAAACATGGTAATTTTTCAAGAAGTAGAAAAAATGGAGAGCAATTTGATATATTTTAGTAACGTCGTACTTTAATCCAACGCGAGGGTTATTGGCCATGTACTTCGCAATTTTGAGTCTCCGTCACGTTATACGTGGTCGCGGAAGCCGAGTAGTATAGATATAGGATCGCGGCTGGCTTTATTACGAGTTCGAGCCCAGTACTACTAAAGACCCACCATGTAGGGCAGCGATGGACGCTAAATCGGTCGAGAGATGAAACGTCCTCCCATTTCTAAGGTGTGGTAGTTAGGAGAGGGGGTGCCAGCTCAGGTGTCATCCACGTCACTTGACCATGGTTCAAAATTACGTGGTCCGTCGCCAAAAGCCCTTGTGTATTTGAACAGCGTGACGTTAATATTCACTCACTCACCGTCAAGTTATACCTGATCTGGTAACCCATGTTTCTTATTTCGATATTCGACCAATGTGGAGTATTTGAGCCATGAGGGATTTATTTAACGAGCATCAGCCCTCTGCCCGGTGGTCCTTCAACGACATCGAGACTCGAACTCATGACTCACAAACCACGAGTTCGTGACCATGGCCACTTTGTTATAGTGGCCATAAATGATGAGTGGAGTAAAAGCTCTAAATGCATTAACATCATTTTTATGTTGCTATAGTGCTAAAAAGCATTTTATTACATAAACATTATCTAATACCTTCTTGTTCATTTTACATAACCCTATATTGTAACATATTTTTTTTATTTTAAAGGATTTTCGTAAGTATAAACAAACAAAAATAAAATACAAGGTGAATAGAAATGATGTGTATGTGGATCCGATTTTAAAAGATCTTATTTTCTAAGCCACTGCATACATTACAATAAGGGATACATGAATGTAAAGAGAAATATACCAAGTGTTTTTCCTTGCTAATGATTAACAACATATCTTAGATCGTTGTGATTGAAATCAAAGCAGGGCGACAATGTCAGTGAATAGTTTTTGCACGTTGGTGTATGCACGGCATTTTTCAGTTATTGCCATGCAGCGTGCCTTTTGCAATCACTACGGGAAAAAACCACCAATTAAAAAGAGCATTTTGCGATAGTATCATGTGTTTTAAAAAAAACAGAGGTTGTGCTTGTGTAAATAGAAAAGTAACGGCCGGGCTAACGTCTCGGAAGAAGCAGAAGGAGAAGTTGAGGTAAAGTTTTGTTCGAAGTCCACGGAAGTCTACGAGAGTTGACGCCTGTGAACTTGGAATGCCCCAGAAAACAGCATGAAAAATTTTTCGAAAATAATTTAATTTCAAGGCGTATCCTTTGCAACTGACACAGCAAATAACCGATGACTACAAGTAACCATTTGTGCAGCATTATGAACCGTTGATAGAGTGAAGCTACAAAATGTATGAAACGAATTAGAAGTATGCCGTGTAACAAGAGGGCCACACATCGAACAAAATTAGGAAAAAAATTGGCATATTTTCCTTTACATTCATGTACCTCTTATTATAATATGTGCAGCAGTTTCGATAATATGACTTTTTAAAATCCGGTTCATCATTTGTACTCACCCTGTAGAAGTATCGAAGTTTTTCTCAAAAGGAAAAAAAAAAATCGGCAGATTTTTTCCCTTATATGATTGTATATGTCTGAAATAAGGCACTTAACTCGGAAATGAGCTTCTAAGAATAACGCGAGTGAAAAAAAAAGGAATAAAAAGTTGAATTCACATCTCTTAAATAAATGTGATTTTATTTTTTATCTTTATCGATTCAAAACCAATTCTATACCAAGACATCTATCAAAACCAGTTTGCTGATCGTAAAAAAAGATAATAATGCTCAATCAGCGTTTATCATTGTCTTAAACTACGGATATTGAATTTACTTGAAAGATTAGGATTAAAAAAACACACAGTAAGCTCAACTTCGTTTGACTCGGATAAATTCTTTTCAATAACCTTTTAGAATTCTTTATATAGATACGGAGTTCTCCAATCATAGTTAGTAAAAAAGAAAAGGGAATAAAATGGTCTTCTATATTAAAAGAGAAATCGAATAAAAATAGACATTTCCCCACCACCGACACCACACACACACTTATGCCATTTAGGGATCAAGTTCTGCTCTCTCTGTTTTTCAATTTTGTGCAAAGAGAAAAGTTAATAGTTCCAATAAGCTTTGTAACATTGAATTTCTACTCCCTTACTAGGAACTCAAAGATGTCGGCTTGGTGGTATAGAGTCGGCGTGCTTGCGTTGTAAGATCAAGGTGGCGGGTTCGATCCCGGCCGGAGTCGATAAATTTTCTGGATGCGAAAATCGTAGGGACCATCGTAGGATCGTGCAGTTGTGGCATGTATATATTCCTTAATTATAAGTTTGGCTCTGGTACTCTCGACAAAATTAAATCACACACATACACACGGCATTGTTCAGCATCCGGTGAGAGCTTAAATTAAGCATTAATTCAAGCGTCAAAATTTAGTAGTGGGAGCCGCCACTACAGGGTTCCTCCATGAAATGGGTTTTTTATTTGGGGACTTACTGTGTCTTCAAAGTCTTAGTTACCCCATTGGGAAAAAAGACTATTCTGGGAAATTATAGAACACCTTGTGTATTACAAGGTACACACAGTGTGGTCATGTGGTCTAGTCCTGATGATGCTAAAGATCTGTCGAGTAAAAAAAAAAAGTATGACGCATAAGGTTAAATCTATCGAGACATATATATATATATATATATATATATATATATATATATATAACGTCCTCCCGTTGACTTGGTGTAAAAGTTTCGAAAGCAAAGTGTAATCTTGGATTTTGTAGTTCGTCACCTGGCAATATTTCAAGATTGCTAGGCCTGTTACCAATAGTCCTAGAGTAATTTTTTCAGTGCTTCGTTAAGGGGTCACCGGACTCTTAAACAAGTGCACTCGAAAGTGCACTTATCAGTGCACTCGAAATAAACATCCTTCTTCAAACTAATATAACTTAGCAATAAAATAAAACAATAATTTGAAATTTTTACTACATGATAATCATATATATTTACATTACTTCTAAAATTTTCAGAGAATTTGAGAAAAAATTTAGAAAGGTATAAAGAAATATAAATTGGACAATTTTTCAAAAAAAATGAAAATCGATAATTTACACCGCGCAGGATTCCGAAGTACAGAATTAAAAAAAAATTGACAAAATTAGTTTTATTTGGTATAAAAATAATCACTTTGAAGTTATAATAACTTTTAAGAAATTTAGAAAAAATGTTTAAAATACAATTAAAACGAAATTTTATAAAATTAAAAGAAAAAAATTAATTAAAATTCAAATTTAAAAAAATCTGGGTTTTTTTTTGAAAATTGATGCATAAGTAATGACTATAGCCTTATTTTAAACATGTGTATAAAATTTCAAACTAATATCATAAATAGTTTCTGAGAAATCCTGCGCGGAATCTAAATTTTTTTGTTTTGAGAAAAAGGAAGTTAAAGATAAGAAAGAGATGGGGTTTTTATTTAAGTTTCAATAGTTATTTCTCAATAACTTTGGAAGTTTTCACAATGGCAACACAATTTTGGTATCACAATGCTCAGAAATGCTGAGGCTTCAAAGTATATATTTTTTTCAAAAAATTGAAAAATTAGAAATTTAAGAATCCTGAAAGCCCTTAATAAATATAATCATAATCCCTCTCGAGTTGCATATAAGTATTTAATTCGAACTCATTAAGTGAGCGTTTATTAATATCGAACAAGAAAGACGCGTAAATTTTATTTTAGTTAAGTGACGAATGCTTCACCCGAACGAGTATCCTCCCCCACCATGCTTAAGGGAGGATTTAGAACTACGACAGATCTAACGTTTGTCGGCCTCTCTACACGGCGGGTCTTCAGTGACCCTGAGAATGGAAAATTAGACAAAGAAAGAACGAACCAAAACTGCGAAAAGCCCTCTGTTTCCCCACTTAAATGCGAAACTCATGACTTATCTTCCTCTTCTATCCAATTATCTACTCTCCCCACCATAGTTCAAATGTACTCCCACTCTGTAGAAAATCAGTTGGTTTTTTCATTGCGTGTTTTATGCGCTCCAATATTTTTAATAGCGAATTAATTTTAATGCATCTTCAACTATATAATTTATTTTATATTTCTTATATTAATTATGATGAGAAGTTTAAGTTAAATTTTAACTAGGTACCTCGTAATTTTGAGCAGCGGACACGGAACTTTAGACACCCCGGCCAAAAGTTCGGGACTGTGGTCACTAGGCTACCGCAGCCACTCCCTTACCGAAAATTTGGAATTTGTCTTGGAATCAATTAAATTAATTTTAGAGATATATGACGCTGTTTCCGGAATCAAATACTTAAAAAAATGGTTAGACAATTTTACGTTGATAAATTGAAATTTATTGCACTAAATCAAATGCTTTTCTATTTTTAAGTGATTAAACATGATTTAAGAACAAAAAATTTTAAAAAAATCTTTTTTTATATACATTATCTTATAATGTATATACAATTTTTCTTATTTGTGCAAAAATGGATGTCTTTAATAACTTCCGCCACTTTCTATGAACTTAATCAAAATTGGTTTTACTCGAAGGGAAATCAATTATGGCGTTACTTAATTAAATTATTTGCATAATTAATCTGGTTAATTAAATTTTAATGCAGATATTTTTTACTAGAGAGATGCCATTGTTTTTGCAAAATTTATTTCTTCTCATTACGTTGCACGTCAAATCCGGCAAATGGTGCTCCTTAAGTTTTCACAGCTAAGAGATTTTAAAACAATAAATCACTCTAATACAAGAAAAGCTGTATGCTAGATCATTAATGAGATACGAACGTCTACTCAACATTGTAAAGATGTGTGTTTCTATTAATTAATAAAAAAGTAATATATATTTTCTTATTCTTCAAACACCAAAATCGAACACAAAAGTTACATATTCATGCTTTTTCAAGAAACAATTTTAAATATATAATATTTATATGTTTAATGAATGATAGTGTAGCATAATGTTACGCTCTGTTATATTGAGTGGCACCAACGTTTCAAAGTAAGCCTTTGCTCGGACGATAGCACATATTGTACGTTTTAATTTGAAAAGTGGTCAGGGGGTATGACAATTTATTGGAAGCTAAAATAGCACAACTCTGGTTGCTAAAATTAAATATTTTAGAACAACTTAGTGCTAGAACAGATTTAATAGGAATAAGTTCTTATAAACAGTGGATCTTTTTATAGCACCAAAATCCGACCACATGACTTGACAGACAGCGTTGGCGATGAATTGGCGATCACTGGTTTACGGCAGCTATCCATCGCCAAAACTCAATTTGGAAACAACGTTGACATAAATTAAAATCTCTCTGAAATAATCAGAGATTAATTTCTGAAAGCCTTTTCACTCGGATCATTAGCACATGTATGTATAATGATTATTAAAAAATATGATGCTTAACAAACAATAAACGTAGCTTGTTATTTTATCATCAGATCTTATCATAACATATGCTTTCATAAAGGGTTACTTTTCTGCATTAAATGACGAGAAAGTCCACATGACTGCACGGTTGATGTGTGTTTCGCTCTATTAAGATAATTGGCACCCTTTGAGCAAACTTCTTTATTTACGTATTTAAAAATTATATTTTAACATTTTATACAATGTTTCTATTAAAGAAAATGTTACCAGATGAAAATTTTCATATATTATTTACACAATTTTAAAAATTTAAATTTTTTGAAGAAAATTGAAATTTTTTTATAATATTCTTATAGATGTTCTTAACAACTTTAGGGATCGATTTTAGAATAACTTCATTAGTTTTCAAGAAAAAAATAAAATGTTGATATACAGGCTAAAAATCAACGAAAAAGCCAACATGTCTTACATTTTATTTTTTTTTTAAAAAAGTATTCACAGTTTATAGAAAAACGGATCCCTAATTTTATTACATGCTTTATTTTTAACACGCAGGAAAAAATTGAAGTGATTGGCAAATAATTGTCGAAGGAGTAGCATTTTGAATGCACTAAGGTTTCGAAAAACACAAACTGAGAAAAACCACTTTAAAGTTTATAATTCTGAAAAAATAATTATTATAAGCTTAATTAAACTTAAAATACCACTTTAAGATATTACTTATACGTTTTTCTTTAAAATAATTGCATTTTCATATGTTTTCAACCCACACATTTTTATAAATGATCAACTTTTAGAGAGTACTGATTGCACAAGAAAATTCAAGAAAAACGTTAAAAAAAATTTTTTTCTGTCACGACAGAAATTTTATCCGTTTTTTTTCTTACAATATTAAAGTATTACATTTGTATGAAAAATATATCAGGAATAAGAACTGAAATTATATAAAATTATTAATATAAAATGCCTTAATTTAAAAATTTTACATGCACACATTTCACAAGGAAGAAAAATTACATTATTGCATTGCCTCGGAAATATTCTGCTTTTAATACTACACATTCTTTTTTATAGTTATTATTTCTATTTATAAAATAGATTTTTTTTTATCATAACGCATTTTTTAGTTTTTTTTTCTTAAAAGGGGGTGTGGCTGAATTGCCTAATTTGTTTTCAAATGAAGTTTTATTCAACTTCTAACTTTCCGACATGCACAAGTGATATATCAATCGAAAGATAATAATGCAAAGAATAAGATTAAATGAAAATAAAAAAAACGATAGGTTTGTGATTTTTAGGGTACTAAGTCGCCTTAAGAAAATGATTGTATAATTATTCATCTAAAATATCATCCGAAATTTAACTTAATAATATCCTTTGTAGCTCCTTATCCCGCATAACTAAATTAATCAATCAAGTTGCAACAAAGTTATAAGGTTTCCGTTTTCCATCTGCTTATATCGAAGCCACATGTTTGTAAAGTAAATGTTGGGAAAATTAACTATACTGCGGCATTAATGCTCCCACGAATGACTTCTTTCTTCAATTTTGAACTTAGCGTGGACAAATTACGTTGGCGATGTTATTCAGTAGCATCGCAATTTTGTATTTACGATTACTTATCGGCTTACTTTTTAAGGATTCATAATTATTCTAAGAATTTTTATGAGGGCTTTATGGATATGTAGGACCCACAAAGGTTTTTTTTTTCTGAATTTCTTTCTTTTAGAAGTCTGCTTTCCTTTAGAAATCTTTTTTCACAATTTGTTTTGTGTCTTTGCTTAGCTTTTTCCAATTCCTGCTATTATTCCTGCTAAATCTTCCATATATATATATATACACTCTGTCGCAAAAAAAAATATATGCACCCAGAAGAAATTGAGCTACATTCACGAAATTTGGTATGCATGTAGTGTATATGAAAATAAACAAATGATTAAAAATTCAGAACAAAATATCATTTTATTAAGCGGTCACAGCTTGCAAAAGTTTAAAAATCAGTAAGTAGTAAAAAGCCACCTCTGGCAGCTATACAAGCCGAAATTCGGCGTGGCATCGATTCACTTAGATCACTTATGACCCCGTGTGGAAGATCCTGCCATAGTCTTTGCATCTGCGCAGTTAATTCTCCTGTATCTCGGGACGGCTGCAGTTGCCTTCCCAGCGCGTCCAGACATGCTTTATTGGCAAAGATCTGGTGACCTGGCAGGCCATGGTAGGACGTCAGATCCTTGAAGACATTGTTGGGAGAGTCGCGCAGTATGTGGACGAGCATTATCCTGTTGCTAAATGGCACCTGGGCGACTTGATAGCATGGGTAGCACAATCGGCGTTAAAATATCGTCCACGTATCTGCGAGCTGTCAAAGTGCCTTGAAGGACCACTAAAGATGATCGTGTGTCCCAAGAAATTGCTCCCCACACTGTCACACCTTGTGAAATTGCTGTATGCCGCTCGACAATAAATGCCGGATCGGACCGCTGGCCGGTGCGCCTCCAGACACGTGTGCGGTGGTCATCATCACTGAGACTGAATCGGGATTCATCACTGAAGATGACACGTCTCCAACACTCCAAGTTGCCCGAGGTCGGCAAAAATCCAGTCGACACTGCCTATGATGATGGGGTCAGTGGTAAGCGTCTTAGCGGACGTCGGCTCCTCAAGCCAACTTCGGTCAGTCGTCTCCTTATGGTTTCTCTTGATGGCACTGGATGTCTGGAAGGAGGTAAGTGGTGTTGAATCGATGCTAGCGACGTTGTTGGTGCCGAAGTGGCCACTCTTCTGATTGCACGATCCTCGCGATCATTTGTGTTCCTGGGACGTCCTGACCCTCCGCGACGGTACACTCTACCTTCTGTGATCCACTGTTGCCAACACCGAGCAACTACCATCGCTCCGACCGAGGTGGCGGCCGATACGTCTATTCGACCAACCTGCTTCTCTGAGGCCTATTATACGGCCCCTATCAAAGTCCGTCAGCTGCTCGTACTGCCGCCGGTTACGTCTTAGAGGCATCCTAAGTCTCAATATCGTCTATCAAAGTCATCAGATTCGTTTGGATAGCCGTACGGCGCTCGTACTCATGCTTTTAAACTCTCCCCAGTTGCGCAACTAATATGCGCATAGCACACTTAGCCTTGTCTCATTGGCTTCGAAATTTTAATCATTTGCATATCTCTTACCAGACTACATTCTTGCCGAGTTTCGTGATTGTAGCTTGATTTCTTCTGGGTGCATATATTTTTTTATGACAGAGTGTATATATATATATATATATATATATATATATATATATATATATATATATATATATATATATATAAATAGCAGTAAACAAATTTTAAAAAAAGACTAATAAATCCTAAAACATGTTAAGAACAAACCGAAAGAACCAAGAAGATGGAACCGTTACAAACAAAAAAAGAGAAATATAGCTAGAGTGGAAAAAACTATTATGGTTTCCCGAGCTGTCACTGGCTTAGGACAGTGAAACAGGGTTGAACAGTGTTTTGCGCGATCTCAACCTTCCCCTTCAGCGGAAACTTTCGACATAATAGCATAGGAGATAAACCAAGACAAAGGCCCAAAAACCCACGTGGGTGAATATAACATTAATAGAATATAATTGGAAAATTAAATTACGATAGGAATCCGGATGAAATAGACAAATATAAATATGTATAAACAAAAATATTTGCAATAGAGATTAATAATGATTATGACCATAAGTAATAATAAGAAAAATGTGCGAAAAAACTAAAACCCGATGTATTACGATTCCAAGAGTATACTAACACCTATCACAAAAAACAGCATACCTAAAAATAATGGCGCCATCTATATATATTTTAGTAATTAAACTTATTATAAGAAAATTAAGAATAATATACTATAAACTAAATGGAACTGAATAAATTAAATAATAATAATTAAATAGCTATAATTTTGAGGACATATATTTATATATAAAATTAGCTGGATAATTATAGTCAAGATAACTTTGAAAGAAATTTTTATAATTATTAATTTTTAAAACTTCTTCGGAATATAAATGTGTATTTCTTTTTTTTTTTAATTTAGAATAATATTTCTAAAAATTGAATATATATATATATATATATATATATATATATATATATATATATATATATATATATATATATATATACTGCTGGCCATTAACACTGCTACACCAGGAAGAAATAAATGGAGATAACAAAATGGATAAATATATTTTCTGGAAATAAGTGTTTAAATTTTCAAGAAATTTGGGTTCATAGATCCTGACTAATCAATACCCAAAACATTTGGCAGTAAAAACAGCACTTATTCGCCTGGGCATTGACTCAAACAGAGATTGGATGGCATGTACAGGTTCAGATGCCCATGTAGCTTCAACACGATACCACAGCTCATCAACCATAGTGACTGGCGCATGGTGAGGAGCCAGTCGCTTGGAAATCATGGACCAGACGTTTTCTATTGGCGAGAGATCTGGTAAATGTGAAGACCAGGGCAGCAGCTGAACGTTTCCGTTCCGTACAATACCTGCAACATGCGGTCGTGCATTATCCAGCTGGCTGAAACGTAGAGTTTCGCAGGGCTCGAATGAAGGGTATAAGTAGGAAGGAAAATCATTCGTTATGTCTTAGTAGCGCAATGGATAGCACGTTGGACGTCTAATCCAAAGGTCGTGGGTTTGAATCCTAGATTAGGTAGCCTAATTTATGAGAATGTGATTTATGAATGAATAAGTGGTAACAAAAATAAGTCTTACACAATATATCGAAAGGAAAATCGCTTTTTTTGCTTCTTAATATTGAATTTCTGTCATATTTATATACATATTTATATTAAATGTAATTATTTAATAAAAAGTGACTAAAATAATTTTTGTTTTTGTTGACCTAAGTAGGAATTTAGTTTAAAGATTTTTTTTATAGTACTTGTGCATTTTTAAGTTAGTATGAGATAGTTTTGTTGGTTGATTCGGTTTAAATTATTAGTATTTGTATTAATTTGTAACCCAGGACTGGACAGGGTCAACTCAGATTTTCATCCCTTCAATAAGTCGATAAATATGTACCAAGCTTTCTTCGTAAATGAACACTGGTGTTTTGCGTTGAACTTACCATCTGACCGGAACATTTGTTTATGCACCTCATAGCCAAGGCAACGAAAACTGATATGGGCACAATACGCCTTGTCCCTTATGGGCTGTTGGACCACTGAGTTAAGTTATTAATTTGTAGCTTAATATTATTTAGGACTATAAAGATTTAAGTAATTTCCTTTGCTTTTTCTACTAAGCTTAATTCATGTGACGTCATGGTCACATGATGACTACAATTTCGTGTTTCCAGACAATCAGTTCATGCGCTTCGCAGTCACCAATTTTTCTATTTTGCGCAGAAGCTTCCTTTTTAAACTTACATATTTTTCAACTGTAATAAAGCACTTTGATTAACAAAATGCACTTGACTTAAAAGTAAATGTGTTATTTATAATTTTTTTTTAATTTTGAAAGCGCTTTTTGAAGAATCTTAATACTTAACGAATTTTACACAATTATGTTATCTGAAATGTTACCAAAATTTTACTAATACTATAAACACAAATCTAATGTCAGTTGTGAATTCAATGGAGAATACTTGATTGCCTGTATCATGTGACCGGAACGAATTAAGCCCATTCAAAACATTTTCTTTGACAATATGAAAACTTTATTGTTACAAAAAAATATCGTCTTTTGTTAACAACCTTATAAAATACTAACAACTGTGCGTTCAAAAATGTTTTTTTTTAAATTCTTTTGCCAAAGGCAACGTAAAAACTCTTCTCTTTTATAAAGTATTTCTTTGTAAAATATTTGTGAAATATAAGCACATGTTATTCGCCAGACTGATGCGCTCGTGGTGCACGTACTAGTACTGGAATGGGGATCTTACCCGGCGAAAAATACTATTACTCTAGAGACCCTAGTTCGTGAGCTCAATCTCCCTTGGGTGAAAAAGAATGAGAAATAAAATGCATTTTGTTTGATACTTTTAATCATCTCTATAGCGGTGTCGTACCTTTTTCGCTTATTCACAATTCTGTTTATGATATTTCCTTTGAAATTTCACCATCTAATTCGATATATCTGTAAGTACATATGTACTTTGATTGTTATGTATATAATATATTGTACTTAAGGCATTTTTCGGTTAGAAGCTATTCAAATCGTAACAGTTGCTGAAAGATGGGGAGGATGTGATTTTTGAAAACCACATTCATTTTATACAAACATAAAATAACGCCTCAAAACACACAAAAAGAAATGGAAACAAAACACAACACAAAGAGACGTGGACATGATAGCAATATACAAACGCATTCTTTTTTTTCGCTACGAGGATCTCAGTCTTTTATAATTTTCATCAGATGGTAGCTTTTATAACCATATGGTTTCCGGTAATGACTTTAGTAACTGGTTAGACTACACAGATGATGCAAGATTGCATTATCTTGTTTTAACCCCTTCCAGGTTCATTTTATTTTTGGATTATGGATAAAAAATGTCAGTTTCTTATGAATATTTTGGAAATATCCATACCTTTTTAAACAAAATAGTACCATTCGCATACAAAACTTCCTAAAAATTAATGTTGAAAAAAAATCTATTTAAATAAATGAGTAATTTATCTGTAATATTGGCTTCATGTGTGGCAGAAACATTTAGACTCCGAAGTCAATTCTCACTAACTATAAAAATTTACGAATTCCGTCACCAAAAGCCCTCGAGTAGCTGAACAGTGCGTGCGAAGTTAATATTCACTCACTCACTAAGTATAAATATAAAGCTTAGAATACCTAACTTTTATATTTAATTACAAATTTTTTAAAATCTTTATCTTTTATATAAATGATTATGAAATTATTAATCACAAAATTTGATCGTGTATGATGAATTCGAAAACACAATACTGTTCAAAACCCAACATCGCAATCTGGACAACAGAATGTTGTTACTTTTCTTACCTTTACTGTTTCTCTTTGAGTAGCAAATAATACACTGCTGTGTTGTATTAGTTTGCTTTGCTGTTGGGGGAATGTAGTTAACAAGGTGTCTTTCAGACAAGCGTGAAGGGGGGATCAGCAGAAGGATGTCCTCTTTTAGTGGAAAATTCCACCTAGTGGTACTTTTCAATTATTCGAAACCATAAAAGGCACATGTGAAATAATTCGGGAAAAACCGATTGCACTATTTAAATTTTCACAATGCTCGAGCTGCACTCGGGCTGGTACATTTCGCCGACCCGAGTTCAGCTGGGGAAAGCCGAGCAGGTGTTAAAAAACGCTGGCGTGGTAATTTTTTAGAAGATATAGTTGTGTTTATATATTTCCCGTTAAGTGGGCAAGGTGAAAATTAATAATCACGCAAAGTCTTAAGAAACACAAGATCAGGGGTGTATAACACAAATTACCTTGCGGGCCACACATAAAATTATGTACCTTTATATCAGTTTGGAAACAAAAAACATTTATTTGAGTGCAAAATTTAAGGGGACTTTGCACCCTTTGAGCAAATTTCTTTATTTACGTATTTACAAATTATATTTTAGCATTTTATACAATGTTTCTATTCAAGAAAATGATACCAGATGAAAATTTTCATATATTATTTACACAATTTTAAAAATTTAAATTTTTTGAAGAACATTGGGGAAATTTTAAAATCCTACTCCTTTTGTAAAAATTAATTTTTTGACCTGAAATTTTTTTATAATATTCTTATGGATGTTCTCAACAACTTTAGAGATCGATTTTAGAATAACTTTATTCGTTTTCGAGAAAAAAAAATAAAATGTTGATATACAGGCTAAAAATCAACGAAAAAGCCAACATGTCTTACATATAATTTTTTTTAAAAAAAGTATTCAGTTTATAGCAAAACGGATCCTTAATTTTATTACATACTTAATTTTTAACACGCAGGAAAACAATGGAAGTGATTGGTAAATAATTGTCGAAGGAGTAGCATTTTGAATGCACTAAGGTTTCGAAAAACACTAACTGAGAAAAACCACTTTAAAGTTTATAATTCTGAAAAAATAACTATTATAAGCTTATTAAACTTAAAATACCACTTTAAGATATTAGTTATACGTTTTTCTTTAAAATAATTGCATTTTCATATTTTTTTCAACCCACACATTTTTATAAATGATCCAACTTGTAGAGAGTACTGATTGCACAAGAAAATTCAAGAAAAACGTTAAAAAAAATTTTTTTCTGTCACGACAGAAATTTTATCCGTTTTTTTTCTTACAATATTAAAGTATTACATTTGTATGAAAAATATATCAGGAATAAGAACTGAAATTATATATAAAATTTTTAATATAAAATGCCTTAATTTAAAAATTTTACATGCACACATTTCACAAAGAAAAAAAATGATTGTATGCATTGCCTCGGAAATATTCTGCTTTATATATTGCACATTCCTTTTTAATGTTATTATTTCTCTTTATAAATTAGATTTTTTTTTTTTCAAAACGCTTCTTTTAGCTTTTTTTTTCCTAAAAAGGGGGCGTGGCTGAATCGCCTAATTTGTTTTCAAATGAAGTTTTATTCAACTTCTAACTTTCCGACATGCACAAGTGATATATCAATCGAAAGATAATAATGCAAAGAATAAGATTAAATGAAAATAAAAAAACGATAGGTTTGGGATTTTAGGGGTACCAATTCCTCGTAATACAGAATGAATTATTATTATTGCTTTCATTATTTTCCATGTATACAGACATAGATAATATAATAATGTTTATAGAAAATAATAATGCAATGATAAAATAATGTTAAAAAAATTACAGTTGCTTTTTTCCTGAAAATTAAGATGTGTCTTTTGAATCGATCTTTCATTACTCATCGCTAAAATTTGATTGTGCTGCTATTCGCAAACGATTAAGTATACATTGCCCTTTATCTTTACCATCCGGAATATTTTTTTAAACTTTAAAAAACATCTCTGACTGCCTTTTCCTTTTTTTGGGCACTCCAAACAGAAAAGGAGAAGAAATGAAAGTCTAACACAGATAATCATGTACCATCCGTGGTAAGGGCATAGTGCAATTCGGGATTTATTAAAAAAGTAATTTATTATAGAAATAGAATATATTATAGTAATTTATTAATGAAATGTAACTGTTTGGTAAAATATAAATATATTTTTATGTAAAGGACATTTCTATTATTGAAAAGGATTTTTTTTAAAACAAGAGCAGGTAACAAGCAAATAAATTTCTCCTCAAAAAAATTTCAAAAACAAAAACTCGAGTTCAAAATGAAAATGAGAGTCGGTGGGCCGCAACTTACGTACTGGTGAGCCGCGTGTTGGACAGCCCTTCACAAGACCAATCTACACTATTAAAATTCGTAGGTAATCAAACGTATCTATGTATGTATATATGAATGAATTTAGCCCAATTTTCTCACGAACCACAAGACGCAGAAACTCGCCGATGGTACCAAAATTTCGGGAATGACCCGAGGAATCCGTTTTGACCATTTATATTCCGATATTCTAATTAGTTAAAAATATATAAATTAAAAACCTTAAAAGACATAATTAGTACCATTTCTTTCTTTTTTCAGGGGAAAATTTTGAACTTTATTTTCAGACGTTTTCAAACCCCATCTAATTTTTTTTCATGAAACTCACAAAAAAAAAATAATTACAGATAACTAAAGATCATTTATTTCGCCACGATATGCTATAATTTATTTTAAAAATAGTTATATTTTGTATTTTTTTACGATTTTCTTAAAATGAGTCGAAATCGGTTCCTTTTTTTGAATATAAAATTCTAAGTTTTTCCGCTCGCACTTTATTTCGCGATAATGAAAAAAAATATTTTACATTAAAAAAATTCAATGTCAAAATATGTTTTTTTTTATTTTTCAAAAAAATACTCAAACTTTTATTTAAATACTTAATAACTTCTTTATTAATAAAATTAATTTCACGAAACTATTTTTCTGCGTGTAAAACAATATTATACGTAATATGTACAAAGATTGATAAAATATCTTAAAAATTACGGTTAAAAAAAATGTGTTTTTCAATTTTTTCCCTTTTTCGATAAATATGTAAACATTATTTTTTAAAAAGTTTTTTGTTAAAAAACTACCGTTGTTTGCAATCAGTATATGAAGTTTGAAAGCATTAACTTAAAAATGAATTTTTTTTTTACTTTAACAAATAACGAAATGGGATATTGAAAAAATATTCTTTTATTTTAAAGGTATTTTTACTGTTCTCCTAAAGGAAAAGACATCGTGATTGTTTAAAGCGCTGCTTTATAAAACGGTATAGTTCCCAGGTTCGAAACTGAAGAGGAAGAAACTTTCAATTTCACATTACGCTACTTCTTAAAGTTTAAAATTTTTTTAGTGCAATGAAAAAGGTTAAAACTAAAATGAAATTTCAAAATGTTTTTATCAGATCAGTTTTTAATGTTTTTTCAGTACATGTATGTATGTATATATATATATATATATATATATATATATATATATATATATATATATATATATATATATATAGGTTTTCCCCTATACTGTTTTTTTTCTAACTTATATATATATTTATATGTTTAATCAAACATTCAGAAAAAGCAATCGTTTCAATATAACTATCTGTAAATTTTTCTTTTATTTATTACTTATAGAAATTTGATTTTAATAAATATATATGTTTTTTAAAAAGGATTATTTCTATTATATTTCACTACTGAATGAATTATTTGTTAATTAAAAAGTACATTATCTATTAGTTTGGATCAAAATACATTTTAAGCTAACTATATGTAACGATTGATTGATTCATGAAAATCTGAAATCTATTTTATTATTTTAGGTTCTTAGAAACTAACAATTATTAAAAAATGATGAACGTTTTTTGTTTTATTCTTAGCATCAAAATCGTTTTCTATTTATTGCGTCATATTAATAATTTTTTAATTCTAACGCAATATTTTTTTATAAGTCATACACCGAAATTTGAAGCAATATCTTATCTTTGAGAAGGAGGGGAAGATAAAACAATAATTTTACACTAAAAAAAACCGTGTTCGGGCTATAGAGAGGGAAAAGAAACCTGTCTTAAATAAAAAAAATAAGTAGAATGGAACCAATTTCGAAAAAGGGAAATTTTTTGATATAATTTTAGAAATCACTCACATTGTGCGCGTACAAACGCACACACAGAAATGCTGGTGTCATGAGGTAAAGAGAAAGCCCGATCAACGCTGGGATAAGCGTTGGAAGGGGGGAGGAGTCATTTTGAAAACGAGTATTAGAAGTTCTGATTTTGTGAAAGAAAGGGATAATTTATAAAAGTAGAGATAGCGCGTGCAACGCCGGGCCATGCAGCTAGTATGAAATAAAATCCCTCGAGATAAAATTTAAGTGAATTATTACGCATGCATAGGCACATTGTACCTTCAAATGGTAGAAGTTGCTTTGAATGATAAATTGTGGCTGGTCTTATTTATATCGATTCGTTGATTCGATTGGTGCTGGAACAAAAAAGCATGTCATTTAGAGTCTGTTGAGGCTCAAATTCCTTACGCTACCGTGGTGAGTAACTTTGGAATTCATACTATGTCACTGCATAGCTGGGAAAATTCTTAGAAGACGATCAGTGATATATTATTTGTGCATTAATTACGTAGCCTTATAATGGTATCTTAATCCAGTGTTCTTTTTCATACCAAAATTTAAAAATTAGAGTTTTGAAAGTTAACTTTCAAACACACTCACTTGAAATTTTCGGAGTTTCTTAGGGCAAAACTCTGGGAAGCTGATTTTTCTTTTTTGACGCATGTAAAGCGATTTAGATGAAGATTTCACTTCTGGATTTTTCCTCCAACTTAAATGATGTCCAGCCCTACTTTGAGAAGTTTTGTAGAGAACGCTTTTTTAGGTTATCTATAAGTGCAAAGCGATTTATCTTAGAACATTGCCGTACATTCTAAAAGAAATTGCCATGGTTCGAATTGTTAACTCAACAGCTTGTTTTTCGCTATGTATCTTTTTTTAAGAGGGTCACTTCACTTTTAGCATTTGCTTTATCTCCATAATGTTAAATAGAAACATTTTTAATACTTTGTTTGATCTTACGATCACTGGTTTTGGTTTTTGTATTTATAGGACTTTTATTATTTTAATGAGAGAATTTTTAAAAAATTCCATTATTTTTTTTAAAGAAATTCAAACGCGCGCGCGTGAAGTAGCTCTTGGGAAAAGCTCCCAAAAGAAGAAAATTCACGCACATTTTAACCAGTAAAAAATCACGTTTTTCCAATTTTTTCGACACAAAAAAAATCTATCCTTAAAATATTTGTTTATACAGTTTTAATATGTGTGCAAAGTTTAAAAAGGTTATAAAATAACTAGAATTTTGAAGAATGTTACAGTTTTGAGAAATTGCTATTTAAAATTAACATTTTTACCTTTAAGTAACGCATATTAGCAGCACTTGATCTAGGATCGTTAAATTGCTTTTATTGTAGTTAGAATAAAAATTTAAGTTGCATTAGAAGTAGAAATAGTCATTGCCTGTTTTCAATACAACACCAAAAACCGTGAAACAATTAAAAATTCTTTTTTTCCACTGACTTTTATCAAGTGACCTTCTTAAACAACATATGATTATTTACAAAACGAGGGTAACTCTGAAATTCTTGAGGTACGCGCAGACGAGAAGATACAAAAAATAACGGTTTAATTGGAAAATACAAAGTATTTTAACACAGAACGCGATTTTTTACTGAGTTACTTCGAGTTGTTTAGAGTAGAATAAGTTTTAGACAGAAGAGAAAATGGAATTGAGAGAGAGAGGAGACCCGAGAACGTTATCGTGCTATGATATCTATGATTTTAAAGCGGAATTAAATCAAGACAAATGTATTCAACGGCTGTAATTAGCATTTGGTGGTAAATCTACATGTCGTGCTACTGTATTCAGATGGATTACAGAATTTTTCAGTGGTCACAATTCTCTTCAGGATGAAAAAACACAGAGGAATGCCTCGACCGGCAGTAATTTCAGATAATGTCTGCCATACAAAAATTGTTAATGGATGATAATTGATGTACCTACCAAATGACACAGAAGGAATTTAACGTTGGATCCGCAGCCGTACACAAAAATATTCATGAAGAATTGCATATGAAAAATGTAGTTTGTCGATGGGTTCTTCATAATCTAACTGAGCACCAACTAGATGAGCGTGTCAGAATCAGTTGAGAAACCCTTAAATTACTGGATAATGGTGGATATATAAACCACATCATTTTTAAAATTGTGTAACATGTGATGAAGCATACATACCGTTTTCAGACGTTCCAACACCTCAAGAAAGTAAAGTACGGGTCTTTGAAGATTACTTCATGCCGACAATGGTGAAAAGACAACGTGCAATGAGAAAAAAGTAATGTATGCTATTTTCTTTAAAAGTACGGGTTTGGTCAAAGCCATCAAGTTGGTAGGACAGAAGATAGTGACAGCAAACTGGTATACTACTAAATGTCTTCCAGAAGTTCACCAATAAGCGAATATTAGGGGAATAATTCTGAACCGTGAGAAGGCATGTTCCCATACAGCCGTATTAACAGTTGAGTTTCCTAAGCAAAACAAATCAAAGTAATAGAACATCCACCGTATTTCCCGGATCTAGCTAAGTGTGACTTTTAGTTATTTTTTAATCTAGAAAAGAACTTACGTGGACGTCGTTTTCATTCAGAAGAAGAGAATGATGTGGTTATAAATGCAATTTTTTCATCAGTTCCAAAAAATGAATGGTTTGAGACATTAAAGTTGCGGAAAATTCTTCTACAAAAGTTCATTGATGCTGGAAGAGTGCATTGCACTGAAAAAACAAACTACAAAAGTGCATTGCACTGAACACGCCTAAAATTTTTAAAGTATAACTTGAGGAACCTAGGTATATCTCAAAAATTTCAGAGTCACCTTCATATAATAGCACAAGTATTATAAATTACAGATATTATTTTTTTCACCTCTTTTTGTGAAGAGGCATCCGTAAACTAACTATGATTACTTGCAATCTAATAGCAAATACTGAAAATTAAAAATATTATCACTAACTAATTTACTATAAGAGCATATGGTAAATAATAATAATTTTTTTCAAACAGAAATTGATATCAGACTAGGTTTCTAATAAGGAAGGCACATTCAAATATTTCTTATAATAAAAATTTTTACAATATACCCGCTTTTTTATGAACTCTTTTTAATGTTTCTCTTTTTTTAAATTCTCTTCATCTACAATTTTAATCAAATTTCATTATTTTCTTTAAAATGTAGCAAATATGCTTAATTAAATTTAAAACAAAGCCGTAAACATCAAGGGGGGAAATGCAATTATTTCAAAACGCGTGCGACACAGAGGCTCTCACACAAATTCTCCAAAATAAAAATGCTAAACCTAAAGCATACAAAATAAACCGCCTACATTAAAAAAGAAAAAAAAAAGATTTATAATGACATACCACTTTCGGAAACTTTGTTTCTCCATTGTCACTGGCACGTCCGAATGTGTTTTTATTTTGGTAAACACGGAATTGAACGTGCTCTTTAAGGTTCTGTCACAATTGTTGACCTTGGACTTTAGAGGAGGTGACCTATTTTAGAGACTATTCGCGCATCATCAAGACTAGTACTAAAAATAAAGAAAGACTAATTTATATCTACGTCGGAAGAATTGTAAATTTTTTTCTGAAAATGACAATAGAAAGAAGGATCGATTGAGTTAAGAGATTAATGTGCTGAAAAGATATCTCTGGTGAAATTTTTCTGAATTGGTAAGTGTTTTTCTTTTGATTTCCTATTTATTAAGAAAAAATGAATTGCCGAATAATATTCGGTACATATAGCGCACTTTTAACTCAGAAAAAAAAATGAAATTTACGGGTGCGCTTTATACGTGGATATAAAAATGATACATAAGAACGTCGTTTATCCGAACGTTTATTATCCAGAGCGTCAAATATCCGTACCAGTTTTTTAAGAGAACTTGCAGCGAAAAAACGAAGGTGTACAATAGTACAGCGAAAAACAAGTGATTATTTTCCTCAATAATGGTAAAATTGCGACAATTCTCACCTATTTTGCTTTTTCTTCAAGCAGGTTTTTCGCACACATGTGAGGATTTTCAATATTCGTATAGTGTCCGGTTTTATATACTGCATGGATCGCATTCGGTTTTCGGTTATCCGAACGGTGTCTGGTCCCAATTGATTCAGATAAGCAACGTGTTACTGTAGCAATAAAAAGAAAGAAAAAGAGAATAAAAAAAAGTAGAATTCTTCATATATCTAAATGCCGTTTGTGAAAAGAAATGGCATACCTACCGAATTTTTATTATTTGATAACTTGACAAATTCGTTACATTCCTCTTTCGTTATATCTTCATTAACACCATCGAATTATGTTTCAGACTTCCCATCATTGCTGCTCTAATCCATAAATAACCATTAGCCATTCCGCCTGGATTGTTAGATATACTACTTTTTGAAAAGATTTTTAATTATAACATATATCTTTACTTTCATTTTAAATTTAAATTATCCACTACCACACTGTTTTTAGATTTTAAACGGTAACAGCATTGACGTGTACATTTCAAGTTTATTAGAAAAAATGACGCAAGTGATACAGCTAATATAACCAGAACTCAAAAAACTCAGTTTGAAAGTATAGGCGTGTGTTATAATGCCGGAATATACGGTATTTTAGAATTACCATCAGTTCTTTACAAATTTGTTGTAGGATGTAATAATATAAGGTCCGCAAGAAATAAGTTAGCCACTTCAAAGGGCTCTAGAATATCTCTATTGTGTTCATTCAAATGCGATAAAGTTTGAACTACAGAGATAAATCAAATCATATACTTGGCTTTCATTAAATTTAAAAAAAATCAATATAATTTTCTCACATAGAGATAGCTGTAATTAACATAACATTTAAAATTGTTTACAAATGTGAGTGTGTGTTCTAAAATATTACATAAAATTAGTAAAACTGCTTAATTTGATGCCATTATGTTCAACACTGCTTTTATTTCAGAATACTATTTTAAACAGCTGACCGCTGTAAGTTTGCCGAAATATCGAGAAAAATGGTTATCCTTCAGATCAGGTAGAATTACTGGCCTTTGACGGTAGATGTGAGTCTCAAGGAAACCTATATATATATATATATATACCCAGGAACATTGAAAATAGCGACCCAAGAAGAAAGCATCGGATTGAAATGAAATTTAATACACATAATGACACAGGTGAGAGATTCACTTGATCTCAGAAACAAGACAAATAAACGAATACAGGGTGTGCAACGACACAAATACTGGGCAACTTCAATAGCACCTTGGACCACTTCCAGCTGCAATACATGCCGCCACACGGTCCTACATTGAGTTGATTAGACAGCTTATGTTGTCCTGAAGCAGATGGGCCCACAAATCTTGAACTGCCAACTCTAAATCATGTACAGAGTGACAAGATGGCATCTGCCGTTTTATCTGATCCCACACGTGCTCTACAGGGGGCAAATCGGGGGTGCGGGTCGGCCATTGAAGAGTCTGAAAATGACGTTGGAAGTCTCGAGCAACTACTGCTGTATGCGGACGAGCATTATCTTGCTGGAAAATTGCCCCTGGGAGACCATTTTGGAAAGGTCTTACATGGGGTCGAAGAATATCATCAACGTAAAGTTGGCCCGTTAAGGTTCCACGCATCACAATTATAGAAGATCGGCTATCATAGGCTATGGCCCCCCAGACCATTACACCAGCTGTGCGGGCAGTGTGGCGTAGAACAGTGTGGGTTGGGGAATTGTACTGCTCACCAGGGTGCCTCCACAACCGTACACGGTAATCATCTGTCCCCAAAACAAAACGGGATTCATCAATAAACCAACCTTTTGCCACTCTGTGACATTCCACATTGATCTGGCTTGGCACCACTGTAGACGCAGTTGCCGGTGTTCCGGTGTTAAAGGGAGTGCACGGAAAGGGCGCTTGGATTTAAGATTTTCTTCTGCAAGGTGTCTGGAAATTGTTTGTGGAATAATTCCTACGCCTACGTCTGCTCGTATCGTTGAACGAGTCACTGTGGGGTCCACAAGTGCTTGCCGCAGGATCCTTGGATCCTTTATCCTCGTGGTCTTCCTGGTCGCTCCAGACCCGGTTTTCCACACGTGGGTACCTTCTCGTGTCCACTGCTTCCAACAATTTCTAACGGCACTCTCCGAACGATCCACCAGCCTGCAGTTTTCATCCCGATGATCAGGCCTCTCTCAAACTCGCTTAACTGTGAGAAATGTCTTCTAGCTCGTTTACCTGGCATGTTTCGCTTACCAAAGTCTTCCCACAATCGGCGGGATATCGTCACGTTTATGAATCTCAGAATTTTGTGAAGATCCCCTTGGATCTCACTTTGAGAACGAGAATAATTTTGAGTCAAAGAAGAGCCAGTAGCCATTTTTATAAATAACTTTCTTTATATTAGATTATCTTTCCCAAATAGAATCAAAGATTTTAATAACAAATAAATCAAAATAGCTTTATGAGGTTTAAAAGGGACTTTCCTTTATATTAACTTAAATATTTAATGATCCAATTAATTAACAATTAGGATATCGATCACGAAGAGATAACCGCAATAAGAGATCCCAGAATTATATTTAATAATGTTCCTATTGAACATTTAACTTTAATTTCACTCCTAATATAAAACTTTAATGAGATTTTAATTATAAATCAATATTTACCACACTGAATCTCAGCTCTTCCTGAGATTAATTTATCCTACAAATCTTCAATAATAAATCTCTAACTTCACTATTATAACTTCCTGCTTCAATCTCTCTCTCCTACTGCCTCCCACTTTACTATTCCGTTTGACTTAAATACTTTATCTAATCTGCATAACAACGAATCCCTGTCCTCTTTTTGGAGTCGATTGAAAATAGGTAGGGAATTAAATTTCCCTAAAAAAGACGTCTCAGAAGGTTAGTGATAAAGTTCCATATAGATTTGTCACAATTTGCGCTGGCTTATATAGCACCCTCTTCCTGCTTGTAGCGCCATCTCGGCGTGTATGAGCATGCGTTTTGGCACAAAACTTGGATCATTTGCATATCACATTACGCTGTACTTATTTTTAAAGTTTCGCGATTGTACTTAGCTTCCTTCTTGGGTCACTATTTTCAATGTTCCTGAGTGTATATATGAAAATGAAATATTACATGGTACATTAAATAATCTGAAATCCACAGCCATTCTAAAAAATATTAAATCTCTTATTGAACAAATGAAAGATAAAAAGATTTATTTAGTCTACAGTTTAGATTTTGAAGATCTTTTTAACTCTATTAGTATTGATGATTTGATTAATATACTTGTAAATTTACATAAACATAATTTATTTAATGATGTTAATGGTGACAGATATGGTTCACTACTTAGGTTTGTACTTAAAGAGAACTATATATATCATAAGGTTAACTATTATCTGCAGATTAAAGGTTTGCCGCAAGGTGGCCCTACGAGCAACTGTCTTGCCAATTTATACTTACATTATTTTGAAAGCAGTTTGATTAATAATTCTAAATTTTATTTTTAACGTTATATACATGACAATCATGTTCGGCAAACAAGTTAATTTTATACCTAACATTAATTTTTATCCACAATATCCTAATTTAATACAGACAAATAGTAACAAAAATGAAGCAAATTTTCTTGACATACATATCAAAATAAAAGATAATGTAATAGTTTCTATCACATAATTAAAAGTCTTAAAAAGGACGAGCTTTTGCTGGTCGTTGAGCTTTTGGATTATATACCCCAGAATCCAAAAACAGTATTAAAATTTAATTGAGAGAGTAGGAAAATCTTTTTGAAATGATAAGGAGTTTCTGCAAAGTGTAACGCTGAGGGGCGCTTTGGAAAAGGCCGCTAAAATTGAACAAGAAAATTTAAATTAGAGTCTGAAAGGGCCGCTAAAATTGAACAACAAAGAAAAATTCTAAATAGAGTCTGAAAAGGCTATGAAGATTGAATTTGAAAAATTAAATTAGAACAGTTAAAGAAAGAGCTTGAGTTAATCATCGCTAAATGTAAATTGTCCTCGATAAAGTAGAAAAAGTGAACATTTGAATCTGTCCCATCTGGATATTGAAATCTCATCGTAGTGCATCAAAACCTAACAATACCTGTCCCTTTTAATACAGAAGCTTCATAATTTATTTTTCCAACTAGAAAAAGCTTTTAAAACAAAAATGTGGAGGATCAATTTAAAGCAGAGATTTTATTGAATATGTTGGGAGAAAAGGTGAAATTAATGATTTATAACGATATATCCAGATTAAAAATCAGGCTTAAAGTTAAAAAGCAAAACAATTTCCCGCAACCAACACCTCAGGAGTATTGCTTTCAACCAGCGCTTCGAAGACCCGCAAAACTACCAAATGAGAACTATGTTCAGTATGCTTTCTAGAATTGAAGCAATGTTTGGATTATTATTAAATTAAGCAAACGTTAACAGAGTTTAATGAATTATGCCACAGCACTGTTGCCGATCAGATAATGACTTCTTCTTTGATCAAGAACTGACCAGTTATATTAATTTAAAATGTAAGAAAATTGGTACACACCAGATAAGCTGGGTCGTGAATATAGGATTTGTTTATGTCATCAGCAAAAGTTTCAAGAAATGAAATAAATACGGGTTTCCGGACAAAATAAATTCTTTAAGAGTGGCGTCGACAGAAAGAAGTTAAAAGGTGTAATCTTAGGTGGCTTTTTTTAACTGATATGCCAATACAGGAAACAAAATGTTCATACGGCTAGAAAATCATGCTATTCCTTTAGCTGTAAAAATTTAAACAACTTTCCGTCTTTATAGAGTAGAGATAGTTAAAAAACAGCGACTATAAAGTTTGTAAGTTTAAGAGCAGGTTGTATGGCGTCGAAGCGCAAAGCGAAACCTTGTAAATTATGCGCTATAGTACCAGTTCGTTACATTTCAACAAATACGGATTTTCAAACAAGCGCGAATGCTTTCCATCCATCAACAGTCACAAGCATAAATTAAAGCACACGAGAATTTAACCCTGCTTTTCCTAGAGAGGTTTCTGAGAAAGATAGTAATGCGGTGTTTGCAATTAATCCAAAAAGGAACCACTAGTGTGTTTTTGAGTTCCGTGAAGTGTTTGTGTAAAGATTCATACGACGAGAAATGGCAATAAGAGCAGGTCTGTTGACGTCGGTTCTATGACAATTCACACTACGGAAAAATTCGTAGAAAAATTAGGATTAAGAAAGAAAAGAAATATTCTGTCACGTGTTTAAATGACTCTCTGTATGTTAAAATTGCGTAACCTACGAAATCTGACTCCGATGGTAGTTATAAAAAGAGAATAAAAATGTTAGTTGTAGATAAATTACTGATTTAACTCTAGTTAAAATCTAAATGTGAAAGGATTAATTCCTAAAAATATGGGCTCTAGCAGATGATTCTTTATAAAGAATCCCAATACTAATATTATGTTTATATATAAGAAAAAGGTATATATATAGTATATAGAAAAATATTGTGCAGAAATTTTATGACTATTGCGTAGTGCAAATCTGTTCTGAAAATTCTAATCTTATTTTCCAAAATGTCGTTGCCCGGCTTCAGGAGCAATAGTTTTGCAGATACTGAAGCACGGGTTCATTGTGGATAATTAAAGGAGATTTAATCAAACTTAAAATGTTTTGGAATTGGAACGTTGAGGTAGAGAAACCCAAAAATGAAGAAGCAATTTTTTGTGAGGATCACTTCCTAAACGCATCCCAGATGAGAGGCGGTCGGTATGTGAGCCAAATGCCCTCAAAACGAACCAAATTGTTTAGGTGAGTCGAGGGACATTGTCGCAAAACGATTGAATGCGCTGTGGATTCGACTAATCAGATCCTCAACATCTTAAGTTGTAGAGACTTTATACATGAGTATGACCAACTTATATCATGAAAGAAGTTGTCGAGATATAATGACAACCTGAGGTTGCTTACGCTTACGTTATTGGCCACCATGAAGTCTCCAGACCAGAAAGAGCACAACGAAGCTGAGGGTGAAGCTTTAATGCTAACAATCCTACAAGTAATGGGTTATCGTTGAATTCCATACAATACAATGGAGGACTGGTTCAAAATGACCTGTTTACAATTATGATTAAATTTAGAGAGCATCCTTATGCCTTTACGGCAGATGAAGATGATGTACCGGAATGATACTCATCCATGAGAGTCAATAAGCTGCTGCTTGTAATCTTGTGGAAAGAGTTCAGAGGATCCAAAGAAAAACCTTGCAGAGAAAACAGTCACATATGGCACGGTGAGTGCACTCCTTTGCGTAGCAACGAGAACTTACTGAAAAGATATCGAGAGATGAAGAGAAGAACTTTCCTCAGCGCTTGAATCTGTTCTAAGAGAAAACTTTTATAGCGGACGACGCCCTTGCGCCGCGTCTAATGAAGCCAAGGCTCCTAAAACCAACTCTTCCGGATATTTTGAAAAAGGGAGGAATGGAATTGCAGACAAGTGGGGTAGTGAAGTCATCCGGAACTGGTCATAAAACATCCTCGTGGAGACTATGGAGTTCGAGAGAACTAATTGAAACCAAGACGTTAGGAGTGCGTTCCGGAAATCACAAGATGAGGATTTGTTTTATTTCTTAAAATTGCAGGAGTTAAAAGACTCTATACCAGAGATAAATTTTTCGATTAGCTAGACTGTTCAATCCATTAGGACTATTAGGTCCAGTAGTCGCAAGAGCAAGATCTTCATGCAGAGTCTTTGAGTCTTAAAATCGATCTGACTGACGAGTTGTTCTCTTCTGGAGAGCCAAAGAGTGGCATCGTTTCTTAGAGGACTTCAACAGGTAAGAAGTATCTGCATTGGTAGATGTATTGTGCATCCTCAAGCGACAAGGGTAGAACTTCGCCGCGGTTTTGCTGATGCTTTCAGAGAAATAGCAGGTGGAGCAGGATATATTGCCGTTCTTAATCGCCAGATGGTAACAACAGTGAAGCTTGTAACAAGTAAAATAAGAGTAGCACTCAGAAGAGTGTCACCATGCCGCGACTGAGCTGTAGTGCCGCCGTTCTTCGCGGGTAAAACCGATGAAGAGAGTTGAGACTGCCTGGCTAAATGAAAACACCCCCGGTACCTAGAGACTCGACTATTGTCTTAGTGTGTGGATCCAGAAATAGAGCCTAACTTGCTTAAAACCTTCGTGGCAAATGAATAGAGCTGCCACAACTAACACCTGACTAACGCAGAGCAATGGCACGACAGGTTTCTTCGAATAGAACTCAGCTGACCCGTTTCAAGAGGTTCCCGACCCGTCCAGTCTTCAAACAACTCTTTGTAGGAATGGACTCCAAGTTTTTAACGACGAAAGATTTTCCGGAAAAAGAATACCTCTTCATTTGCGTGACTGATAATGATGACAATTTAACTGTGAATTTAAAAGTAACGCAAAGCACTGTGTTAATTTAAATCTAACAAACTCCAACAACATTCATGACTGACCTGTTAAATATAAGTAATAAGTACACTAAAAATAATAATGAATGTTAAGTTTATTTTTTAGGTTCCAGCAAATCTATGGGAGAAAAAGGAGAGTGACCTTTAGATGTCCAGGAAATCAACCAAGCGGAGGTCACCTTAATCAGACTATGCAAATCACAGTTAAAGAGTCCAAAAAAGATATAATGAGTTTGAAAGAAAATAATAGAGTGTCTGCAGAAAGTCTTATAAAAGCTATAAATCCCTTTTTAGATAAAGATGGTAAAAGGAGAGTTGGTGGTAGACTTTGTAATAGTGGAGATTGAACTCTTTGAAATGCAAATTTCCTGTATTATTACCTTGTAAACTATAAATTAACGAATTTAATTGTAGAATATTTTCATTCAAAATACTCCCATCTAGGTCATACAGGCCTTACTATATCAAGTAAGACAGATTTTGCCTCTTAGAGGACGTAATGTATGTGTGAAAATAGTACATGACGTCTTGTGGTTGCACAAAGTGAAACCTATAACTTGTAACAAATAATAAGCAATTTGCCTAAAGAAAGAGTTAGGAAAATTTTCCTTTGATTATGTGGATTGACCTTTGATGTTGACCGTTTTGGATCACATACACAAACAGCGTAAAAGAGTTTGTATAAGATATATGTTTCAATTTTTTGTGTGTTTTGTCACTAAAGCTGCATTTTGAATTAGTGTTTGATTTAACAAACTAGACATTTGCATACTTTATTAAAGAGATTTATTGCTAGAAGAGGAAGACCCTCTCTAATATTTTCTGACAATGGTAAAACATTTATAGAGCTAATGCAGAACTCAAGAGATTGTAGGCCAGTTAGTGATATAAATCCTGATCCTAGGGAATTAACATGGAGCCTTTAGATGCAAAATATAAATTGAAATTTCTCCTCCCAGAGCACCACAAATTTTGGCGGCTTATGGAAGCTGGAAGGTAAAGTCGTTCAAATTCCATTTAAACGGAGTAGGCAAATTCTAGGTTTACTTATGAAGAGTTTCTAACCATTATGACTCAAATTGGAGGGAATGTTGACCCCGTCCCCTCACCCTTTGTCAACGGGATACAGACGATTTGGTCGGTTTGTACACCGGCACACTTTTTAATTGGAAGACCACCATTTCCATTAGTAGAACTAAACACATACATATAGAAACAAATAGATTAAGATATATATCAGAGATTAAATAAAAATTCGTGCAGTCTATATGAAAAGGTGGAGTAATACCTACTTCGCACAATCTTCAAACAGAGATCTAATGTTCTTCGGAAATTTAAAAAGGATAACGCCAGAGTGGGTGATTTAGTCCTAGTTAAAGAGGACTACGTAGCAGTCAATAAATGGTTAATGGGCAGATTGATCGAGGTATTTCTGAAGGATAATAGAATTAGGGTTGGTAAAATAATCAAGACTCAACATGGTGTAGTAAAAAGACCTATTTCTAAAATTTGTATCTTGCCCATGAGAGAATGAATTTTTTTTTTTATTACAAGATTTTAATATTTTGCAAGTTATTGCAATTAACCTTTAGCATTGTGTATTTTAGTGAATTCTTTCAGATTTATAATTATTTTTAATAATGTTACATTTATATAACAATATTGTAAAGCCATGAACTTGTTAGAATGTTGTAACATTGCAATGCCGGGGAGGAATGTTTCCGCAAGCGCAACAGCGCTGCCTGAC
>BMAU01005104.1:0-10427 GCA_019973935.1 Trichonephila clavipes | reverse complement strand
TATAAAGAGTACAAAAATCATTGATATTTGAAAATTTGCAAATTTGAGATTTAAATGTTCGTTGAGTTTTGGAGGAATTCGGGTACTGGGCTACACATGTGATCTGCAGTATAAAGTGGCTGATAAATCTTAAATCTATGAACATTTTAAAGTTACGTACGCATGGTGTGGAGAGTTTTGAGGAGTGAGCTCTAAGGTAATCTTTGTGCTACAGTACCGGAGTGCAAAAATTATGACGTTAAGTTGCCAATAGCCCAAGTGCTTCTTTGAAAATTTTTAATTGAAGATAAATCAATCAAGTGATTATTATGAAGAAAAAGTAATTAAAGTGAAAAAAAAAGGAAAGTCCGTATCAGTGTGAACATGCGTTCGAAGTTAATTTCTTTGGATGATATTAGTGTTTTTTACATATTTATATTTTAGGTCCTTAATTGTTTTTAAAAAAATACTAAGTTATTTTCCTTGAGAATAAAAATAGCTGTTTTTCTAAAAATCAAAAATTTCCTTAAAAATGTTGAATTTTGTAATTTAATTCCATTGAAATACTATATTTTTTACTCATTTTAATGAAATATAATATTATGAGGGTGACAACGGTCAGATTGGAGTTAAATATACATTTATTAAAGGGGAATTATTTACAAGGGGAGGGCTAAAAAGTTAGTAAAAGTAATCGAAACATCATTAGATCGTTGGATTCGGCGTTCAGTTCAGCCGCCCTCGTCATGTCTCATCATAGCATGCGCTCTGATTAAAGTCTCCGCGCAATCGTTTCTATTCCAGTCTGGTTTACTCTAATTCAATATCCACGAACCGCCTTGTCAGATGGGTGGCGCTCTCTTACGGCATTACGTCATTATTGAATATCAGGATACGATAATATTGCACATCCATTCTACATCGGCCATCATGACCAAGCATGCGTCCTCATGCAAATACGTGTATTCAATTCATGAAATAAAACTGAAAAGCTAGAGGGAAATAAACTTACAAATGTCAAAACAATTATTAAAACAGACAAATATGTATCAGAAAATCAGAAACTAATAATGAGAATAAAATAGGTATACAAAGATGGAAGAAGACAGAAGAGCAAATACAAAGCAATCTTGGTATGGTGATAATGTCAGAAAAAAAAAATGTTAAAGTATAAGTTTGCGTTCGTAATGTAACATTCATTTGTTAGGCCATGGTTTCCAGTATTTCGGCACAGGAAGTAGTGTTTTGGTTGGGCCATCAAAATTTCCACATTTTCGACGTTGTAGGTATCGTTAGGTTTTACTTGTTGGCTATATGGACCGATAAATTTATTGCAGAGTTTTTTGTCAGGTCCTTGTTGCGTTTTTTTTTTAATAGTAACTAAGTCCCTTAACACTGTATAAATAAGGAGATTTTCGTCAAAGATTATAAGACTTTTTTTTTTTGTTTTTCATTTTTGCGCACTGTGCAGGTGTTGCGTTTTTTGCCGCTTTTGTAGGAGTTCTCTGTTTTCATTAAATTCGAGTTGTGCTGTTGTCGATTAATTGTTGAATGCGCAAATCAGTCTTGTTATTAATTTGTGTTCCAAAGAGTAATTCAAAAGGAAGTGGTGTTAATGCTTCGTTGGAATGTTGAGTTTAAGACTTCTTGTAGTGAAGGAACATGTTTGAACCATTTCGTGGGATCGTCTTCTGACATCTTAAAGATAAGACAGGAATAATTGTTCGATTAATACGTTCTACTTGACCATTGCGTGGCAAACCTGTGGTAATATGGTGAAGTGCAATTTTTTTGTTCCGAACAATAAGTGTGGAATTCGTCAGAAGTGAAAGTAGTTCTGATCAGTGATAAGAAAACGAGGATTTCCAAATGTAGTTTTTTGAATGTCTAATTTTTTTATTACCTCAGAAGTAGATGTAGTTTTTGTGGGGTATAACCAAACAAATTGTATGAAAGAGTCAATGACAGCTAAAAGGATTTGTAGTTTTTACTTGAAGCTGCTAAAGGACCAAGATGATCGATATGGTATGTATTTAGTGGTATATCATCTTTGACAAAGAGGATGGAGAAATCCTTCTTGTTTACCAGACTTTTATTTTTCAATACATGTTACACAATTAGAAATATATTTTTCAATTTTGATTGAAGTTGTGGTATAACATATTTTATTTTTTATATGTTCTAGAGTTTTTTTTAACTGAAAAATGTCCTTGTCGAGCATTTTGATAAAGTGATGCTGCATCTCGTCGGGAATAACAGGACTTCGGCACCGTCAATAAATTTATATAGTATATTATTTTTAATACAGTGGTTATCACTTATGGACCCTCCTCTTTTAGAAAGAGCTTTTATGGAAAGAATGTGTGGTCCAGCTCTTGAGATTCTTTTATCCTATGCACAATAGAATCATTACACTGGTTTGTTAAAACCTGTATTCTGCTAAGCGTCGACATGGGCCATTTGTGAGCCAGAGCGATGTAAAACAGGTAATCATAATCTTGTAAATTCAGGCCCAACGCGATTCGTGTGTTTAGATCTTTCTTACTCATAGTTTTTGTAAATGCATTACAATCAGTAATTATTTTTGAAAGGCATTCCTAAAATGTACACTTTAAATTTTTTTGAGTGCTTCTATGATTGCTAAAACTTCGAGTTCGAAGCTGGTATATTTTCTCTCGTTTCGGACGTTTTTCTAGACATGTAATATATAGGATGTAGGAATTATCATCGGGGAATCTTTGTAATAAAACACAGCAAGTCCGTCGATTGATGCATCAGTATGTATTTCGGTTTCACAATTTTGTCGATATATACCTAAGACGGGTTTCTGACAGAGCAAACGTTTTAACTCGTCAAAGGAAGCTTTTTGTTTTACATCAAAATTGAAAGGAGTATCTTTACGTAAAAGATCACTAAGTGGCTTAGCAATTAAAGAATAAGCAGGGATAAATTTACGAAAATATCAGTGAGACCTAAAAAACGTTGAACTTCTAGTTGTTTTTGGTTCCCGGGGGGTAATTGACAACTGATTTAGTTTTAGAAGGGAAGGAAAAAAGTTTATTATTTTCAATAATATGGCCTAAAAATTCAATTTTCCTATGCAGAAATTGACATTTATGAAAATTTATTTCAATCCGTAATCACTGGACACTTGAAGAACTTTTGAGTCTCTCAATAGCCTCAGATTCATTTTTAGTAAGGATAACTATATCATCCATGTAAGGAGAACAATTCCTTGAACAACTAAGTCACGAAAACTGTATTGATAAAACGTTGAAACGTTGAAGGGCATGTAGAGAGTCCGAAAGGCATTTTAAGGAACTGAAATTGACCATTTTGTGTTACAAAGGAGGTATATGGGCGACTTCTGTTTGTTAACAGGCATGGAAACCATTACGTAAATCAATGGTACTGAAAACTCTAGTATCTGAAGTTTATCTAAAAATATCCTCAATGAGGGCAGAGATAGTGATCCTTAACTAACACACGATTTAATTTTCGAAAATCAATGCAGACTCGTGGACTGCCGTCTTTTGCGGACTACTAGGACTTGGCTAGCATAAGCAGATGAACATGGTTCAATAACACCATTTTGTATCCATTCATCTATTTGTTTATCTACTATATCACGTTCAGTAAAAGGTAACCGTCTTGGAGAATGATAAATTGGTTTGTCGTCCGTCACGGTAATGCTTAACTCAATATCCGTCGTTTTAATTTTATTCGGCTTATAACATACGAGTAATGCCTCAACACCATTACGAGTTTGTTTTTTGGAATTTCAGGGCTAATATCAAATTTAGGAATGTCGTCAGTAATTGCGAAAACAAATGGTTGTGGAGAAGCGCCAGTTTGGATACTTCGATTTGTAGCTTAGAAAAACATAACACTATCAGGGTGATAGTCAAATTAGCTTGTTTAATTAGATTACAACCAATAATAATATCAAAGTTCATTGAGTGGTTGGGGACAACATTAATTTTTAACAGGAAAGTCTTGGTTGTGAATTGAAACAGTTGAGGTTGAACGAATCCAATTACATCAGTTTTTGAAATGACAAAAACCAGTTAGTATATTACCACTATTTATTAAAGAAGGAGCTAATTGATTCCATACACTTTCTTTCATTAAGGTTACTTGACTTCCGGTATCAACTAAAAAGATAATATTTTTTAGATAAAATTTTAACTTCTTTACACATAGTAGTTAATGGGGTAATTTCATCAACATTGTTAGAAGAAGGAATATTTTTGAGGACAAGCATCAGATTTTATGGCCAAAATTTTTCGCATAATATACACTTTGGACCGTGTTTATCTGGGCAAAATTTAGAAATATGACGGATCCCGAACAATTAAAACAAAGTTACGTGATTCCTATCTCTGAAATTTTTATTCTCAAATTTTGAATTAGGCTTTGGTGCATTGAATTTTTGATATCTATCATTTCGATGTTTATAAAGTGTACTTTCAACATCACGGCGTTGGCTACTAAAGTTTGGACTACGCGACGTATCATAAGAGTGATTTTGCTTTTATTTTGAAATATTTTGTCATAAATTCCTAATTTTTCTTTAAATTCCTGAATTGTTGTACATCCATATAATATTAGCTTATTTGAAGGAGAATCGAAGATTCCATTAATACAATATTCCATAATTGAAGTTTCGAGAAACCCTTGACCTCGATTCGCTAATTCCCGAATAGCGACTAAATATTGGAATACCGTTTATTAGGCGCATTTTTCTATTTTGTAATTCCTTATGCAATTGAGCTTGATTTAATTTTTTTCCAGAATTCCTGAACAAGTAGTGTTTTTATACAACTGTAAGAGTTTATACCACGCTGAAAGTTGAATAAATAATTTTTGCAGTTCCTGTCAAAAGCCGTTTTACAAAACAATTTTTTGTTGTTCGGTTATTGGGCAAACGTTAAATTTTTCCACATCAGAAAAAAATGTTCAATTGAGTATGAGTCATCTGCACTGAAAGAACGAAGAGTTAGAAGTAAATCTTTAACAAAAGCCACGATAAATCGTTTTTTCGAAATAGGAACAGCTGACTCATTAATTTGGTTAAATTTGCGTCAGCCGATTTCGTCTATAGAAAGTGGGGAAGCAAAGGAATTTTCTGCATCCCGCGGGGGGCATTCTTCTACATCTCGATATTTAATTTATTATGAAAAGCGGATAAATCAGCTAGTGAAAACAAAATATTATTACAAAAAGTTCTTCGGCAGTTCCATTTGTTTCTAGTTGTAAAAAATTAGCTAAACAGATTAAATCGGGTAGGTTAAGAATTTTTTTTAAAATAACGGCGGAGTAGTCTTCAATATCAAAAATCTTGTGCGAAACCCGTAAACTTCGCAATTGTTCTCTACCTAGAGGTCCTACTGAATGGGTGATCGTTAAAAACAACAGAATACAATAATTTTACATTTTTGCGTATTGCCAAATTTCAAAGCTTGCGCGATAACTGGGATATCATTCAGTGTTAAGTAAGACATAATAAATCACTTAAATTGAAACCAAAATACGTAAAATACAAATATTTGCAGATCATTTAAAATGATATATGAGTAAAATATTTCAACACAGAAAATTAATACGCTATGAAAAGATTAAAGTCTAGAATAAAATGTCACTAGTAGCAGTTGTACAAGTTAAAAAAATATCGTATCACAGTCACATTAGCAGTTTCAAAAATATATTTTCACAATCACTGAGAGTTTGTAAAAAACAATGGAAATAAAAACTCACGGTAAACTTTGCATACAACGTCTTGATTGTTGAATATTAACTTTCATGAATGTATAATAGTGTTGAAGAGAAAATCTTGATGTCGGCAAAATTATCGAATAAATATCTTCACACAATCGTGAATTTTCACACAACACTTGAAATTGAATGAAATCGTCAAACACACGTTGAAAAACGCTTTGAAGAATAAATGCACTTGAATAAAAATCGTCAACACACATTGAAGAACACATTGAATAAATTCATATCTTGCATCGTCATCGTCCTTTACTTCGGTTTCTGATTTTAAGTTGGGAAAGGCCGAGCCCCATATGGAGAGTGACAACGGCCAGATTGATTAAATATACATTTATTAAGAGGAATTATTTACAAGGGAGGGCTAAAAGTTAGTAAAAAAAGTAATCGAAACATCATTAAATCGTTGATTCCACGAGGCGTTTCGTTCCAGCGCCCCTCGTCATCGTCTCATCGCCGTCGCTTCTCTCGGTCGTCTCCGCGCAATCGTTCTGGTAGCATATCCTATATTTTTAACTCACTAGATGGTAGCACCTTACAATGAAGTGTACATCTAGAATAGTACTAGTTTTCTCCGCTAGGGTTGCAGTATATATACGTTGTGCTCGCGGGTAATCTCTCTCTCTCTCAACACTCGCAGATGATTTAGAACATGTGTCTATAATAAGGAAGTTAAAGTCGTTAAGTTTTATCTGATTGCATCCTGATTGAACATTAACGCAACATATCCTTCAATGGTGACCTGCATGAATAAGATATTATGGCATTAAAATAATGCTTTTATTTTTAAAATTTTCACGAAATAACTAAATATTGCGTAAGAACTGGTAACCACGTGTAAGCTTCAAAATGAATGACGTAGGCGCCGTCAAGATACCGGCATATAACTTTTCACGATCCTGCTCTCTGGTTCACAATGTGCGATAGCACATTTCAAGCTTGGCTGTCCCAAGGCAATAACAGACAGCAAACAAAAAATTTAATTACATCATCGCATTTACCACCGGAAGCCGCAGCTTCATCATTCGTGACGTCATTATGAATCCCGACCCTGTGGAGCCTTACGAAAAAGCGAGAACGGAGCTAATAAAGAAGCGGTGAATCATCCCATCAAGAAATCAGAAATTACTCATCGGAGAAGAACTCGGAGATAGACGTCCCAGCGAACTATTGCGAGTCATGAGGAGGCGCGCGGAATCTCATAGCGTTCCGGATGACCTCTGTGGCGAACTTTTCAGCAGCATCTGCCCACTCGTGTACAATCCATTCTTGCAGCTATAAGCCCGCTGACACTGGAGAAAGCTGCCGAAGAAGAGCCAGATTGAGTCATGGAGGTGACACCAATTACAGTAAGTGCTTGTTCCGTTTCCTCAGACAAAAATTCCATTGAAAAAGCCATGTACTCGAAGAAATAAAAATTAAATTTGCGCATTGATGAAATTTCGCGTAGCAGAAGTCGTAGTCGTAATCGTAATCTCCTCATTTTTCATAAACGTAATCGCTCTAAATCAAAAACATACGAGCAGTGCTGGTACCATTACAAATTTGGCTCAGCAGCTCAAAAATGTCACCCTCCATGTAAATTCTCAAAACGAGTCCGGTTAGGTATAATGGCGACTACTGCCTTGCCAGAAATTCTCGTCGCCTTTTTTATTCGAGATAGACGTATTAATGTCACATTTAATTGACACGGGATCTGATGTGTCCATAATTCCAGCAACAAAAACACAAAGGCAAATAATTCACAAATGACACTTTCTGCCGCCAATACATCACCCATACACGTATACACAACTTCAAACACTTTCTTTGGATTTAGGCCTAAGGAGAATTTTCCAATGGACATTTTTTAGTTGGTAACGTTTCAACCCCAATTATCGGTGCTGATTTCTTGTACAACTTCCGTTTAGTACCGGATATAAGTAAGCAAGCATTGTTAGACTCCGGGAGACAAATATTAAATGTCATTTGTATTTTAGGCAATAGTAGAATTCATTCAATTAAAACTGTGTCAGGTGATAGTGTTTATCATGAACTTTGAAAATTTTCCGACCATCCTACAAAAACTTCCCCGGCCTGATCAAGAAATTAAACATTCCGTAGTCCATTACATCGAAACAAATAGTCGACCTGTAAATAGCTAAAGCTCGCCGCCTCGCTCCCGATCGTCTCCCGCATCGCAAAAGCGGAATGAGAACATGATTACTCTAGGTCATATGCGACCTTTCCAAAAGTATCACTATGCCTCACCTTTACATATGGTTCTAAAAAAGACAGCACAGAGTGGCGACCAGTTTGGCGATTACCGTTGCACTCAATGCTCAAACTATTAAAGATAATTATACAACCCCAATATTTTAGATTTTGCTTAATCTTCACGGTACAAAAATTTATTCTCACATTGATCTCGTGAAGGCATATCATCAAATTCAATTAACCCAGATGATGTACATAAAAAGTGCAATCATCACACCTTTTAAGTTATTTGAAAGCACTCCGGATGCAGTTTGGTCTTTGCAATGCCGCTGCCGCTACATTTCAACGATTCATAGATGAAGTCTTGCAAAATCTTCCATTTGTGTTCGCTTTTGTAGATGACATTCTGGTCGCGTCTTCTTCACCCGAAGAACATTTACAACATTTACAAATTTATTCACACGCTTAAACAATATGGACTATCTTTAAAGCCCTCTAAATGCATTTTCGGTGTAACTACTATACAATTGTTAGGCTTTAAAAAGTATCTGAATCGAGAATAGAACCCTGTCGGATCGCGTCGATTGCATTTTAAATTTTCTCAACCTACTACACTCACGCAATAAGACGTTTCCTGGGTTATTTAATTTTATCGACGCTTTGTTCCCAAAGCTGCTCATTTATTAGCCCCACTAAATAAATTTTTGGAAGGAATTAAAATTTTAAAAAGTCAAAAAAGTTTCCTGTAAAAATTTGCGTGACTCAATTCAATGGACTGAGGGAGGCAGAGCAGGCATTTAATGATGCTACCAAACGCTTTAGCTGACGCAACTCTTCTGCGACATCCCATTCCAGGTGCAAATTAGCCTTTGGACTGATGCGAGTGACAAAGCCGTAGGTGGTTCTCTTATGCAACTTTGCCAGAACAATTGGGAACCTGTTGCCTTTTTGTCAGTGAAACTCTCGAAAAAGTCAGCAGAAATGGTCCACATATGACAGAGAACTCTGGCAATATATATTTCGGTCAAACGTTTTCGTCACATGCTCGAAGGAAGAGACTTCATAATCTACACAGACCAGAAGCCTCATGTATGCCTTATGCAAAATCCTGACAAGTGCAGTCCACGGCAATGGCGACATCTAGATTTCATATCTCAATTCAGTACCGATGTTCGTCATATAAATGGTACCCGCAACGCAGGTCGCTGATGCACTTCTTCAAGAATTGGAAGTGAATCAAATATCCAATTCATTTTTAGATTTCGAGGCACTTTCAAGGCTCAAACTAGAAGACAACGAATTACAAAGTTTCCAAAATGACGAAATCTCTCCCTTGTCTTTAAACGTGTGCCATCTCCAGTATCAGCCACTGAACTTATCTGTGATACTTCCACTGGCTCTCCCAGACCATTTGTACCACATAATTTTCGTAGAACCATATTTGAGCATTTTCACAACTTAGCTCACCCTGGTGTTGCAGCATCTTTCAACTCATCGCATCCAGATATGTTTGGCCAAACATGCGGAAAACAGTGAAAGATTGGGTCCAGAATTGCATTGCTGTCAACGTTCAAAGTGCACAGACACACGAAGACACCTCTGGGCACTTTCGCCTTACCTGATGCAAGATTTTCACACATTCATGTGGATTTGATAAGTCCTTTACCATTATCAGAAGGAAAATCTTTTTTGCTTAACAATTGTCCATCGATCGATTCACTAGTGGCAGAAGCAGTAGCTATAGAGAACATTACTGCAGAAACAGTTTCTCGTGCCATTTTTGACACTTGGATCTCTCTAGATTTGGTTGCCCAGTTTACTAACGACTGACCAAGGCCGACAATTTGAAGAAGCTGCTCTTTCAAAAGATTAACGAAATTCCTGGGCACAAACCGCATCCAGGACCACATCATACCACCCACAAGCAAACGGTTTATGTGGAACGTTTACATAGAGTGCTAAAGAGCGCCTTAATGGCTCATGAGAATATCAAGTGGACTGAGACCCTACCTGCAGTTCTTTCTTGGCAGTAGCTGTGAAACCCATCAATGCTTCCTACGCAGAATTAGTGTATGGTGTTTCCCTCAGATTACCAGCCGAGATATGCACTGACACATCTTCAATGCCACTAGACTACGGTTTGTGCAACAGTTGAAAACCACATGAATCATTTAAAACCCTTGTCAACATCCACTCATGGGATTTTCAAAATTTTTGTGCACCCTAAATTGGATGACTGTTCTCATGTGTTCCTCCGTGTTGACAAAGTTTCCCCATCATTGTCTCAGCCTTACACAGGGCCACACGAGGAAGTTCTATCAAGGAATGACAAACACATAACCGATGATAAAATGGAAAGAAAAGTTGTGTGTCACTTGATAGAGTTAAACCAGCATTTGTGTTCAAGGATTTGCCGATACCATTCTGAGTCTATCATTAGTGCAGAATCATCACATCGCCATCCAGTGACAACAAACATG
>BMAU01005100.1:0-227108 GCA_019973935.1 Trichonephila clavipes | reverse complement strand
GTTCCACAGGGAGTCATAAGTGATCTAATTGAATCGATGCCACGCCGAATTTCGGCTTGTATAGCTGCCAGAGGTGGCTTTACTACTTACTGATTTTTAACCTTTTTGCAAGCTGTAACCGCTTAATAAAATGATATTTTGTTCTGAATTTTTAATCATTTGTTCATTTTCATATACACTACATGCATACCAAATTTCGTGAATGTAGCTCAATTTCTTCTGGGTGCATATATTTTTTGCGACAGAGTGTATATATATATATATATATATATATATATATATATATATATATATATATATATATATATATATATATAATTCTAATTATTCTAAAACCATCTAAACTTTTGTAAAAACGTCTATTGTGGTTGCTAAATTTAGCGAGTTGGCTACGTTTGGTCACCTAATTTGTCTTCAAGATCAATATGGCTCGCAATTGACTAATTGACGGATTAATTTTGCTCCGCCTACAAGCGATCTTTCCTGCCACAATACCCTTTTCAACAGAAAAACAAACAAAAATTCAAACTTTCCGTTTGCTCTATGTAATAAATATAAAAAGTCTCAAAAATATATATAGCCGTAAATAAAAATATTACAAAATTCTTGCGATTGTGGTTATACCAAATTTATTTTCCTTCATTTTTATTTTTCAATATTTTAACGAGCACAGTTATTCAAACAATTAAAATAACCTTCCATTAAAAAATATTTTCGACAATTTCCCTTTAGCATATTTTAATTATTTCTTCGAACTAATTACCAAAGTATACGAAACGATCGAAATTTGTTACGAGGAATATTCGAAAGGATCTCAACAATTCGAAGAATATGAAATGGCATATAGGGAAAAAATTCGTTATTCGAATTTTTTGTTTTTCGTATAAGATAAATGTATTCAAGAAAATAATTTTAGAGAATCAGTAAAGGAATTAGAATGTTCTTTTGAGGGAGACGGGGGATGATATCAAAAATGTAGAAATTTATTTTTGAAAAATTTTTGATTTCATATTTTTAATTGCGATATGAAATACTACCAAAAAATTACCATTAAGTTAAAAAATTGTAAATAATGTGTAAGATTGATATGTAGTTTGACTGTAGCAATTCTACTGTTATTTTTGTTGGCCAAGGAGCGACGACAAAGCAAGCAATAAGTAGCAATTTTAAACTGTATGTTTTGATTCGCGAGTATTCATCTAATTATACGTGCTGCCATCTATTGGCAAGCGTTAAATTTAAAATTGAAAATCAGGAGTAACGTAAATTTACAAATAATGCAAAATAAGCAATATATATGTATGTGTTTGTGTGTTTAAAAAATAACCGAGTTATTAAAATTAACGCTGAAATTAGATTTAGATATTTATTTCATCTCAATAAAGATGAAATAATTTGTGTTCGTGGCTCAATCAAGTTATATAAATTTTAAAATAATTTCATGCAACGACAAAAAAAGTACCTAACATAAAGAATTCTTTACAGTAAAAAGTTTATATTGGGATTGAACCACTAAAATTATGCACTAAGGTAACTTAATAGTTATGATAAATAAAATAATTATATTTTTTATTTATAATTAATACACAATAAATAGCTCATAATACTACAACTCTTATAGTAAAACCCTCTTGTGCAACTAACTGCCAATACTTCCGAAATGTCTAAATTTGGAATTCCAACACAAAATATACAAAGAAAATATACTGCAAAATAAGACAATGGTTAACGTGATCCGTAATGAAGGATAAAAGTATAATAAAATAATATTTCATTACTAATGCAATTAAATAGTTTGTTTCTTCAAAAAAATTGCGGGAGATAAAAATTATATAATTATAAGAGTAATTGTAAGGTACAGATAAAGAAAATTCAAAGCAACAAATGTATAATGAACTGTGGATGTATTATTATCTCTTCATGGTTTAATCAATTCTACATGTCCATGATACCACGATCATTTTTTTAAATGACTGAATGATAAGCTTATTTAGCCTTCGTTGTCACGCTTGAATTTTATCAACTCTACAGGGAAGAAAAGAGATTTTTTTCGAGGAAAAAAAAAAAAACGGGGGAATATTTTTCCTTTATCATAGGATCGATGGAAATCCGGAAAAAACGGAATCGATAGAAAAATAAATCCTAACTTCAATCCGATTTTCATATAAAGCCCACGGTATGGAAAAATTATGAAAAGTGAAATTTTACGAGAGTTAACAAAATTGCGTTACGCTGTGTTCAGCGCATGCGCCAAGTTGATATCGGAAGGAAGAAGGACTACTTTTTCTTCTTTTTTAAAATTACAATCATTCCTTTCCTACAAAAATCAGACAAAAAATAATTACAGAAACGGAAAGATCACTCATTTCCCCACGATACGATATAATTTTTTTTACAAAATGATGAAATTTTGTATTTTTTACGATTTTTTCTAAAATGAGCCAATGCGTTTTTATGAAAAGAGTTTTTCAATCGTTCTGTACGAATTTCTTACCACCTAATGTATTGAAATTCTGTACTAAAAAAGTTCATACTTTATTCTTTTCGAATCAGTGATTTAAAATATAAAATACCCAAAACTTTGTTTTTTGCGAATTTTCAAAAATACACAAAATTCTAATTAAACATTGAATAACTTCGTTATTTGTTAACATAATCACACGAAACTTTTTTCCCAAGTAAACGTTGCTATCCAAATTTTGCTCAAAGATTGAAAACATTGCTTAAAAATTACGGATTTTGAAAGAAATTTTGTGTTTTTCGTCTTATAACTTTTTACAAAAAATCATTTATGCAATTTTTTTACAAAAATAAATACCATTATTCTGGGTTTATATTAGATTTATCAGCGATTCATCTCATTATTTTGAATAAAGTTAATTACCTAAATGGATGTCTTATTCTCCTAACTTTTTCATCACGCCACATGATGACTTTGAAACTCATTTCTTCTTAAATTCAAGTTAAGTAGCGTCTGTTACATATAAAAAGGTTTTTAGAAAAACATGGACTCTCAAATTCCTAATTAGATTCCTAAAACGTAATTTTAAACGCTAACTATCGTAGATCCCAAAAATTTAGTCAGTGGTATAATAGGAAGTGAAGGGGAGTATGGTTGCAAAAGCACGATTTCCATGACTTTAATTTCTAATTCATCTAACATTTCAGGGCAACTTTTTAAGTTTCAATGCTCTTAATTAAAAAAAAATCAAAATCTTTTCTGTAAAAATTAAATTTTTAACAAAATTATAGGAATCATGGAGAAAATATAAGAGAAGCTCAAAGACAAGATATGTCGATGAATAATTAAAGTGGTTGTTTATTAACATCACACTGTAAAGCAACACGAAGACTATTGGCGAAGTACCTCGTAATTTTGAACCATCATCAAGTGACAAGGACAACACAATTAGTCCTACATTCTCCAAACTTTATCCCCTAATAAGGACTGCGAGCCTCGACAGCTTTAACAGGCAACGGCCGCGCTGCATCATGGGTCTTTAGTGGCCCCAGGTTAATGCCACTCTGGCCATTGTCCGTGTCTATGACTACTAAGCTACCGTGTCCACATCAAGGCTTAAGACCATCGTGGGAGATAATAAATATATAAGGCCAGCTGGGAACCCCTAAGTTAGGGATGACGTATCAATGGCACGCGTGCCATTGATGGCACGCGACACAATATTTTGGAGGGAGGTTCCAACTTGGAGGGCCGTGGGTAGCCTAGTGGTTAGAGCATCGGACTCCAGACCGGAAGGCCTGGGTTCGCTGCCCGATGCCACCAAAGATCCTCCAAGTACACACGGAGTACGTGCTCGTTAAATCAGTGGGTCCGTAGTCTTGTGGGCTTAATCACGAGCGCAGGGACTGGAGAATATTTCTCTCCCCTTCAGTTTACATGCAGAAATTGTGGAGGTGGAGATAGAGGTCGTGTTGCCATCTATCGTCCCTTCGGGGAATTTCGCCGAGCTAAAAAATCGCACTGTCACCTGTATGGTGCTCAAGGCCAACGACGGGCGTACCTCTTGCCCATGCCATGATGAATTTCGTGGGCCTCGATCTGACTACGTCAGACAGGTGGCATCAGAAAACAACAACAACAATATTTTGGGCATTCCACCGAACAAAATGGTTTGCATTTTAATTCAAAATAACAAAGCTCAATATGAAATATTACAAACAAACGCGAGTGATCGGTCGCGGTTTTCAGCGAGATTTTCCAAGTTCAAAGAATTCTCGGAAACGCTCGAGTTTTTTTATGTACCCTGATGCGACTTCATTTAACAAACTGAACTTGTCCCAATTCGATTGGACGTAAATTGAAAAATTTGAATGCAACTCCGATTGATTTCCAGTTTTTATCAATATAGATTCAAAAATTTGCTGTGAAAAAGAAGAAAGTTGGAATTGATTGAAACAGAAATATTAACAACCAATAAAGTAAAAATGCTAGTAATGAAATTTTAGAAACATGAAATTTGATTGCAGACACATTTATCTGTTTAAAGAATCTGGACCATGCTATTTTAATCATATTTTCATCTACCTACGTCTGCGAGTCATTATTTCCAGAGATGAAAAACTTTTAAGACTCGCTTAGAAACCGTTTGGCAGATGACTCCAATTCAGCATGCGTTCTGCTAAAAGTAACATCTTACAATCCTAATATAAGTTATTTGTCATCTATAATCTGCAACAGCAGAAATCACACTAATGTTACTTTAATTTAAATTACACGTGTAACTAAAACCGTTACTACTATAAAGCACAGAATATAGTTTTTCGTAGTAAATAAAGAGTTCTGAGTTTTTATTAGTATTTAGTTTTATTATTTTCCCAATAATCACAAGTCAAAATTATTTTTCGTCACGTCTATACCTCATTAAATATTTCTTTAGAAAAAATGGCGCGTAGATCCACAAAGATTCGCCATCCCTGCCCTAAGTCCTCACATAACGGATTGTGCATGTTAAAAGTATAGCATACCAACTCAAATGTCATTCTATTATCTATCTGTAGTTCGAAAGGACAGAGTTTAACGCGAAGAATATTACTTATAAAGGGTGTTTTTTTAGAGGTATAGAACTTTAAATAGCAATAAAACAACGATGTATTATTCGATTGACATGAATTTTTTTTATTCGAAAGATAATCTTGTGGCATTACATTTTAAATATGATCTCTGGCATAGGACTGCCACGGCTGGCTCGGATGTAGTCCAATCTGGACGTCCAATTTTCGATGACTTTTTCCAACATTTGTGGCCGTATATCGGCAATAACACGGCGAATGTTGTCTTCCAAATGGTCAAGCGTTTGTGGCTTATCCGCATAGACCAATGACTTTACATAGCCCCACAAAAATAGTCTAGCGGTGTTAAATCACAAGATCTTGGAGGCCAATTCACAGGTCCAAAACGTGAAATTAGGCGGTCACCCAACGTGTCTTTCAATAAATCGATTGTGGCACGAGCTGTGTGACATGTTGCGCCGTCTTGTTGGAACCATAGCTCCTGGACATCATGATTGTTCAATTCAGGAATGAAAAAGTTAGTAATCATGGCTCTATACCGATCACCATTGACTGTAACGTTGTGGCCTTCATCGTTTTTGAAGAAGTACGGACCAGTGATTCCACCAGCCCATAAAGCGCACCAAACAGTCAGTTTTTCTGGATGTAACGGTGTTTCGACATACACTTGTGGATTAGCTTCACTCCAAATGTGGCAGTTTTGTTTGTTGACGTAGCCATTCAACCAGAAGTGCGCTTCATCGCTAAACAAAATTCGCTTATGAAAATCGGGAACAACGGCAATCTCGTTTTGGGCCCATTCGACGAATCTACGCCTTGCTTTATGATCGTTTTGATGAATTGCCAAACCAAACTGAGAATAAATCACTTGACAGCTGTTAAATCGGTCGCCATCTTGGAAAGTAATGCCAACTTAAACTTCTATACCTGGAAAAAAAACACTCTTTATATAAGGTGACCAGTTTTTTTACAATGAAAAGAAGGATGCACGCGAAAAATTTTAGAAAAAATTACAACGTAATTATATGAAACATTTTATTAATTCAAATACAAAAACGCTAATTACGCTTGCAGTCCTTTTAATTATTTACTTAAACGAGCATTTTCCTATTGAATATTTTTTTTGTCAATATATCCTTTTCTAATACATCGGAAATTTCGGACCAAAAAATATCCTTTATACTGATCTTTGCAGTAAGTGCTGCTACAGCTAAAGTATCAACAATTCAATCTTGATTTCTCACTTGTCCAAAAATCATTACCAATGGAAAAAACTCTTTCAATTTCTGCATTAGTTCCAGGTCAGCACAACGTAAATTCATCGAGAATAACTAAATTATCATATGGAAAGTGTTCATTTTTAAAATGGTTAATCTACCCATCTTTTACCAATTTCAGCCTGATGATTTACCAATTGTTCCAATTTATCATAATTTAAATATACATTCAGTTTTCTAATTAATTCAAACAGACAATTATCATCAATTTTATTATCAGGCATTTTTTTCAGTAAAAACTCAACACAATTGTCTACATCTGCCCAGTTTACTTGCGATGAAGTCAAAAACGTTGAAAACTATTATTTCCTGTGATATTTGTTTCAGACCACATTCTTCGTCATATTAGAAACATGTTTGGTTCAACTTTAAATAGAGATTAACAGATCAGTTTTTTAAAATATTGAAAAGGAGGACAAGTAGGACACTTTTCGAGGAAGGACAGAATCTATAAAAGGAGGACTGTCCTCTCTAAAAGAGGACGGTTGGTCACCTTATTTTATACATATTGAAAGTCAATAATAGAAGCAAGTAATATAATTTTTTGAATCAATATTTACTATGAATTGAACTGGTTTGTTTGTCGATTCATTTTCGATTTTTAATTTTTATGAACAAATCTTCATAAAAAAACTAAAACAAAAAATTAATTTATTCCGCATTATTTCTTTCTTTTAAGAACATATGCATTAAAACTTTTATTTTCAAATCAATCCCGAGAAAAAATTATTCGCTCGGAATTGACAGCGCCGCTAAATTAAGCCTTAAATGTAACCTTATTGTAACGGAAAAATTCGTTTTATATAATTTAAATAACTCTGCTAGCTAAATTAGCTATTTAGTTCATAACCACGACAATTTAGTTAATGGATTAATCAACTATTATTATTTATATCAATTCTGTACATTTGCATTGAGAGTTGTAGTAGTTATTAGAAGTGACTTTCATCACTAATGACTGAAAATGAATTTTTTCTGATATAAATATATTTAAAAAAAAATTTATTTTTGAAAATAAAGGGAAATAAAAATCTGATTTAAAAGTAACAGCATTGTAAATTTTTGTGGAAGTATTGTGTTATGCTGATATCGATAAGAAACGCAATCCAATGTAGATGACTTTTTTCCTTACCGTTCTTAGAGGAGTATAAATACCTTATCTATTAAACTGTCAGTGGAATTCTGATACCTTTTTTTGAGATACCTCTGTAGTTCATCAGTGAAAAACATCCTGTGCCTTATTTTAGTTTTAGATGTGTGTCACAATGATTTTATTCGAAATCGCGTAGCAGAAATTTTGTAGAACAATTTTTGATCAAAAGTTTTCAAGTAGAAAATGTAAAACCTGATGCTTCATATTAATTTAAAAAAGAATTACGAAACTAATAGGGATGAATATTTTTCCTGTTATTAATATAATATACAACAATGATTTCAGATAATGATTATAAATTATCGTTGTTAAAAAAAACTCTGTTTTCCCATTTGTAAACCGCATTCTCCCTTTTTTACCAAATCAGTTTTTTAGTTTCATCAACAAACTTTATAAAGCAATACAGTTTGAAACAAATATTTTCAGAATAAATACATAAAACCAATTTTGAAGTTTTCTTCAATAGAGTTAATAAATAATGTTCAATATAAATTATGTATTCAAAAATTATACGTTCAATATTCTATTAATAAAGTACGCAAAATGAGAACACAAATTTAACAATAATTATTCCGAAATAATAAAATAACTTTTCTTCTAAAGGAAAAACACGCCTTTTTGTGATCAACCCAATTTCAACAAAAAGTAATAATCAAGGAACATAGTCTCCAATCAAAGGGACTAATACACAAGAAATGCTTCTTTTATTTCCCAATTGTTTATTTTCTTTTCAGATCTGTTTAAGTAGAAATGTTTATTTCCATCTATCACAGTTCTTTTCTCAAAATTAATTTCCTACATCAAACAACGTTATAAGGAAACCTTAAAGGTTAGTTAAGGAAAAACACGCGTAAAAACCAGCAACACAATTTCATACACGATAGGAATTTAAAAAGGCTCAAAAATTGTACATTATCAAGTTATTTGCAATTTTCTTAAGAAAATTATATATATAGATATATTTTTAATGTTTTAACATTCATTCAGTGCTTTTTCAACAATACTTAAGGAGGCCGAGGTAGACTAGTGGACAAGGTAACAGACTTGCGATCGGCGGGTCATGCATTCGAGCCTAGTACCGCTGAAGACCTGCCGTTCACGTAAAATATGTCGACATTCAAAGCCCTCGAGGTGACTTGGTGTGCAAGTTTGTAGAATTGGATACCAGATCGGGTGTCATATTCTCATCACTTAAAGTATCCGACTATGTTCGGAACCGTGATTTTCAAAAGTGCATAAATGGATAATTTTCATGATATTTAGTGTCACTTAGATTAGAATATATGCATAAAGTTGTTTTAAGGACATTTTGACAATTTTTTTTTTTTTATTTAAATACAATATTTTGGCAAAAATTAACTAAGAACAATCTTTTTTCCAAATGTTCTCCTTTTGCGAAAAATGCTTCTATTAGAATAATATTTTGCCTGTATATAGCCCAGACCTCTGTTCAGAGGCTCAATTAGAATTTTTGAAATATATAACTTAGAAAAGTGGGTTTATTCATATTTTACGACAACAGAGGGGAGCAATTTTAAGAAAAAAACGCGAATGATTATTTCAATTGGTGGTAACTCTGAAAATAATGTGAATTTTTCAAGCATTCTAGTTGAGCCTCTGTAGAGAGGTCTGTGCTATATACAGGCAAAATATTATTATAATAAAACCATTTTTCACAAAAGGAGTACAGTTGGAAAAAGATTATTATAAATTAATTTTTTGCCAAAATATTATATTTAAATATTTTTTTTTGTCAAAATGTCCTTAGAATACATGCATAAAGTTGTTTTATTCTGAGTGACACTAAATATCATGAAAATTATCCATTTATGCGCTTTTTTAAATCACATTTCCGAACGTATTCGGATACCTTAGCCATGACTTAAAATTATGCGAGTTCTGTCGCTAAAAACCCTAATATTACTTCTGAGTATCGTGTTAATAAACAATCATTCAAGAAACATAGGTTGCTTCATGCACACATTATATTCTTGAAAGTGATAAGTGAAATCCAATAAGAGAATTTACACTTTCGCGAAAACAAATCTTAATACATTTTTGTTGAAGCTTTGGAGTGCATTTTTCGAAAACTTTCAGAACTCATTCGATCTGTGATTCGGTCTAGTTCACAGGCATAAATGTTTTAAGTTTCGATTATTACCAAAAAAAAATTAATCGTATTGAATTAATAATACCTTTCTCCACACAAGATTCAATATTACTCCAAAGTGAGGACTTTGAATTTCGACGGATTTAACGTGCATCAGCCCTGTTATCAGTACACCTAATTTTTTTGCATAACTATAGTGAAGGATAACATATAAAATAGAGCTTGTAGAAGATTTAGGCATAGATTTAAATATTATACACATACACACACACACACACACACACACATATATATATATATATATATGTATAAAATATATATATATAAAATATATATAAATATATATATATATATAGTATATATATATATATATGTGTATAAAATATATATATATATATGTATATAAATATATATATATATAGTATTATATATATATATATATATGTATAAAATATATATATATGTATAAAATATATATATATAAATATATATAAATATATATATATATAGTATTATATATATTTAAAAAATTTTCAATGTTGTTTAGTTCATGAATACCCTTTTAATTTCTTAAGAACTTATATTCATCACAAATACATTAACCGTCTTGCTACTTCTAATTCCAAAACCACCACACAACAATAGGATTTCAAAGTCAGCATGTTAGTGGTCTTGCTGTGAAGATTATATCATAACACTCATATCACAGTTTACATTTTTTCCACACACATCTTGAACATCTTACACATTGTTGACAACCAACCAAATTAGAGCCTAGCAAATTTTACATTTTTGACAATCAACCAATTCAAATTCTACCATATTTGATTGTCGTCTTTTTTGATATCTGTCTTTGCTGACTGATTTAAAAGTTAGCTCAAAAGATGTGTTTATGTATATTCGAATTTTTTAACTTGGTGAATAATTTATTTTCATTGATGTGTCAAGATGCTTGATTCTCTTCGTAAAAGCTCTGTGAGTAAAGAAATTTTGTTAAATTATTTTTTGAAAAATACTTATCTTATGTAATTGTTTTAGGAGATTTTTCTACTTTTCTTACGTAATTGTTTTGCGATTTTTCTGCATTAAGAGTTTGGGAGAGTTTGTAACATAATAGTAGTGAGTGGTTTTATCATACTCTCTGAGTTTTTACATACTCTGAATTTTTGTTTATTTTATTTGGTTTTTCCTACCGAGTTGCAAAGGGGGAAGGTTGGCGCCTTCAAACTAGTTTAACTCCACTTATTCGGTCCTAAGTCCGAAATTGCTTTCTAACTCGCTATGTTCTTTTTTGTAGTTTCTTTTTTTATTTCTCTATAATTTTGTTCTTCATGTTCAGCTTTTATATTTTTATTACGCTATTTCTGGTTATGTTCATTATCTATTATTTCTTGTTTTTGATATATAATATATATATATATATATATATATATATATATATATATATATATATATATACATATATATATATATATGTGTGTGTGTGTATTGCTACAATTTAATTTCTTATCAGTTAAAAAAGATAATTTGACAATTTTTTTCCTTCCATTTTTTTTTTTTACAGTTACTTAGAACATTTAACATTTACAGGTATTAAAAGAAACGTTTAAAGAACATGTTTCTATTAAATAATTATTATTTTATTTACTTAAAATAAGTGTTTGCAAAAGGTTATGAGATACAATGATATCAGTCATTGCTATCAAACACAAGTAAAAACTTATTTAATGCGAAGATAACTTATTCGACAGGAATGTCACGTTTTTTCCCGAACGTATTTAAAGTAGAAATAACAAGTGATACGAAAAAGAGTCTTTGTTTTTCATAATTTTTTAAATTTAGTTTTGGAATAAATAAAACATCTGAATGTTTTGAAGCAGAAGTTTATTTTCATTTTTCATTTTAATTTGTGTCTTTAAATTTAATGTCTTCAATCTGTCGAATCTAATCCGATTGGTTTCGGAATCGGAATTTATAAAAAACAACAACATATAAACGAATACTTTTTTGCATATTAATGTCACTTAACTTAGAATATACAGATAAAATTGTTTTAAAAGTATAATTGCAATAAAAAAATTACGTGAATGCAATTTCTTGGCAAAAACTGAAGAAATAATGACATATTTTCGAAACATTCTCCTTTCATCAAAAAGGTTTCTATAATAACAATATTTTGCGTATATATAGTTAGAATTTATCTACAGGGGCTAAACGAGGATTTTTGAAATGTATAATTTAGGAGGGGATTTATTCAAATTTTAACATATCAGAGTAGAGAAATTTTAACAAACAAGTAATATAAAAAAAATTTTAAGTCAATTCCTACTTAGATCAACAAAGAAAAATTTTATTTTAACTATTTTTTATTAAATAGTTATAATTAATAAAAATATGTATATACATATGACAGAATCACAACATTAAGTAGTAATTAATTTTTATTAATAATCATTAAAGTATCGTATTGTCATTTAAAACAATCGTGTATATAAAATTTCAGTTTAACTAAATGTTTTAAAACGTGAGAAAAAAAACTTTTCAAGTTTTGACACAAGTCTCCAAAAGGGTCGCTAAGCCGCCAAAAATGAAGCCAACGTGGCTGTATTTTTAATTCTTTGAATAATTAGTTTTAATCAACTAATTTTTATTAATTATAATTAAATTACTGTATTGTCATCCAACATAATCATGTATATAAAATTTCAGCTCAATTGATAGCTTTAATGTATCCGAACACGTTCGGAGCACTTTTTAACAAAATAACATATTTAAACGTTATAAAGGCTTTTTTAGGACTCAATACTAATAAATACTAATATTTAACTAACAATATTTAAAATAAATTGCATAAATTTCACAAAAATCCCAATTATAAGTGAAATTTTAGCAACATTTTTGTAAAACTTCAAAGCAATTAAAAAAAGTAATAAACTTATATTAGTAAAAGTATTACCAAAACAATCTAGATGCATTTATCTAGATAATGTACTAAAATTTTAATGTTTTATTAAAATTTGAAAATTTTAGAGTTGATTGAGTACACATTATAAGAAAAATCCCATTTTTTATGAGACTATTATTTAAATAACAAGCCCTAACTCAAAAAATATTCATACAATAAGAAATATTTTTGTACATTCTCTAGAAACTAGCATAAATATCGGGTTAAAAAAGTTTTATAGAAATACATTTGTAATATTTTGAGTAATCAGACTCGCCATGATAGATTTCGAGTAATTTAAATGCCCACTTCCGGTAGATCAAAGACCCACTTCCGGTTTTTCTAACTTAATAAAATTGATTGTAGCTTGGCCTTTAGGTAGAGTAGAAACAAAACAAAATATGTTTTGTAAAGCCAAAAGATAGCTCTATTCAATAAAAGAGAAAACAAAAATATTTGTCTTGACCGAATTTGGTCATTTTCAACGTGTTCGGATACCTTAAAATCTATTTTATTAACGATTGAAAATTTCACCAAGATTAATAAATAAATATATAGAGAGTATGAGCTATCTAATAGTGCGTGTAGAAATTGAAAAAAACCAGTAATTGTTTCAATTGATTATAACTCTGAAAATAATGCGAATTTTTCAAAAATCCTAGATCAAGGGCCGTACAGAAATCGGCAAATAAAAATTATTATTATAGGCAAAATAAAGATTATTATTATAAAAGCGTTTTTCATATATATATATAAACGTTATCCTTTCTTCATTCTTTTCCAAAAAATTGCATTTGTTTAATTTTAATTGTAACAATATTCTTAAAACAATTTTATATGTATGTTCTAATTCAACTGACACTAAATATCAAAACAAAAATTATTCATTTATAAGCTATATTCAAAATCTCGGTTCTGGGAACCCAGTCGGATACCTCAAAACATAAATGTAAAAAGGGAAAACATTTTCAAACTTTTCAAATAAATAGTGTATCTAAATGGGATAATTATGCAACTTTATGCAAAACAAAATGTTCCATAAATAACGTAATTTGAAAAGAAAAAAACAACATTTTTTTTCAATATTTAGACGTATTTCTCTACCACTAATAGTTAGTTTTTGCTATCGATATTTTTATGGACTAACCCAAACATATTTAACAATGATTAGGATGACAAAGATTAAAATATTAACAGAGATATACGATGACATAGCGTCTGCCACGGCAGAGATATAAATAAACGAGTAATATGATTCGGTTTTTAAAGAATTTGCTGTGTGTGTGTGATATCGTAGATCGAACCCTCTGATTTTGTGAAAGCATGGGTTTTTGAAACGAATAATTCGCAGAAGGCAGCTCACAGTTATTAAAAGATCTATTGCGTTCAATATATTTTTAGAATATTCAACGTGCTTTCAGGTTGTTTTTTTTCTCCCAATGCACGAGATTATTAGTCTAAACGATAATTTTTTGTCTTAACTCTGCTGCTTTTAATTTTAGCTTGATTAAAATTGACTATTATTTTCAATAATAATAGTTGCTAATTTATTTAAATACTTAAGCCAATATTTGTAATATTATTATAATCGATCATATTTTTGTGATATATCGATAATGATTAGAATGATTCCTCATTTTATCGATTTCTTACTGAGAGACAACATGATGGCCCTTCATGATGGACTTCAAAATTCTGAACCTCAGTCAAGTGACGAGGAGACTTAAGATTGCACACCATTCTTCTGACTTCTACACCACGCTGCATGAAGACTGAGTTTCCACAGATTTAACAAGACGGGCTTTTAGCAGCTTGATTGATTGATTTCTTGCTAGCTTCGCATTTTGAAGCTATGTGAAGGCTGTTGGTGATTAACTTCTTAATTTTGAACCACGGACGAGGACAACAACTGAGCTGCCACTCACTCTAAACTTCCACATAAAACCAATCTGAGTACTTTGAGGATCGATATATTTAACATGTATAAGCCCATCTATTCGGTAATCTTTCGTACCACCAAACCTAGGATCTCAGGACTAGAACCCATAGCAAGGCCGACCTCAATTCCATGATTATTACCACTCAGTTACCATTTCACACAATTATGTTCGGAATAAATTTTTATCGAATTAACGTTGAACAGCATACAGAAGTGCCAGATACACTGGTGCACTAAGCTAATTTCATGTAGATTTCGTCAAACTTGCAAAACGGCCCAAAATTATGTGGAGTAAATACACTAATGTGTAATGTGGCTAATGTGAAAAAATATATTGGAGGAAATTGTTTTACGACTCTTGCAAAGAAGTTCACAATTCCGTATAGGAGTGTGAAATGATAGAATTCAATTTTGCACAGCTAGCTGCAAGGCCTCTAGATATGCTCATTACTATTTAAGCATGAGCCTTTAAAGGGACAATAGAAAATGTTGAAGGCTTAAAAGTGTTCCATTTGATAGCAGCCTTCAAATGGGGTGTCACATTGTTCTGGAAAAATTCTTCAAGCACATCAGATCATATACATAGTACCGTTGTTCATCTTACACACTGATACTTGTTGATTTCCCAGTATTGAAGTGTGTAGCAACTTGAGAAAGTTTTGCACGTTTTTGTCGTAAAAAGGTTCTTCTCAGATATCAATAGTTCTGTTTCTCTAAGTTCCTTTTCATTTCTTGCTACTTCAGAGGGATTTATGTGCTTCTGAATTTCTAATATTCTCGGACACACATTCTTGTAATAGTTGTTCACGGATAATCAAAACTCGTGATCACCGTGGAAATGCTGCTGTGATTCATATCACGCACACCACCACGCACTAATAATCATTTAAATATTACTTAAAATAGCGATCATTTCCATTTTTACAACAAAGGCTCATAAATATATATATGTATGTTGCCTGTAAAGTATAAACGCCGGCATTCTGCAGAATGCCTCGGCATTGTACATAATGCTGGACATTTCTAGAGAAAGTATGAATTATGAGAATTATTACATAAAAGACAAATGCTATTTAGGCAAAGTATGGAAAAATGTCCTAATAAGACTCTATTATATCATATTCCTATTACCATAAAATCCGGCGTAAAATGTGTACTTTTAACACAAAAAATAAGATTGAAATTTACAGGTGCGCGTTATACGACGGGTATGAAAATGAGGGATTACCCCCTCTCTCTTGCCCGTCTAGATGTGTGGGAGGAAGGGAATGAATACCAAACATGTTCAAAATCAATTTATTTATTGATCAACCAAATTAACAACACTAATTTACTTAAATTCAAGAAGAGAATGTCTCAATATGAACCATACAAGTGGAACAACAGCGAGATGCACGAATTATACGAAAACTATGAATATCGACCGCTTTAATTTAGGATCAATTCAATTATCTCACTTAGCTTAACGTTACTCTAGGCTTAGTAAACGATCGCCACTTTAAATCTTCGTCTAAGTAGTACTTGAAATATTCAGTGACTTGTAGTGATACCTGATCTGTAGAAATCTCACTTGACTCTTGGCTTTCTCTCTCTCATTCTCCCCCTGCTAGCTAGAAAACCCTGATTACGTATAGTAGATTTAATTTGAATATCACGGTTTCTTCTTCAGAAGGGTTGGTTGTGAATAAACGCGAATGATAGCCCAAAGATTTCCCAAGAGGATTAGTGGAAGGATCTCGAATAGATCCATCACAAGCTATTAAAATTTAAAAAAGAGTTGAGCATTAAAAAAAACTAGACTTCTACAAAGATCGAAAGACTGTTTATTTAAAGGAAACGACATGCCTATTGAATTTAGTAATTGTAGAAGTACACTATTTTTTAAAATTCTTGGTATAGTACCTCCAATAAATTACTTCTAAACATAGTAGAATTGCACACGTACGTTTCAAGTTCCTTCGAAAAAAAGAGAGTGCGCGTTATACGGCGAATATACCCCAAAATTAAAAATTGGAGCTTGAAAGTATAGGTGAGCGTTATACACCGAATTTTATGGAATACGTCAAAAATACAAATGTTATTCTGAAAAAGTAGTGAGAGTGTCATTAAAACAAGTAATATAAAAAAAATTAAGTCAATTCCTACTTAGACCAACAGAGAAAATTTTTATTTTAGCTAATTTTAATTAAATAGTTATAATCAATACAAAAATGTATATACATATAACAGAATCGCAATATTAAGTGGTAATTTATTTTTATTAATTATCATTAAAGTACCGTATTGTCATCCAAAACAATCGTGTATATAAAATTTCAGTTCAACTGAATGCTTTAAGACGTGAGGAAAAAACCTTTTCAAGTTTTGACACAAGTCGCCAAAAATGATACCAACGTGGCTGTATTTGTAATTCTTTAAATAATTAGTTTTAATCGGTTAATTTTTATTAATTATAATTAAATTAATGTATTGTCATCAAAAAATAATCATGTTTTAAAAATTTCAGCTCAATTGAGCGTTTTAAAATATATTTTATTAACGATTGAAAATTCCCCCAAGATAAGTAAATAAATAAATAGAGAGAGTGTGAGCTCTAATAGTGGAAAAACTTATTCAAAATACGTAAAGGAGAATGAAAGTGGTACACAACAAATTTTTGCCTTTGTTTTTAAGGAAAACAAAATTTTCGTATAAAAAAAAAAAAATAAAAATTAGCTTACTTGTGTGTTGCAACATGGTGGGCTTGAATGACATTTTGAACTGCATTTCATTACATTTTTCCCGCAAAGACAATTATTATTTTGGCACTTTTTTCCACATACATTTGACGATTCCTTGGTCACTTCTACTGGAATGAGCAATTGCTACTGACCGGAGTGAAATTTCGTGGTCAGGAATATCTTCAATTCTAAGCAAGTTCTTAGGGCACAAAGTGAATTGTGATCTCTCGCATATACTTGTTTTAAAATTCCTTCAGAAGTTCCAAGTCGGTTGAAACCTCATCCTATTTCCCACTCATTACAACTGCCAATATATTGGCTTTCGGGAAAAAATAATAGATTTCACTGCAATGCTCTTTTAAAGAATTTTCTGTTTTTTCTAGCAAGGTTCGCAAAGGTGGATGTGCCGTTCAATATTATAACGTGTAACGTTTCTGTATGGGGTTAATTTTTTTTTAGAATTCTTTCACGTCCTCCGTGTCCAATAGCCAAATAAGCTGCATGAAGTACATAAAATAACTCAGAATCCGTGACGAAATATTGTATAGTACTGACAACTTTTCTTTAACAGAATAAATAAGTTTACTTTCGTTTTTACACAATCATCACATCATAGCGATTCAGCAAACAATAGTCCTTTGGTCCTTTCTTAGTAGTCATTTTTGCTTTTTGTACGTCATGTATTAACTTCTAGTATCCCCACTTAATCAAACTAATTAACTCCTTTTTAAATAACCGTTCTTTCACGGTAAAAGTAAATAACTCTCATTCTTCCAACAGAAGAATAATTGCTGGGACTCCGCAGGGCAGTTCCATCTCTCCTATTCTATTTAATATCTATGTTAACGATATTCCTAGAACCAGCCAATCCACGATTTGCATGTTTGCCGATGACACGGCGATCCTGGCACAAAGTAACGAACTCCAACTCGTTACTCACTTCTTACACAAGCACATTGCTAAACTAGAAGACTGGTTCTCTACTTGGAAAATTGCTTTAAATGTAGCAAAGACAGAGGCCGTCTTCTTCTCATATCACATCAAAAAGAACCACCCAAGTTATACCTTCACAACACACACATTCCCTGGTCTAATAACACCAAATACTTAGGGGTGATCCTCGATAAAAGACTCACTTTCAAACAACATATCATTCGCGTTCGCCGAAATTTTAACATTTCCGTCGCTAAAGTTTTCCCTTTAATCGCACGGAAATCATGTTTATCCTTGAGAAACAAGTTGCTTATTTATAAACTCGTTCTCAGACCTGTCCTACAATATGCAAGTCCAATCTGGGGCCACGCAGCCTATTCTAATATAAAAATGTTAGAAACAGCACAAAATAAAATTTTAAAAATCATCACAGACTCTCCCTGGTACATCAGAAATGATGAAATCAGATTTGCGTTAAAAATTAAAACCTTAAAAGAATTCTTCAAAAAATCGCGATTAAGTTTTTCAACGACATAGACTCTCATACTAATCGAGCAATTGCTCGCATTGATAAATATAACATTAATCCTTTATTTAATAGACCTCGAAATATCCTAATTTAACTTCTCAAATCTTTCTCTCTCTCGAAATTCACAATTCCTCTATCGAACTCGCTCTCGACCAATAGGAGAAGAGCGAGCCGACCATTTACTTCACGAGCTCTGAGAACGCCTCGGCTCCCAGAACTCCACCTTCTCAGACACACCCACTTCATCAAGTTCCGATAGGCTGCCCCCTGATTGGACCACTCAGAATCTCTCTAATTTACTCATATAGGCGCCCAATTTGGGCGAACTTTAAGCAAATGTTTTAATTCAACACTCATGCATTTTAATTAAATTCTCAAGTATCTAACTAATTTTTCTCACACTTAAATTTTTATTTTTATCACATTTTAATTTCTTAATTACTTTTACGTTGATATTCACACTAAATTTTTAATAATGATGCAGCAAAGGGCTAAGAGATAAGCTGAACCCATGTAACCACCCAGTATATCATGATAGGAGTTTGAGCTTCCCTGCGGGAAGCAGGTACTCCATTAATCCATCAACTATATATAACTTCTAGTAAATAGTTTTGGTTTAAATTTTTTTTTTCTTTTTTGCAGCATTAACTCAAATTTTGAGCAGTTCGTCATTGAAAAATTGTTTCAGGTCTACAGACCATGACTCTTTTTTCCAATACTACAGCCTGCTCCTCCATTTTCCATGCAGCATAGGAAACAAACTAATTTTTTGTTGAAAGACACTCCTGGGAGAACCGCAAAGTACAACTAAGAAATTCTGAGCCCGAAGCACGCGTTAAAAGTCACGTGCCTTGCCACGTGATTTTCGAAACGAATCGGAGATATATTTCATACTATGCCGATTTCTCATTTGGCTCATTTCTCAATACAATGCGTAAGCAATGTGTGAAATATAAATTATTTTTACATTTCCGGCTAGTTTTAGGCATTCTGTAGAATGCCGGATTTGACACTTTGCCGGTAACATTTATATTGAAACACTCCACTTATATTATTTTCCCTGTAACGATTCTCTCCTTGTAAAGAAATTGAATTTACGGGCAAAGTTTGCTTCCCAGAGAGAACTTACAAAGCAAGATTACGTCAACCATACAAGATGTGATTAGGGAGATATCAGAATGACGATTTCATCCCTATTGGAGACAAATTAGTAAACAAATGCGATATCGCCAAGGAATCATCGAGAAGGCTCTGAGATAGGTCCTTCTAGAAATTTCGTTTGGGCTATATAAAGTATCTTTGAAACAATGGTCTTTGAAGTTCAGTTCAGAAAAGAGTGCAGTCAAGATCATAATTTGTTTATGCATTGACTGCAGTGGCACACACAAGGTAGGGGTCCAGGACCCTCATAGCCCTAGATTTTTTTTAATTATACTTCTATATACAGTGCATAAAATTTAATTAAGTATTTGTTATTTTTTAATTAATTAATGCTAAGTATTTGTTCAATAATTTATTTTTTACTGATTTCTGTTTCTGACAATGAGAGCAGTGCACTTGGCGTCATTACCCTGTTAAAAAATTAAGTAATCTCCAATATCCAAATTTCGGGCGGATAATTTAAAATTTCTCTTTAAAATAATTAAATAGAGCTCATGATTCATAATACCATGAAAAAATACCAAATTACTTAATTCTGAGGCCCATTTACACCCCCACGCCTGAACTCCATTACTTTCATGCTTCAGCATGAAAGTGAAGGAGTTCTTGTTCCACATAAATTCATGGGATTAAAATCCTTATTTTTTCATCTACAAGCTATTATAGGTTAATCGAAACTAAAATTGTTGAATTGTCTGCCATCCCAATCAATTTGCTGTCAATTTTGAATTTTCTGAAACTAAATTCCAAGAATCTAGTTGGATCAATAAAACATGGAGGTAGAAGTGTTCTGGCGTGGGGGTGTAAATGGGCCTCAGAATTAGGTAATTTGGTATTTTTTCATGGTATTATGAATCATGAGTTCTATTTAATTATTTTAAAGAGAAATTTTAAATTATCCGCCCGAAATTTGGATATTGGAGACTACTTAATTTTTTAACAGGGTAATGACGCCAAGTGCACTGCTCTCATTGTACGTCACTGGTGTCTCTATAACTATTCCCAAATTCTGAAAACACCTCTCAATCACTTTATTTAGCCCAGTAGAACATATTTCGGGAGAATTTGATTTTAAAAAAGGAAGAAAATATGACATATAAACACATAATATGAAGTAAAAACTAATCACAGAAGCATGAAGGAAAATCGATGCAGAAATTACGAGAAAAATTGATTAAATTTATACGAAGACCCTTAAAAGCTGTTGTGGACACTTAAAGATATCCTACTAAGTACTAAATTAAGAAAGAAATACAATATTTAAAGCTAAGTTGAGATTTTTGTTAAGTGTACGAAGACTTTTGTGGCGTAATTTTTTAGTAGCTTTTTGATAATTATTTTTTTAAAAATATAGTTATACTCTTTTTAAAAAATTAATTATGTCATTTTATTAAGAATAATTTGCAGATATCATAAAAAATTACAGTTACAATATATTAATTTTTATTAGTCGAAAACATTAAATTTTATAGGAAATTACAAGTGCATGAACACTTTTGTGGCCCACTGTATATATATTTATTAAACAAATGAAGAAAATATCAGAAACCGCTATAAATAGTTAGCAAAACTCATTTCCAGTTTTAAAGTCACATAAAAGGAGGCGAATAGAGCCCTGAGTAAATAAAAATATATCCTTAACATGTGTGTGTGTGTGATATAAAATAGATATTAATAATGACGTGGTTGCTTCAAAAGAGATTTGCTTACATTCACGTTGAGAAGCATCAAAAGGAAGAAGAAAGAGGTCTAGATTTGATTATACACACATTTTTGTCTTTACGTATCCAATTGTTTGTATTTGGAAATGACCACCATTTAACAATTTAAAATTGTATTAAAAGACACAAGTCTGCAATCTTACAGCATAAAACTTAACGAAACAAGAATAAAAGCTTGACAAATCACAAATAATTTCTTCAATCTGCATGAATCATTCTGTTGTTCAAATGTGTCTATTATTTTAGTTCTCTATAAATCCCTTATTGTGAAAATAAAACTATTTAACCTCAGGAGTATAAAATATCTATTTTACATGACAACATGGATTTCGTTCTTACACTTTAAGGAAAACTTGGATCCTTCAGTAAATTATTTTGTTATCATAATACTATTACATTATGTTATGAAAATATGTGATTCCTAATTGTAGCACAATATTAATTTTGTAAAAATCGAATAAAAAATATTCTTACATATCTCTGATTCATTTTGCAGAATGATCCAATAATGTTTCTGATTGTCGAAAAATAAATTAATATAAAATTAAAATTTCTCACTATGAAATAAAATGGTAAAATTTAAAAAAAATGATTCTGTAAAAGTATTTATACTACACTGTCCTAATTTTTTTAAGGAAGAAATTATTTGAAGAAATTATTTCCTATTGTTTGAGCCAATTTAATTAGCATATTTTTTTCCGAAATGACAAAGAATTTTTTTTTTTTTATGAAAAGAATATTTGCATTTCAAAGAATTATTTGTGACGTAAAAATGTTTCTGAAAATGACCAAAATTTCAAATTAGGAATTATTTGTGTTCTAATTAATGTGTAAAATTCTTTTCACATTTCATAACAGGCTTGTATTTTAATTTCGGGTACATTAATAAAAATTAAGCATTTATGTTGCGGAAATTGTGTAAAATGTAAGAACTGACACGATGTTATTATACCGTTATGAAAAAAGCCGAATATATGACTGCTATACCTAGAAGACTTTTCACAGCGAAATAAAGTATAATTTTAAGCAACATTGAAATTTTTAAGATTTAAATTTTGGTTTTGTTTATAAAGTGATTCGCTACAATATGAATTAATAAACTAATAACATAATTTATAAATATGAGCAACTTGTTTAAAAAAAACTATTTACTTTATTCGACATTTTTTTCCCTTTGGAATATAGCTTACTGCCAGATATTCCTAATGTGTTAAATTTCAGAATTATTCTTTTTTCTTTTCTTTTTTTTTCTTCTTTTTTTTTGAGGAAGTAGAATAGATATTCAAAACAAACGATCCTAACTAATCAAAACTTACAATTAAACCGAAACTAGATAATTCCGAATTAATGATTTCTGAACTGAAACTTTAACTGCATAAAGGTTGCGTCTATCTGTTGCGATGTTGTCAACAAATCAAACGGGATGTTTGAGTCATGATTGAGTCAGATATCTTTGTGTACGTTCTCCCGAATTTGATTATCTGTCAGGTACTATAAGTTTGAGAAAAGCGTAAACATTCAACTGAAGCATTTTTTCCGAGTTAATCTGTTGAATTTTAATTAAGAAAATGGGAGAAGAACGCAAAAATTATCCTCACCGTTCTATTAGTCTGGACTGGGATTCAGTTGAAATGGAAAGGGTATATAATTCTTTTTTATTTAATTATAAAGTAATTTAAATAAATATTTTACTTTTATTTATTTTTATATTTTCTTAATAATGACTTATTTTTTTCATTGCAGTATTGGAAACCAATATTTGATAAGGTAAGTTACTTTATAAACTATTTTTTAATTTTTTTTTAGCTCGAAATACGTGAGTTATGTCATTTGTAAGTTAATTTCTCAAATGATTCTTCAAAAATAAAATGTTTATTAAAACTTAAATATCCTGTATCTTTTATGAGAAGTCCATTCTTTGTGGTATTTTGAAATGTATTATACACGAAATAGGCCAAAACATTCTTAAATATTCATGCTTCTAATTTAATTATGAAACGGTTATATGTTGCTCTATAAATTTCGTTTAATTCCTCCTTTTTAACTATAACTGTTTCATAATTTATGAAACAGTTATACTTTCATTAATTATGAAACTATAGTTTATAGTATTATAGTTTCATTAATTCGTTCCTCTTTTTTTTTCTTTAGGTCTAATTTTTGCACTCTAGTAATAATTTTTATTTAATAACACGTTATTAAGATTAATAAATATATTCTTATACATTTTCTTTTTGAAATATTAATTTAAATTCGCCTAGGATGAAACTGGGCTTTTTAAGACATGATTTTTTTTGCTCTTAATTCTTCGTCATTTTGAAATTAAAATTAATCCTGTGATTTGACAAAAAGTAAATGTTTGAAGGTATATTTTGGTTTCAGTAACAGTGCATTTTCTATGAAGATTATTTTGAATTTCATCTTTTTATGCTGTATTTCTTACAAATTACCTTGCTTTAAAATTTATTAAGCATAGTTTAGTATAAATTTTTTGAAAGCTTTATCGAGTGGTTTGTCTTATATTTTTTAAATCTAAAGTTCTTTTGCATCTTTTTATCATAAATGTTTTAAGAATAAGATATATATATATGCTTATAATACAAGCTTTGATGTAAATTATATATGACAGAATTACTTTTTTTTTACCTAAGGTGGTCTTTTTTTTTATAAAGTATATCTATTTTTGTGTTGATTTACAGTATGATACTGATAAAGATGGAACTATACCTTTGCGATACCTGAAAAGTATACTGAAATCCGGTGAAGATCTTCGTCATGATTTTCCTGATGAAGTCATTGAGGAAATTTTAGAATGGGCTGACATCAACCATGATGGTCTTCTTAGTTATGATGAATTTTTGCGAATGGTGAATATTGTGTTATGTTTTAATTATTGTTTTAATTAATTTTCTGTGGAAGTTATATTTATACATTTCTATCAAAAATTCAAGATTGTTTTTAAGACTTGCATGGAATTTAATACTCATAATATTAATTTACAATTTTTTTTTCATCTCAAATACAAAATTTTACTTTGTTAATACAATTTTCCATGAATACATATTTTGGTTCTGTACACCAGAGCACAAACAATTGAAATTAAATATATTATATATTTAAAAATTATATATATAAATATTAGTTTATACATAATGGGATGCAAGATTTGTAAGACTGTTTTTAGATTTTAGTCTGTAGTTGTGACATTTGTATAAATACGCATGTGTGATAAGCCTCCATCATCTGATGATGCACTATTAAAAATTATAGATTATCTAAATATTCAATTAAGAAGAAAGTTTTTTTTTTTTCATGTTGATTAAAAAGAGTGATAATTAAATGTAACACTAAGCTTGATAACAGTTGCTTAAAAGCATACAAACTAATGAAATAAATTTACAAGGATTTTGGTTTATAGCTAGACCAAATATTTTCCCATGTACAAATATTCTTGGTTGAAATAGATTTTCAAAATAATAAGCACTTTAGAAGAATAAGTTCATCACATTGAAAAATTTTATGATTTCATGGTAAATAATCACTGTGCATCACAGATAATGATAAATAAATCTTGCATCAAACCATATGTAAGGAACAGATTTCATCTGCTTTTTCTTAATATATCACTGCCTGTTCTTATTAAAGAGCCTACTAACTTGCATCTAATCTATATAAGAAATACCAGATGACATTTCTTGCACTTAATCATTGAGGATAATGTTGAGGCTGGATCTAAAGGAGATTGGAAATCCAGAGACCTCAAATGGACTTACATCACTGCTGGTGTTGTTTTCCATTCCCAGCTAGCCGCCCATTGAGCAATTGTTGAAGATTCGATTTAAGCTACAGCTAATCAAAGAATAATATAATATTATGATTTTCAGCACAAATCCATTTCAACCCTAGAAAGAGGAAATACATGTTAATGAAAGCAATGATGTTCAGACTATGCAATTGTTCTAACTATCCTTATGCATTTAATTAATGAATGCAATTATCATCAAAATCTCAACATTAATTTGCTTTGTAAATTATTATTATAAATTTGTATTGCAACTAGCACTGTTGATGATTTTCTTAAAATATTTTATTTTAAATATTACTATATAAATAAGTTGGATTTAAATAGCAATATGGTATTCATTCAATTCATGCAACCAGTCAAATTAAGCAGTCTTTAAACATCTATGAAGAAAATATTAGAATGACTCTAAATGTATTTATATTTGGGATATAATAACTGTATTTATATTTGGGCGTATAAAAGTCTGTTATACTTTTATCTTGGTTTTATAAAGGAACAAAAGTCAATAAAAAACATGCATTTCCATGACAATATTTCAACTGAAAATGAAATCTTTTTCTAGAAATTTTTTTACTTAAAATTGTGAAGACAAGTATGTTTAATATAATCCTGAAATAAAGCAATTGAGCTTTGAATTCAAGTAAAAGAAATTCTTTACTATTTTAAATGTTTCGAAGCATCTCTGCTGGCTGAAATTCATCTCATTTACTTAGAATAACAGAACTGAAACATTTGACTTTTGTTTGCCAACAATTGTGCAAAATCACAACTAACTTGTTCGTAGACTTTTTATGCTTCTTATTCCACTATATTTGCGTGATTTAGTGCTTTGTGATTTTTCTTCATTCCTCTCTACTAGGGGCTCTTTATTCCAAAAGTTAAAAGGGTGTTATTTTGATATTTTATTTATTCCAACTACATCAATGTACGGTTTGCATGCAATTTCACAAAATGAACTAGAGCAGGCATTCAATTTATTATTATATCACTGTAACAAATATTTTGAAACCAGGAGTTTATTGTGTATAAAATTTTTTAAAAAATACTGTCTTTTTTTTTATATGGAACCAGATTTAAAAGTTCATTATCACACTGTGTAAAAAAGCTTGATGAAGCATTAAATTGTTGAAATGTATTTCTATCTTGATTTATTGACAATGGTGATACTAACAATTTTCAGTAAATGTTTCCATATTAATGATGCTTCATAAAATACTGAAAAACTTTTCAAGATTTTTCTAATATTTGTGCATAGTATTATGACCTTTTTAAGTGGTTAAGTATGTTCTTTTTGCTTAGTCAAATCAAATTTTTTTACCTTATGCAGATATTTAAAATAAATCACATGAGAATTTTTTTTTTGTGATGGTTTATTATTTCATCCTTATTATTATATCGTTTATAAACAATAAGTATTAAAACTTTATAATTTAACTACTTATTAGATTAAAGTAAAAAAAAATTTAATTTCCAGATTATATATATTAAAATATTCTAAAAGATATGTATATTTTATATGAAAATGTATTCATTTTTTGACACTTTCCCATTTTTTAACAACTTTTTTTACTACAATAAAATTGTTGATTTTTTAAAACATTTTTCAGCTCAAATATTTCTTTAAAAAAATCTTACATCTGTTGAAACATTAATTTTGAACCATTATTCATTCATATTTGGAAAAAAGTCTTAGTGATTATTATTCTTTTAAAAATAGATATAATCATCATCAGTTTTTTTTTTATTTCAGTTAATATTACTTAAAAATCTGATTTATAAGTAAGCTAAAAATAACATATAATTGATAATAATTAAATTTATATAAATTTCTTTAATTATAATTGTTGAAACTATACTTAGTCATTTGGTGCTCTTTAAAATTTATTGATAATCCCACAATTTATTTATTCTAATTTTTTAAGGTAATAAATAGTAAATTTAAAAGGAATTTTTTTTATGCTAGTAAAATGCTTATGCTTTTCCTTGGCATGTATAGAATTATCAAATCTAATCACTCTGATGGTAAAAAGCAGTTTTGAGCTCTTATTTTTTTCAGTATAATGATATTTAAATATTTGCTTTTTTTTTTACTGTTAAGAGGAAGGGGAATGCATGTGAGTACTTTTTAAAAAAGTAATCTGTTATGCTTAAGGTATACTTTTTTTTTCAACTGGGTATTGTTTATAAGTTGCAACTTTTTAAAAAATAATCTTATTCATACTAATTAAAATTTTGTTCATGGAAATATTGCTTATTATGTTGAAATAATAGTATTAACATTAGATATTGTTTGCATTTGTAATTAGTTGATAAAATCTTGGTATTTTTTAGTGTAAAATTTTATGCAAGAGATGCTGGTTAACATGTAGTATTTTGGCTTCATGGTTACTAAAATATTAAGTTAATCACGATTTTATAAATTCAGTAATTGTATAAATTCCAACTTAGCTGTGAATTTTTTTTTTATGCATTCTTATTTTGTCATGAAAAGAAAATACTTTTACTTTGATACTTAAACTCAATTTTCTTTCAATATTTTAATCTTTTATAATCAACGTTGCAGTTGATTATTTTTACTCTTCTAATTTTCCTCTACATTATTTTAAGTTGTTACAGAAATACTTTGAAACAGAAAAAAATCTTTTTAACTCTTAATCTCTGTTTGGCAAATTTAAAAAGATCGAATCTAAAGCTAAACTCATTGATTGTAATATTTTGAAAATGTCTTACAAAAAAAAAAAAAAAAAAAAGCCCTAACTGGAACATTTTATTTATATATATGTATAAAAGGGACCATTATGATATATAAAAAAGATAAAAAAAATATTTGTTTGTTTTTACCACAGCGAATTATACCATTTAACAAAAGATTAACTTGAATTTCATAAAATGAATAAGAATTCTGGCATCACAAAAGTCTGGGATTTCATCAGTGATTGCTTTTCAAGGGAAGATGATAAAACTGTACGTTGAACAGACTTATCTTTTTTTAATGGGAGCCCATTGTATAAAATAAACACTTTCATAAAAATTAAATTAAAAATATGTTTTATCTTATTCTGTTTGAATGTTAAAATTATAATTATTATAACTTTTAATGATAAATATCTCTAAAAATTATCATTAAATTATTTTAAAATATACTGCCTTTGAATTATTGTAGCTCCATGCCCGAGAATTGGGAGAAGCTCGTCCTCGTTTTCAAAGAATTGTCCGATTTGCTGCTTTGGCTGTTGTTCCCAAAAATCAACAAGCTATTACTGTGCGCAGATATATTGAAGAGTATAACTGCTACCCTCCGCCCATTTTCCTTCTTCTGATCAGTTTGATTGAGGTAAGCAAATAATATGAAAGTTTATGTGTATCAAAGTCAGTGATATTTGTGATTTAATACAGTATGCTTGCTTGTTATTTTAAATTCAAAAATGTATTACTTCTCTTTCCTCTTAGTTATCTCAAATTTAAATTTATTTTATTACAAATGTTAAACCTTAAAAAATATTAAGATAAAGGATTTTATTTACTTTTTTATTTGTAAAAGTTTTTGTATATTTAGTTTAATTTTTAATGTTTACTGTATTTCTTCTGATGTAGTGAATTTTATAAAAATAGTATCAACCATTTACTTTCTCAAGCTCTGATATGTTTTTCATTATTATTTACTGAAATTATTTTTTTTAATCTAATTATTTTACTTGGAGTTAAAACTATCTTCATATAAAACTTTGCATCAATATCTACTAGAATCTAGAATGTGTGTTTTGAGATATATCCCTTTTATATAATCCAATCCATTTACCATTTGAAATTACTAAAAATTAAAATGATGCAAGAATACTTTTAAATAATTTTTCATGGCTCTGTTTTTCAATTTCTATTTATATAAATATGTATGTATGTGAGATATTTATATATTCATTAAATTATTTCTTAAACTTTCATATAAAAGTATTGAATTTTACAATTACTTGATAAAGCCTGTAAATTGTACATGGATATATTTTTCGAAATAATGAAATTCATCGTAATTATATGACAGCAAAAATATTAAATGCTAATTCATTATTTTAAAATCTTCAGTTCATAATGATTCAAAAATTAATTTGAAAAATTCCATATTAATTGCATACTTTCTAATGGTTAAAATTCACATGAAGTAAAAGATATATGCTTTATTGATGAGATGATTAAGATACAGTTGTTAAAAAGGTTTTATGTAGTGCAATGCACAGAAGTATTATAGAAAATTCATGTATTACAAAAAAAAAAATTCACGCATTAAAAAAAAAACTTATATTTTTCTACTTAATAAAGGAAAATGTTGTATTATAATTGTGTTGTATTACTATATTTTTAAAAAATATTGTATTTAACTTTTTTTAGATTGGAATATTTATTTACTATTGTGTGAAGTATGGAGAGTTGAGTGCATCTGGTCCAGTTCCAATTGACAGTGTTCTTATCTACAACCCTAAAAGACGATATGAAGCTTGGAGATATCTTACTTACATGTTTATACATGCTGGGTAAACACTTTTTCCTATTTATTTTTAATCTATTTATCCAAAATAATACCAAGAGTGAAAGGTTAAAATTATCCACTACTGTATAGAAACACTGAATTTAAAATACACTCGGACCTCTTTATAATGAAGTGGCTAAATCCTGGAAAAAAGCTCATTATGTGGAAAATTCATTATATAGAGGTTCATTTGTTGATATACTTTATAAACCACATAAAGCAAATTTTAAATTTGCAAGCTCTACATATTAAAAAAAGTAATTATTCACACTTTTGAAGTAAGTATAGGTTTATTTTATGTATCTTATCCATATAAAAAGAGAAGAAAGAAAAACTGCAAAGAAAACAAGAAAAAAGTATGTCAAAGAATACACAGTATTTTTAATATTAATACAATAATTTTATACTAAAATTAACAAATTTTAAGGACATTTTCACATTTAAAACATACAAGTAATATTAAACATACATTATTTTATAACTAAAACATGGGACAACTCCACTGAGGGTGAAAGGGGATATTGAAGATGTTTCTAGTGAACTGGACAATGGGGAGTTAAAGGTTGCACTTCTTGGATGAAACATTCAGAACTCTATTTCTCTCAGTGTGTTAGGATATAATAAAACCAGTTCAAGATTTATGACCACCATAAAAAGTGTTAAAAGAGCGAACAACTTGAAATGTCCTGAAATACTTTAAAAATAGGGAGGAAAAAAGTTGAATCGCAAAAGAAAAAGTTCATTATATAAAAAACGCACTTAGCTATAGAGAGGTTATTATACAAAGAAAATCATGAAATGTTCAAGGTTCCAGGAAAAGTTCGCTATGTAGAAAAATTAACAATATAGAGGTTTGACTGTATCTTATTTATCTATTTGAGTATTTGTAAACAAATCCTCAAGTTTTATAAAAATTTTAATAGTTTTTAGAAAATAGAAGGAGTGAGCATATCATAAGGATAATCATATTTGTAGAAAAGTTTGTTAAACTTAAATTCTTCCTTAAGTTTTCCATTTTTTGAAAAGGAAAATACTAGATAAAAAATGCAGTTTATAAATAAACTGATTTGCATTATAAAAATTTTTAATAAACCTCAATATATATATACCAAAGAGCAATTGGTCTGGATAGCTTATACACCAAATTTCACTTTAATTCAGTCATTAATTATGGATGAAAATCTTTCTAGGGAGAGAAATATGATTAGAAAATTAAGTGTGCAAGTTATTTATTTGGATGATTTTAATATTTGATCCAACTCCAATATGAGTTTTGTCTGTTAAATAAACTGATAATAAAATTCAATTTTTTATCTGTGTGGTAACTTTTGAGATAATTTTATACAAATGTTTTCTTGTATTTTAAATGTCTGTTTGAGCATTATACTTTGATTTTCACCAAAAGAATACTGTTTAGTAATTTTGCTGTATATTCTTAGAATTTTCTCTTCCTCTCTTGTCTATTTTTATACATTTGCTCATAACCAGCTCATCATATTTTGAGTCTATGTAAAGTAATTATTTTTATCCACAAAATATTATTTTATGTAATAAGTTGCCTTGAAATTCATAAAAAGTCATACTTGAAAATAAACATTACAAGTTTTTAATACTATGAAATTTATTGTTTTATTTTTGTTACATTTTATATATTTTGTCTTATTTAAAAAAACAAATTATTTTGAATGCTTATGATAATTATATAAAAAAATGTGTGCATAAGTATATCTTTTTTGATAAGTGTTATCTTTTTGCTTTAATTAATGTGGGGAAAAAAGAATTGTGAGAAATAATCATTAATATTAAGATATGCTAGATCAGGGGTCGGCACCACATTGAAGCTGTGGTGTGCCAGACCGATCTACCTATATAATTCAGGGTGGGTGCCACACTGTAGAAAATATTTGATACAATTCAATACCTGGAATAATGCATGCAGAGTCAGAGAATAGAGGTAAAAAATATAGATTTTGAGTTTTATTATACATTAATTTTACATCATTTAAAGAGATTTATTAAGATAAAAGTAAACAATATTAAGTATAACTATTCCTTCAACATGAATTAAATTGTATATATATTACGTGACTTTATATTTTTTTATTAACCCTCTTAAGTGGATACCTTCCTCCTGAAAAGTTATCCCGAAAGCGTTTTACTCTTATTTTGTTATTCCCTTCAAAAATGCAACAGACTTCAATTCTTTCCCCCTTTTAAAACTTGGGAGGTCGGAAAGGGACAATTTTATGACTTGTTCGGCGTCTTTGTTCAGTGAGAAGCAGGATAGCAATTGTTTACAGCTAGCTGTTAAGTTGCCCTGGGCAATCTTGTATGAAAACCATAGTTCTACTTTGTCGTTTTCCCCATAGATTCAGTCACAGTAAAATTAAAACAAAATGCAGGGTAAAAAAAACATGAAATAAATGGCGTGTTAAAAGTTGAAAAATAGTTATATTTTCTTCAAACAAAATTTATTTTTCTGTCATTTTTTTAAAAATTAAAAAAAAATATTTTGTATTGCGATTTGAACCAGAAAAAAGCATCCTGTATTCACATTTTTGAATATGAGAGTAAGAAAACGCGCTCACTTTCCTGTTTTTAAAAAAAGTTATGAGGTAAAAAGAGTAAAGGCCCTATCTTTTTTTTAAACAATAAGACAAAATTTAGAATAACATAAAAAATGATTTCAATACTTTTAATTTATTTAAATTTAAATCATATAAATGATATTTTTGTTAACTGAATATTTTTCGGAAAAAATCTAAATTTTCATTCCTAGTGGTCTCCTTTTCAAACTTCTCGTGTTAAATAAGAATATCTTTTCTACATCGGCATTTGTGATGGACATAACACACATTCAGTCAATTTTTAATTTTAATGGGGGATATACTTCTTCAAATGCGCATGACAGTACTTCTAACCATTTTCTTCTCAAGTTAAATTTCTTATCTTTGTTTATTTTATTACAAGGAAAAATGTCACACATCGATAACTACATTTTCACACAATTCAGTCATTACAAATTTATTATGAGAAAAATTCTCCCTAATTAATTTTGTCTTTCAAAACAGTACACTTAAAACAATTTTGTTCAGTGAAGTTAACCGACAGTTCCACAATGTATTCATACCAAATTTTAAAAACAAATTTAACACTTGGAAATGTATCCTGTATTAAATTTTTCAGTATACACAAATATTTCCTGCTGTAGGGAAGATATAGTATGAGAGAGAGAGAGATGTGGTGTGCGGTTGTGAAAGAATGTTTTCGTACGTGTAGACTATTTTTGAAAATTTAAATATCACTGAAGCTGATCATATAACTGCAAATGAGCCTTATTTTAATGTGTGCTGGTATCAAAGTAAAACACTTTACAATATTAAACAGCCTATGGGTTTATACTCAATATCAAACTATTCGCAAAATGGCTTATAACTTCTATTCAAATTGTAAAGAAACTGAAATATAAATATATCTTACTGCAGTCAAAAATATTCATAATATGTAAGTATCCTATTTCCCCACTTATTTCTGTACATTTTAAAAACTGTAGCTGAATGCAATTTTTTATATTTATAAACGAGGCATAACAGCTCACACAGGCGTTAAAATTTCTGTATCATTTTTAAATATACTACTATAAAACGTATATGGATTGTAAGATCAGTTGTAAAATCCTAAAAGCTTTTAGAGGAGCTAAAAACATGTAATTTTGGATTGATCAAATTTTTAATATAATACACAAATATACATGTTAAGCAAATACATTTGAAAAATCAAACTTCCTTCTGAAATAAACGTAATTGAAAGAAAAATGTTTAATTGCAAATGAGTGGAAATACATGTTTATCTAAGGGGGTATCCCCAAAGTGAGGTAATCCTCAAACTCAGTGGCACAACAATCCATGAGGGCCAGGAACTACTGTGCCCATCATAATACACATGACCATTGGACGCTGAGGTGCATGAACAGATGTCCCGATTTGGTGGTCTGTCTGAAGAGATACCTTCAGTGTTTAAGACCCGAAGCAAGCTTGGTACTCATTTATCGACCCAATGTAGCGGGGATGAAAGGCAGAGTCGACTTTGCGCAGCCCGTTAATAGAACCCCAGACCTGTGGTGTGGAAGCACTATACACTACCACTCGATCCTATTCGGTGAAAAATAAAATTTAATGTTAGAATCTTATATAAATCCCTAATGAATGAGGGAGTCCAAACTTTTTTCTCCATGTAAACTGTTTAGACGGAAATGGTTAATTATGAACATTTCACAAGTTGCATAAATTAAAATTAACCGTTATAGTTTACATAAATTTTTAAGGGTGCAAAAGGTGTATTTCAGCTGCACAAATTAATTTTAAAAGGAATACGGTTACGAAAAAGTAGTACAAATCTATCTAAAGTAGGGTTGGTTACCTTACGTATTGTCAAACACAACAATGTATTGGAAGCCAATTCCACAATTCGTTGTTATAAAAATGTATGGAAAATTACAAGATTTATTTTTGCATTTGTAATTTATATATATATAATTTTTCCTGGGAACTTTAAAAGCTAGAGCAGCATCCATCAAAACCGCGGTTCTCTCTCTGTTTTTCCAGATCGCCCCTGACTAAGCCGGCTCTGCCATAGTAAGTGAAAATGCCGGATTTTGTTTGTCAAGATCATTTTATAGCAGACTGCATTTTTCATGTATTTTAGATGGTCGTTTTATATTTTCTACATCAATATCTTAATGTCTGAATTTAAAATTACATAAAATTCTTGACATTCGCATCAATGACCATGATAATTTTTATTAGTATATGAATGTGTCATCAAACGATTACATGACTAATATTAACATATTATTTTAACCATTTAATTAATATTAAGTATAACATAACGCACACAAATTTTCTGAACTTTAAAATAAATATTCCGAAAACTACTTCAGATATACTCAAAATTTTTCATTCCTATGCTTTAGCTTCTCAGTTTTGCTTCTATGTAAGAATTTATTGTAATTGTATATTCATCAATTTTTTTAGTATATTTTTTTGCTCTTAGTATGCAGTTTTCAACTGAATTGTATGAAATCTTCGAAATATATTAAAAGATACCAAAGAAGCTATATAATAAAATTTGAAATTTTATTATACTCAAACAATTGCTAAAACTTATGGTAAATAATTTTTAACTGCGTGATGCATTTTTTTTTTTTCGAAATTTCAAATGGAATTTCTAACATAAAATTTCTAGCTTTATACGGTCAAGATTTCAAAAAATATCCAGATTTTAATTACTTATTCAGTTAGCCTTTAAAAAGATAAATGTTGAGGTATTTTGTATAAATAGATATTTTTGAACAATAATTCGAATGTTTTTGAATAGCTAGAATTTAAAATTGATTTTTATGTTTATTTATATGCATAAATGTCTACTGTAAATGTTTCCGTATATTTTTGATTACCATTTATTCAAACATTCAAGTTATAAAAAAATGTGTGAAAATCTTCATTCATGTTGTCTTTGATGTAAACTGAAGTTCAAGCACTTAAAATTCAAATATAATTCGGTGTATTTTAACAATATATAACTATAGGCACTATACTTAAACTTCCCTGAACACTTGAGCTTTGATATCTAAAAAAAAAAAAAAAAAAAAAAAAAAAGCTAATAAATCTTAATTAGTTTTTCTTTTCGTTATTATTTTTACCAAAGTGTAAGAAAATGTTTCAAATGATTTGATGAAGTTTAAATTTATTCATTTTTAGTGGTTGGAAAATTGAAAAGGTTTCAAATTTTAAAGAGTTTGGTGTTTTATTAATTTTTTCGGTATCTTATAATAAAATAATCATGTTTCAAAAACTGAAAGCTTTGATTAAGATAAGAAAAATGAAGCGAAAGAATATACTTAAAAAAGATAATTTGTCTAACTATGTAAAATAGCAGATTGCACTGACACGCCCCAACTTGTTACAGTTTCAAATTAATATGAAACCAAAAGGGAATTGTAACATATTTTACTTATGCGTTGGGACTTTTCAAAACTTTTTTAACAAATAAACACTTCCTGGGGTCTAAAGAAATTTCCCCTCGATTTTTTACGATTGCCCCAGGGTCAAAACACGGGTTTCCTGCGAGCCATAAAACTTCCTATCAGTGTCCTGCTGTGTTGCTTCCACCGTCCCCAATTATCTTTCAAGATGTTAAACCTTTAAAAGGGGGAAAGGATTTCAGATAAGTGCGGCTAATCCGCTTTTGAAAACGTTACTTGAAGGCAGAAAAATCCGTGCAGTGCATTTTCGAAGTATCTTTACACTGACGGAATTTTCCGTGCTATCTGTTTAGAGGGTTAAAGTAACACATAAATAACATATATAAAAATTACTTTTAAATGTAGTTGAATTAAAAAATATTTTGATGTAAACCTTGTCCCTGTGCACAGTTCTACTTCATACCACACAACTACAAAGGTATTTATGACTTTCATTTCAACATGACTCTGAACATACAGTTGTCCGACAACTTTTTTGAGGATTTAAAATATTTTTCATATGTTATAAAAGACTTGTTTACTTAGATATGTAGAACCAAAAGGGGAAAACAAAGCACATGCAATTTTCTACAAGCAATTAAATTTCTCCTATAATGACATGCAATAATTTAAAATAGCCATTGATTTACCATTAAAAATATCATTCAAATTTTTTTTTTGTTATTCTGTATTGGTTGCTTTACATAATTCTAAAGATGTTAGTCCAATAAGTTCACTTTCAAAATTATCAAATTTTATCCATTCAAAAATTGACAATTTGTATAGTAGTGTAGAGTACCACTGAAAATTTCACCGCATGCCATTGGTTGCTGACCCCTGTGCTAGACAGTAGTGAAAGCTATTTTAGCTTTATTGTTGTCAATGCTTGAGTCAAATTGTGGTTTCAAATCCTGATTTCTCCGAAGACACTTTTGGGGGAATAATTGCGACTGATGTGTATTAAATGGATCCAAGTCAAAAGTCCTCACATGATAAAGATTAGAAACATGTATTAGCGTTCCAATGTTATTTCTCATTACTCGGCCATAATTTAAAATTATGAAAAATGTCATCAGGCATGCTTATATTTTTCAAGAACTACCTTTAATTAAAGCCAATCATTTACTAATGACAATGTTTTCAAAAGTATAAAGTAGTGCTGTGTATAATATGCTTCAAAAATATTTTTCACCTTTTTTTGAATACTTTTTTATCAGTGTTTTTGCATTCATTTCTTGATGAAACACAGTAAAACAATTGATAAGGTTAATGAACTTATTATCTCTAACAGTTTTTACTAAGTTATAAAAAATGAACTAAATATAAGGGCTTTTTTTGTATTTGAATTTTAAATTGTGATGTCATGTATATTTTTGTATAAAAGCATTTATTGAAATTGCTTACTATTTGATTTCTGTTTCAGTGGGGTGCACATTTTCTTCAATCTCTTCATTCAGCTACTTTTAGGAGTTCCTTTGGAAATGGTCCATAAATGGTGGCGAGTGATGCTTGTATATTTAGGTGGTGTGGTAGCAGGTATGTGAAGAATTATTTTAATAAATATTTAATTGTAATTAGAATGTAAAATTTTATGTAAAAATTCAACTAAATTTAGAGTGTTGTGTATTGATTTCTTTTTGCCTCAAACAAAGTATGTGTCATTATATTTAATTATATATGTATATATATATTGCTTGTAAAATAAATTCATTATTTCTGTTAAAATTTTTATGCAGTATATACACACACATATTTGTATAAGAAAATGACTACAACAATGATGATTTATCAAATTTGGATAAATACAGTGAACACCAAAGGAGAATGTCTTTCTCCTATAGGTGGTGTTGTGTGTCTATCTTCACACTTTCCCATGCAGCACTTGTCGAACTAGTGGTACTCCCTTAAGCTATTTCGTCAGTGCTGATTGCTCTAGTTGATTACAGGGGGAGGGAGGATGTGTGCATGCACAAATCCAAACCTACACACATACACATAAAAATTTTCCTTAAAAAAAAAGAAAATCCTTTTCGAGCAAATTGAAATGGAAAATCATTACATATATATATGACAAAAGAAAAACCATATTGAAATATTAGTAAAAAAATATATTTATGTAAATAAATAATGAAATGCAATTTACATTTTGATTGTACAATGCTTTTTATGAAATGTGTAAATTTATCATAAGAAGATGAAATCAAATTCCTGCAGATATAATTAGTACAATTATAATGAAGAATATGTTGAAGTGTAAATTATATTTTCTGAATCCTGATAGTAACTGTTTTAAAGCCTACGTTTATCATATCTTAATTAGGGTTTACCATATTAAAATACAATACACTCTCTCTTACATGAATTGGCACACATGTGTTTTTATCTTAGAAACCGAAACTTTTATATGAACATAAAAAACACATGAATTATGTTTAAGCACTGGATGTATAAAACTTTCAATACATTTTAATTTTGTGAAATGAACCTATTTGATTGCATTAAATATATTCATTAATCATTAGTTTTTCTATGCTAAAAATAGTAAAGTTTTTTCGAATTATTTCATAATTGATTGAAATTAATTTCTGCACAAAAAGTCTAATATATTATTCAAAAGTATAACTTATTTGACTCATAAGTTATATTGTACAGGAATATTCAAATTTATTTAACCTCTTTAAGAAAATTGTCTTAATTTTTTTAATCATTTATATCATTTTTTTAAAAGTTATTCTTACCTTATTACTAATTTGTTCTTCCAAATGGAGTTAAGATAAATTTATGAAAAACGTTATCAAATCAATATATTGCATATGTTTTTTTTTTAATTTTACAAATATTAAAATATTTTTGTTAATCTAATAACATTCTTGTGAATGAAAATTTTGCCTAGCATTAAAAATATTTCGAAGTAGTCAGTATCATGAATTTTAAAAAAAATTACAATCATTAGCTAAGTGTGAATTATAATATTGATGGGAAATTTATGATATTGATAAATTATAATTGATTTATATTCTTAAAATTCATCTTTTAGGCTCTTTGGGAAGCTCTCTATCTGATCCCAGGACTTTCTTAGCTGGTGCATCTGGAGGAGTTTATGCTTTGATATCTGCTCATTTGGCAAATGTTATCCTGGTGAGCATAGTCATTTTGTGAAACTAGTTGTTATGTTTCAAGCTAATTTTAAACGATAGATCTTCCTTTAACAAAACACTTTCTTGTAAAAAAGGAATTATTCTAATATTTTACAGTCGCATACTCATTTACTTAAATAAAATTATTTTAAAATTTTGACCTTTATTCATGGATTGCATCGCATTAAAAGCATCATTTGTTATTCTAGCAAATAGTATTTATGTTAAAGTAAATGAATTTTATGGGACCTTTGAGTCAAAATAATTACTTTAGTCAAAATCATGTACTTACATATTAACGATATACCTCAACTGACCTTTTGTGAATTTCAAAGCATTTTTTTTGCATCAGAAGATTTTTTAACAATCCTAATATATATTATGAACGTGAAAGTTTGTGAGGATGTTTGGGAGTCTTTCACGCAAAAACAACTGCATGGATTTTAATGAAACTTTACAATAATATCGCTTATAAATCAGAATAACACATAGGCTATAATTTATAAAGATATAAAGATATTGTGTGAAGTGTCCAAAATATAACGATAATTGTCAATTAAGTAGGAAAAAATTCTGCCATCTGCAAGCTTTTCTGGCGTGCCACGTCAGAATATATCTAAAAGCAAAACGTTCCCCTCTGTTTTGTCTACATCAGGCACCACTGCGTGCTCGATTCTAATTTTTTGCTTTGTAATCACTATTTTTTTTATTTCAGAATAAAACTTACTTTTATCGCTTCTGGTATTTAAAGTAGATAAGTTAAGTCTTTCACACTACACTACATCATTTGGACAAATTTGCAACTTTGTTTGTGATTAGTAGTTAATTATAACGCTATAATTTTAATTGAATAGGCAGGTATTACATTTTTAAGTATAAAATAATAACTGCCGTACTGTATTTTTTGGAAGTGTAAAAAAGAGCACCTACTAAAAATTATGCTGCAAAAGTGTAAGCCTAATCTTTTCCAATGCTCTAATTCAGCTTGAGCTAAGAAAGTAGCTAGATTCAACGAAACGTTTCCATAAGCCGAACTGCGAAGGCTTGAACAGGCAGAGCGTGAGGCAGCTCACAGAGCTGCTGAGACACCAGAGCAGTCCCTAGCTCGGCATCTTCTGTATGCAACTTACATGGCGTCTCAGAGATACAGAAACCATCGAAGCAGCTGAATATCGCAAACGTGCTGTTGCTGAAAGGGCATAACAGTGACGTCTAATATTCACAAAAAACACGTGGGGGTATTCGATAAAGCTGCATTTGGGTATGACGAAACTCTTGATGACGAAAGCCACAAGCTTATAAAAATAGAAGCGTTGAATAAAGAATGCTGATTTTGTGGTGCTCTTAAATGGAAAGAGGAATCTGCAGGCATTCAGAATATCGACTTCTGCACAGTTCAATCAATTGCCAAGTTACCAACTTCATTCTATCGCCAACATTTTGCTATGTTTCCATTGAATCGCCATTATAATTTAAGGAATGGAGTTGCTTGCGAATATTACAATTTTAACAGAATAACAACAGAAAGTAATAATAACGTATTACACTTCTAGGTATAAATTATTTACACTACTTTAAGCATTCATTAAACAAAATTTGTAACAATGTTTTGCTTTTGCTGGGATGAGATCAGCTTAGGAAGGTGTTTTCAAAAATCGACCCACAAGAGAGTTAAGGAGCGTTAAAAATAAAAAAAATCATTTTTATCAGTTATTAGATCTACATACTTAAAATTTAACAAACGTGTTTTTTTCCGTTTAATATGCATTTCGCATAAAATTAACTCATTAAAAACTTCTTTATCCTTCAATCTGTATTGTTTAATTTTTCAATTCACCCGTGCGAAGAACGGGTATACCAGTTAGTTGTTTATAACGTGGTATCAAGAAAAGCCTGCAATAGCTCATAAAATCTTTGGCAATTAGTTTGTGGCATGTAGTTGATCTTTGGTGAAAAATTGTTGGTATGGGATTCATATGTACATATGTAAAATGGATTTCAAACTATAGACTTTGTATCAGGGCTGTTTTTGACTTTCCCAGTGCCCTAAGCACTACTAATTGTTATCCCTCCCCCTCTCCACTATTTCCAGAGCACCCCTCTTTCATTTCTTAACTTGCCAGTTTTTGTTTGGGAGGAATTTTTTTATCAATATTTTCTTTTTTTTTTTTCGACCTACAATTTTTCGCGCCTAAGCGAAAAGGCACCTTGCTTGTATATAATTTTAAAAAAACACAAACTATTTTGCATTTCATTGAAACGAAACAACACATCATGCAGTAATACTTATAAACATTTTATTTCTCTTTTGGAATGTTTTCTTTAATGGGAATTGATAATTTCTATTTTTCGTATTCGGCAATATTTTATTTTTTGAAATTATGTTTGTTCCTTTATATTTCTTTTCAAGTTTCTATGTAAAATATGTATGTATTCATGTTTTGAAATATTTTTTTTGGTAATAAATTTATTATTTTTTAATATCAAAAATAATAGTTACCTTTACTCTGCATACAAGTATGATTTTAACATGCATAACTGTCTTAATATTTTTAGATTATGCATTTTTTATCCTAAAAATATTTTTTATACTTTTATTTCAGAAATATTAAAAAACATTAATTATGTGTAACTTATATGAAGAACTTTAATTTTTTTAAAAAAAATATTAAAATTATTTCCTTGATTCTGAATATTTATTATTGTTGCAGGAATTTTAAGAATAATATTGTAATTATTCTTATAATAAATTAATTTTGAACATTTAATTTTTTTTTATGTAGAATATTTATTATGAACTTTCATACTTGTTAAAACATACCTTTTGGCTATTCCACAAAGATAATATTTTTTTAATAATGTTGTCCCATGTTATATATAAGCATTTCTTTGCATACAGTGTGAATAAAAAATATAGATGGTTAATTTCAATGTAAATCTCATTATAGGAGGAAAAATATAAAAAGCATTTCATTTGTGTAGATATTTAATTTATAATTTTTACAGAATTTCTGTAATGCATTCTGTATACATCTGTGGGAAAGAAAAAAAAAAAATTGGAAAATAAGCATAAATATTGTAAAAATCATAAATTTTAAAATATTATTTATATGTATGCTTATATATTTTAATACATTGTAAAAACTTTATTAATATTGTTTAATATGGATACTGGATTTGTGTTGATGTATGACTAAATAAATTTATGCAAAATTACAGGCATTTGTCTAAAAAACTTGAAAATTACTTTCTATATGTAATTAGTATTATGTGTCCTGAATAAAAAGATAAAATGCAATTTTATATTTGGATGGAGCATTACATCAAGCTGTCATTTTTATGTGCAATATGATTCTTATAATAGCAAAATGTGAAATTATTTTTATTCCTTCGAGGGTTGTAGTAGCTAAATGGGCATGGTTATGAGATTATGTACTGTGTTATTTCTATTCAATCATGCATTCAAACCCTGAGGCCACTGAAAACATGCAGTGTAGAGGGTATGATGCATGTTAATTTTGTCAAAGCTCAATTTCCTTCTGTTAGCATGGAAAGTAAATTTGGATCGGAGGGAAGGGGGGGGGTGCCATCTGACTGTTGCTCAAAATTATATAATCAAAAGCCTTTGTGGAACCTCAGAGCACCACATTAATAAACAGTCAATCAGTCCGCTGTTATTGGTTTTATTAATTAATCACATATCCTACAACTTGTTAAAGTTAAAATGACTCAATGAGACTGACATCATTTCCACTGAGAGCTTGCTTTGATATAATTTTATTAAAAGATATGTATCATTTTTTTTATTGACTAAAATTTTATTTTACAGAATTTCAAAGAAATGACGTTTGGATGGGTGCGTCTTCTCGGCCTCATAATTTTTGGTGGTTCTGATGTGGGTGTAGCTCTTTACTCTAGATACGTTGAAGATGAAAAGAGTAGAACCAGTTATGCTGCTCATTTTGCTGGAGCTCTTGCTGGTCTCATGATTGGTATGGTATGTTTGCGAAACCTTAAAGTTAAAAAGTGGGAGCAAATTCTGGGCTGGACCCTTTTTGCTATTTATGCTGTCTTAATGATGTTTGCCATTTTGTGGAATATATTTTATACCTCATACTATCCTCCACCTGATTACAACCCTTTGATGTAGACTAAAAAGTACTCAAGTTTGTCTCAGAGTTGTATTATATATTTATTCATTTTTACAGCTAAATTGAGATAATGAATATCATGAAAGAAACATCATTGTGTGGGTAATTTTGTTCAAATATTTCCTTCTCTGCTCAATCATATTATAATTTGTGGTATTTACAGTATTATGTTGGTCACATTTTATCCATTGTGAAAAATAATTTATATTCACAAACTATTTAATGTGTACAATATACTTATAGGAAATTTTATACACTCTAACATTAAGACCTAAAAAGTACTTACAAATAAGGAAATCCTTTTAATAAATGTCATTTCAGCAATGAATTATAATTGTTATAAAGTATGATATATAATTTTTGATGCTCCTAAAACACTAATATATGATTTTTAGTTGGAAATTTTAATTGCTGTCTGATCAAATTAATGTTGTTAAATGTTTAAATATTTTCTAATGAGGTTATTTATGCTGTGTTCAGTATTATAAATCTGTCATTTAAAAAAGTATTATTTTTGTTAATGTATAATGTTTCTGAATATTTAATTAAAATTCGAGTTATTTTTTTCAATTATTGTATATCTGAAAATTTTTGAAATTTTCTTGCCCGGTGATTGTTTGTTATGTCATTGAAATTTGGAATGGTTATTTGGGAAATGTGGGTGTATGTTAAAACTTATTTATATATTATGGAATGTTTTTTTTAATTTGATATATTTGTATAATGTCTACTTACATGTATGTTTTAAAGGTTTCTAATTTATTTATATAATTTTATGTGATGTTTGGAAATGTTTTTGTAGAAAATGTTTATATAAACTTGAATGAAAATGTCATAGTTTTCTTATATGGAAATTGTTGTTAAATTTTCTTAATGTTTCTATTGCATCTTTTATTATTAAGAGTTTATTATGTAATTTCAGGTCTACAATTATTTTTCAAAGTTTAAGATCTGAAATTTAAAAGTGTAATATGTGGACAAAATTGAAGCTGTGTTTCTGGATATTAATTTGTCTAGTTGATAGTCTAATCAAATTTAATTGCTTGAAAAGTTGTTAATTCCTCCTAAAAGTGGGAGAAAGTTTTCATATATTATAAAATATCATATTTATAATAAAAAAATATATATATTGAAGGTATTGCATAGATTGAGTTGTACAATAGTTATTTCTGAGAAGTTGTGAATTTTTAGGTAAATAATACCCATTTTTGGAAACTGAAATACCTCATCTATAGTTGAAAAAATTATTGAAATATTTTTAAAGAAACATTGCAAGTACAAATTTAAAATTGGGGGAAAAAATCACTATATTTTTGAAAGTATAAGTGTTGAAACTCCTCTAAAAAATATTATAAAATAAAAATTAACAAAATATAAAAATTCTATTGTACAAAAAAAAAAATTAAATAGGAAATCTGGTAATATTTTTTGTCCTTATTATATATGTAATAAGTAACAAGTTAAATTCTTTGAGTTAATATCTATTTATTACAGATGCCTTTCTGTTAAAAGTTCTTCCATTATTTGTGAATTTATTTAATATGCAGATTATGCCTTTCTGTTAAAAGTTCTTCCATTATTTGTGAATTTATTTAAGATGCAGATTATAGTTAATTTTTAAAAAGTTTTGATTTTTTAACTGTAAAGGCTGTAATTTTTTTTTATTTTCTATTAATTGTGTATTCAAATATTTCTTTATCTTCATTAAAGGTTTTATTAGCATTTAAATCATTTGCTTTACCTTTACACCTTTTAAAATACATTGATAGGATGTGCTGAGATAAAAATAATTAGAATTTTCATTAATTTATCGAAATAAATTATTTTACAATACATAAAATTATTTTATTGATCCCTCAAACATTTTTGAGAGATCAAAATAATAATAATAACAGTTGTATTATAATAAAAATAGCAACAGTTGTTCCTTGGGCAGTTTAAACACTCCTTAGATTTTTAACACCCAAAATTAATTATTATTAAACAAATTTTTTTTTTCTATTTGTACAAAAATTTCTGTTCTTATTCAGCCAGTGATTGATGATGCACAATGTCATTAAGACTAAAAAGAGCCTATATATTGTAGCATAATACTGTATGATAAAATTATTATTGTTGATGTAATTACTGCGTATTATCTTTTTGTGTTAGATGAGTGTTCATAATAAGTAGATCCCTTAAGAAATAAAAGTAACATTTTTATGTGATCATTATTATTTATATATGATTCTCTCTGTCAGTTCAAATACATATTTCAAAAGACATTCTGTTCAGTTATCTTTGCATTGTATAAATTTATAAAAAATATTTTAAGTGTCATTTTTCAACAATTTTTTTACTTTTAAAATTTTATTTGTAAATTTTTTTAAATTCCTGTGAAACTACTTTAAAACTAAAATTTCAATTTTATTTTCCATCTCATTGTACAAGGCTGTTTTTCAGCAAAAAAAAAAAAATATTTGAAAAATTAATTTTCAAGCATTAATGTCAGGATATTTATGTTAAAAAAATCATGTCAGATAAAATAGAGTATCAGAAAAATGGAGTTTTTTTTCCATTTCTCTTTAAATTGTTACAGATTTTATGGATGCTATTTAAGAATATTAATTTGTGTAAACATTTTCAGATTTAAAATGTTAAATGTTGTTGCACACGCATTGATGTGTTGTATTTTGTGCTACTGGCAACCTGTAATTTAAAGATCATAAATATTTAATGAAAATGTTTTGTTTTTCAAATGTGTTCAAATCAAGTTTATGTAATGAGCTTTTATTTTTTCTTAATAATATATACAGGAGACTTATACCAATTCTGATATAAACTAGTCACAAAGTCTGATTCATGTACTACTTATATACATTTATACTGCTGATATAGATATATCTGTTTGCTAAGATTTTTTGAACTGTGATGCTCTAATATATTTATGGTTTTTACTAATAGATATTTATAATATTTATATATAATTTTTTAAATAAAATAGCAAATCTTATATAAGTATTTACAATGCTATAAGTGTTTATTTAGCATACTTTATGATTTCTAGAAAATATAGCAACTAGCTTAATTAAATTATCGTTAGCTTTTCTCTCTCTCTCTTTTTCGGGAATGTATTTTTAAATCCCTGAATTTCTTATGTCACATTTTTAAAAATCTTTTATCTTTTTGTTCTTTTGCTTTTCTTGAGTCATATTGGAATTCAAAAATGTTAATTATTTTGTTAGTGATATTATAATTTAAATTTTTGCAATGTTTTCAACATGTATGTGTTTCAAATTTTTTTATGACTGATAATTAACAGAATATTTATGTTAATTTCATTAAAAATAAGGGCTTTATATGTATAAAGCTGTAAAGTCTTTCTAAGGAGAAAAAATCAAAGAATTAGTTCATCAATTTTTTTTAAAGAAAATTCATTTCTTAAATTTGTTTTTTAAATTACAGTGAATCTCCTTGATCCAATTCTTAATTCTCCGTTAATTTCTTAGCTTAAAATGCGTTAAGCTAAGAAACTCAGATATTCATATATGCTAATCTTTTATATGTTTATGCTCAAAATAAGTAGTTTTACTTTCTTTACACAATAATTTAAAACTGTTTACAATTATTTTTAGAAAAAAAAAGTATATTTTATTTGAGGATCAAATGTTTTTTTAAAATGTTTTTATATTTTATCTACTTACTAATATTATTTCATAAATCTTATATAAAAATTATCTTGTGATATTGAACAATTTTTAATGTGTTTGAGATGGTTTCCCTACTTTTTGTATCAGAAGTTTAATTTTCAAAAATGTATATAAAATTATTCTTGCCTTTTTTTTTAAATTTTCTTAAATATGTCTTTATTTTGTGGTTATTAATTTCATGAAAGATTTATTTTAAAATTTCTTTTCTAATTTAATAAAATTTAATGTATTTTTATAATAAAATTTAAAGTAAATGTGTCCATTTTTCTTAGATAAAATTTAATAGATAAAAAGAAATAAATATGTAGTAAAGATTACAATATTTTAAAATTTGAAATATTTTTGGAAAAAAGCCTATTTTTTAAAAAGTATGTCATTGTTGCAAAAGCTATTTTTTGGTTGCTTAAAATTTATTTGCTTAATAAAAATTTATAAACTGTTTTATTATTAAAATTTATTTAATTTATAAATATTCATCATAAGAATGGTAGTGCCTCATAAGCTCTGTAAACTGCAACAGAGATATGATAATAAAGATTTTGAGCATAACAAATTCTTTATATATGTAAACATAAATTTTGATGTATTTTAGAATGTAATGGAGTCAGTTTTAAAATAATTTCTATTGCTTTTTTTTCATGTAAGTTATGATATTTGGTTTGAAGAGACTCTCATAACTTAGTTTTGCCATTTATTATTTTTTTGTGTGTGTGTTTTTTTTATAAGTACAACAATTCATCTTAAAATTTACATACTCACATATATTTTTTAAATAGAGCATAATTTCATAAAAAAAAAGAATTTAATTTATAATTCATGCATTATTTTTTCTCTTTCATTCATCTTGTGGTAAATATAGTTAGAAGGTGTTGGAAATGTCATTTGTGCCTTTTTAGTTTAGGCCATTTTCGATGGATTTTATTTGTCTTTTTGATGTCTATATGAATGCCATGCACAGTTTTGCCAGTTTTGTATTGTACCCATTATGAAAAATAAAATTATGGAATATGGAGTGTTTTCTGTATTTAATTATTCCTTCCATTAAATATGCATGTAAAAATAAAATGTTGATGCCATTGTCTCTGAACAAAATTTCGAAAAGCGAAACAAATTTTTGACCAGTGCAAATAAATGAAACGAATATAAGTTAATTCAAATTATATATGAATTGGAATATGTAGCATTGTGTGGGGGAGTTGAATTTTTTTTAGCAAACCTATTTTTTGATTTAACTATTAACACCAGAATATAAGTTTTTATCTCTGAAGAATATCCATTTTTTTTCTTAATGAATATAATAACCTTTATGTTATAAAAAACCTCCCAGAAGTATCATATTTGCTATCTCTTGATTTGTACTTATGATCATGAATTAAACTATAAGCAATTATTAATGATTGAACAAACAGTACAATAATGCATATAAATCACACTTCTTACATGCAATTAAATATATATTTTTTATTAAGTGAATAAGTTTAATCTGTAATGAAAAATATGTTAATCAATAGTTCTGCAAAAGCAAAAATTAAAATGAAACTAAGTGCAATTAATGTTATTATAGTAGGATTACCTTTTTTAACAATCAAAATATTGATAGCAAATGCTTTTAATATGTATGTATTTTGTTACCCAAAATAATGGTTTAAACATGAACACACTCATATTTTGCTTTCACACATCACTGCATTTTATCATTTGTTATGTTACATCCTCTCACATGTTTTTACAAATTCCATATCAAAAATACCAAGCATCAATATGTTAATTAAATACGTTTTTATTAGCAAATGGTTTTGTAATCATGACATTGCATGGCATCAGTTCAACTGGAAATTTGAACTTCCCGAAATGGGTAGAACAGTTACATGTAACTGATAGAACACAAACCAATAAAAATCAATAAAATTTGATATTCGCAATAGTTCAGTTTTAAGTTGTGAAGTGACAATTTTCCTTATTTAAGGTGGTTGTGAAGTGTTTGATGTAGAAATTAAATTACAAAAATTCTGGAAAAAAAAAGCATTTTAACAATTTTGAGAAGCAGAAAGAGCTAGTTTATTCCCCTTCTGCATATATTTCATTGATATAGAATTTATATGGTAAGTCAATTTAACAAATTCCATAGATACAAACAATATGATGAATGTATTATTTAGAAGACAACAAAATTCAATTAGACGGAATAAAAAAAATCTGCTACTTAATATTTGAAAGAATTAAAAAAAAATTAAATGACGAAATTATACAATCTGCACAAATGTAGCAAGAATTCAAAGCTGGAAAAATAGTTTGCAAAATTGTTTTTTTTTACATTTCGTTCGAGGAAGAGGTCGTGTAGGTCATTTTTCTGCGAGTAGCCCAATACAAACTAGTCTTTGCGGAAAAGTTGTCAGAAGATAAAAGATTAAAATTTGTGTTGGCCAGGAAACAAATGTAGCTCATTACTTTAAGTAAGGGACTTATAATGCAATGAGGGTTGGTGTGTGTGTATGCAGCCTTAACGTTATGTATAACCACCCCTCACTTAAAGCAATTAGCTCTTGCTGAGATGAAACCATGGTATACGCGCAGTTAATGCTGGAGTATATAAAGTGCTTACGCAGATGAAGCCCATCTTGCGTTCCTGCTCTGATGGCACATCATCGCCACCAACAACTGCAATGCGTCACGGACCATTAGCATTGGATAATAGAAAATTGAATCAATTATATTAAAGGAAATAGTGAATATACCGATTTCTGACGGAAACCCTGGTGCACATTTGGCCGGATACATGATGGTCGAATCGGTATTATAGTTTGAAGGATGTTTTAATGAGGTACATTGTAACCCATCATCGCCATAGAAAAATCTCTGACTGTGTGTGTGTTGTGAATATCAATGCAAATTAGATGTACTCATTTTCATGGCAACAGTGGGATTTTTCAAAAGGATAACGCACGATGTCGCGCGGGCCGAATCGCCAGGGTGTAGTTCGAAGAAAAATCAGGGAAATTTCAAATTTGTCTTGGTCAATTTGATGGTGGTTCGTGGTTTCACTTGGATTACCGAATTCGTGCTACCACCTCGTAATGTGCGGGAATTACAGGAACCGTATGTTGAATAACAGATACCTTAGACCAGTGGTCTCTAACCCCCGGTCCATGGATCAAATACTACTGGTCCGCACAAGAAACATTAAATTATTTCTATTTTATTTACTGCGGTGTATTTTATTTACTGCTGAATTTTTGGTACAGGCTTCTAGTAATCCTCGATAACATTCTACTGAATTTTTGCCACCGGCAACATCGCTTTTAAGCCACAACCACTAATCACCTTTTGAGAATATACTTTAGAGCGATGGAAACAAAACTCCTCACTTTAACACCACACAACAACTACCCTTCTAACCAGATCAACTGTTTTTTGCACCCTAAACACAACCATATCCTATTTGCGCATGTCCGCTGCTCTGAGAGTTTCTAGGTTAAATGGCCACTATTTAATTTACAGTCCTCGTGTGTGTATATATATATATTCCTCTGCTTAAGTATGACAATATGGATATTTATTACAATTATTCCTTTTTGTGTTTATTATGTAGTGTGTTATATATAAAGAGGATTGAATTCCAGGAAAAATACACATCCAAATTGGCGATTTTAGGAATAATGCTAACTAGTGGGCTGAGAATCCCATTTTCACAGAAAAATGAACTAAAGCATAAATTATTTTCGGTGTAAACATGAAACCTCACCAAACTAAAAAAGCGATGCTGAATTATGAAGTTATTAAAAATATTTTATTATTACGCAAAAGCATCATAGAGCATCATAGCATTTGTGGGGGAACTTCTGTACAAACGAAATATAGATGGAAGTGAATGCATCCACTCTCTCACATCAGTATTTTCTGCAAAGCTGGAAGACTTACTATCTACCAACACTTGGATACTCTTTCTACTGATTTTACGGGAAGATTACGAGATATTTGAAACATGAATACATCGAATTGGGTTTTAGACTTTTTCTCCAATTTGGATACAGCAGAGCCATCAAATTTTGATTAGAAACTTGTAAAACTCAAACAATTAATGAAAAACTTAAAAGTACAATATTCAGAAAGGGCTAACAAAAGCTATGGATTCAAAAATCAATATCAAGTCTCTATCATAGGAACGAGAGTATAGAAATTTTGGTACTTACCAATGGGGTACCTAGTCCTGAGTATCCTGTATCAAAATTCCTTGGGGACCCCTATTTGGAGACTTTTGACATTTTATGAATATATTCTTACAGATAATGGGGCCCCTGTAGATTGGGGGCCCCGTATCATTGATACGGCGGTAGCTAAGCCTCTGGTACTTACGTATTATATATATACCATCGACCAATATCTCAAAATCAAAAGACGTCGCCATTTTATATGGCGAAATTGGTCTATGGTATGAAAATTTTTTATTGCATTTCTTTCATCGTCTTTGGCTGAGCATGGTTTCGATGCAATATATAATTTACTGTCTAAGAAAAGGAAAAAGCCGCTCATTATTGAGTGAACATTAACGTCGCACTGCTCAGCTACACGAGGGCTTTTGGCGACGGACCACGTAATTTTGAACCATGGTCAAGTGACGTGGACGACACCTGAGCTGGCACCCCCTCTCCTAACTATCACACCACACCAACGGGAGGACGTTTCAGCTCTCGGCAGATTTTGCGTGCATCGCTGCCCTACACGGCTGGTCTTTAGTGATACTGGGCTCGAACTCATGACAAGCCTGCCATGATCCGATACCTTGACCACTGGGCTACCGCAGCCCTCCACTCATTATTGAACTTGATGATTTACGACTTATAGTAACGAAATTAGAACCTAATATTAGCAAATATAGTTAAAACTCCCCCAACCTCAAACATCTCATTAATTTTTACTTTTTATCGTTTTGGTTTTTATTTTTTAATATTTGACAAACATTTTTTTTGCTACTTTTAATAATCATATTAATTAATTTCTATCTTTGCGATTCTTAATACTTTCACATACCGATAAAGTAGGTATAGATATAGGTTGGTTCCTACATAGTTTAGGCCACACCTTTATTTATCTCCAGCTTGAAGAATTATTATCGTCATATAAGAGGTCCATTACAGAAAAAATGAGCCGCTAGAGTATAATTTGCCATATTTTTTTTCTTCTTTACCAAACAAATCATTTACCAATGAGGCTATTGGGAGAAGGATCAAATTGAAATAAATTACAGGAATAAATTGATTGGTACATCTTCAAGTTGAATAACATTCATTTTTTCCTGTTTTCCTAACATTTTAATGCTGCTTAGAGAAAACTGATTTTTCCCCAATCTGGAATTCCAATAACAATTTAGCTGGGTTGCCAGATTCCAAACATTAAAAAAATGTTAAATATTAAGAAAAAAACCCAGGAAATATTAAACTTAAAATAAGTGGCAATAAAATCCATTGCCACTGAATTTTAATAACGTGCATTAACGAATAAGATGATATTAATAATAAATTATATTTAAACATGTATTATTTAAAACGATAATTATAAAAGAAATTCAGTGTTGTAAAAATATAAATAAAAACATGCAATCATGTTATGTTGATTATTATTATTTTTCATATGTTAATTATAAACATAATATCAATATTTTTACTTTCGTTTCAATGCATATGTTATGCATAGATATATTTTCTAAAATATTTAAACAAAAGATAAATTTCTCCAACTGTTAGTTATCAACTCATGCGCCTTTTTCCACGAGGTAGAATGTAAATAAAACACGATAAGTTAATTTCAAATTCAGTCATTGGCAAGTCGATTTCTTTCATTTTAGTGCTTTTTTTAAGAAGTCTCAGATCCATGCTTTCAAGTTTATCGTAAATTTTATTCCCTGTTAAAATTCTTGATTTTCTGAATCGACTTGCAAGATGACTGCTGTAAATTTAGATGTAGCGGTGCCTCCATTTCAAGCGAATGTAGAAGATACGAAGACTATGTCGTTGTTACAAATAGTTCGTCAAAAGGAAGAGATCGAAGCAGTAAGTCTCTAAATTTATTCGAATTTATGATTTCCTTTAAATTTTTTTCAGTGTTTATTAAAGTTGAAATGATATAAATGTACTATTCTTCACCATTGGAAAAATTTGTCTAGGCTTTATGGCAATTCTGCTAGATTTAAGAAAGCTTTTTTTTATAGAGGTAGATTTCAAAACTCTTCTGGTCGCCAATTCATATTTGACACTAATATGATGCCAGTACACTGCTCTTTTTTGGCTTCATTTTGAATTAAAGCCAAATAAATATTCAATAGACAATCTAATGTTATCGTTCTATATTGGCGAAATTCGCACCTTTTTGGCGGGAAATTCGTTGCGTACCTATTTTATATTAGAGCCCCCGATTTATTCAAAAGTTTATAATGCAGAGACTATCAAAGTGTCATTATAATCATTCTGAATTTAGAGAGAAAATTAATATAATATTAATTAATTAGACAATAACTTCATGTAATCACTTTGTAATCTAGTATCCTCGGCCATTTAGTGATTTTGACAGAAATTTGTTGCATCAACAACAATAATATGCAAAGCAAGATGAGTTTTTTTTAATGTTTTTGTTTAAATGCATGTGATTTAGTATTTGATAACTGAACGAGATTTCAAAATACCCATATAAAGGCTAAAGTGTAGAATAGAGGCCCCCAAGGATTTGGTGATGTTTATCTAGATACCAGAATGTGAATTCTGCTTTTCATTACTTCGGCACGCCTATCGCTACATATAGGTAGTTTGGCGACTGATTCTCGTCACTAAAATATTGACTTCACCAAGGGACCCTCTGTTCTACATTTTAATGCCATATACAACCAAAAAATAGTATTAAAATTAAGCTCAATAAACATTTCACGAAAAAGTCTGTCAAAACACAAAAGAGGAAAGTAAAAAAAGAAAACCCTGAATAATTATTATGATCAATCATCAATTTAGAAGGAAAAACCAATCATAAGGTACTTTCTATACTTTGAGCTGGTTATGCTTTTAACTGTTGTTGCCCTAATGTGGCCATTATTATCAATACTTCTTTAATCTTTTGGCGTGCATGATGGATCCAATTCTTGTATTGAATTAATAAAAGCTTTACCTATGAAAATGTTAATTGTAAATTTAAAAATTCGCATAAAATTAAAAATAAAGTTCGGTACTTACGTATTATCGCAACCTATTGCCTATATTATATGAAACGAAGCACATGCTTTTTAATTCAGCGCATACGACACATGCAAAATCGGGGTTTCCAACTGGGCGAGTTATCTTGAACGATAATACTTAAGTACCTAGAATTCCATAAAAATATGTTAAATTCCACAGAATTTTTTCTTAAATACATACATTTATAAATTTTTCATCATATGAAAAGAGATGCTGTAGAATTGAGGGTGAAATCTTAGCTTAGTTCACACCTTTGACGAAGGAGAAAAAAAAATTCGTCAAGAGCTCATTTTTTTCTGTAATGGACTTCTAACCATTACAACGATAACAATTCGCCAAGTTGGCGATAAATAAAGGTCTGGAGTAAAATAGGATCCAAATGAATATGGTTGCATACCGTTGTTAATGATACAATCTTGACGTTATTATATTAACTATCGATAAGAACGTGCTTGGTGATAACGACTGTAAATATTAAATATGTACACAACAAACAGTTATTCAAGTCGTTTTGGATATTTTTTATATTCTGTAGTTTCCACGTTTTTATTCTTATATTACTCACAACCTATCAACAACATAAAAACATTTACAAAGGGTTATTAAAAATGAGAGAAATGTAAAGTCACTCCTGCACTCAAATAAACGCAGTCCAAAATACAGTAAAAACTACAAAAAAATACAATAAAATTATTAAGATATTAAAAAAAAAACTTCTATTTTAAGAAATAACGCACGCAAGTTGAATGACAAAAATACTCTTCATACTTTATTACTACAATTAAAACATTTGCTTGTGGTATATACATATTATAGCATCAACCAATTTCCTTAAAATAAAAGATTTCACGGTACTTTTCCATTTCGGAGAGCCGTTGGTGACGCGGTGAAATTTTGTTTCTAGCTAAATTAAACAGCAAACACAAAATAAGGTGTGTTTTTTTAGTCTTTCTGCCCATGCTCAAAAGGGCACAAACTAATGAATTGTACAGTAGGTTTACCACGATTAAAAAAATTCTACTGGCTCTGTTGAAGTTTTTTTTTTTTTTTTTTTTTTTTTATGGTCCTCGAAACGGAAAAGTACCGATTTTGCCAAATGCTGTGATAAGCAGCCAATAGTGGAAACCGGTGATATTTTTTGAATTAACGATGTCTTTTTGCTTGGTGAAATTGGTCGACGGTATAAATACGTAAGCATCTCTTTATTGTTATTGTATTTAAATATTCTTGATACACAATATGTATATACATTTTCCATTCCTTTACTTTCATCATTTACTCTTGATTAAAAATATAATGTTTATTTTCGGTACTTTCGTATTATTCAGTCGACTATTTTCACGAAATAAAAGCTGTCACCGAATCTGTGAATCGATAAAGCAAAACTGGTGAAATATGTGATTGGTTTTTGTCTGAGAAACACCAATCAAATAATATTCATAGTTGACGGTATAATACATAAGTGTCCTTTTTTCTTAATCATACTTTGGATAATTATTTGATTAAAAGCAAATATTTTGTTTTATGCTGAAAATTGTGCTTTTTTCCAAAAAAATAACTGTAGAGCGTGCTGTTTTTCTCATGAAATATTAATGGTATCTGTTAGAGAATGTGCGATTATGCTAGAAAATAAAATTTCACATGGAAAAAGGAATCACAAGATTTCTGAAAAACTGATGCTGAAGAGGTAACAAAACGAGATATTATGTGAGCTTAACATTTTCCTTAAACATACAGGATTTTGCACATTAGTAGAACTATATTAGAGATCGCTTAAAGAAACATAATTGTATGTATTGTGTACTTTTATTTTGTTAAACTACTGTTACCTTGCTATTCATATTTAGAAAAAATATTTAACAATTTTTTATGCCATGCTGAAATCTGTAAAAAGTATTACGAGCATTGTATTTTTTCAGAAATAATCATTATGTTTGTTTATATATATTTTAGGAAGTAGAATCCTTATGCAATTTGATGTTCCAACTGAACAAAAGTCGCCTTCAATACGAATCTACTGTAGAGATTGTGAACAAACCGAACTCACTCAAGGATGCGTTGCCAACAGTAATTCCTCTCACGAGCAGTGTATCCTTTCTGGTAAAGTTTTATACCATCGACCAATGAAAAAACGTCACCAGTTCAAAAATTGTAGCCAAATGATGTCATCATTATTATTATTGCGTTTGAACAGGCATGTGAATAGTTTTCCACTATCGGATGCACATCGCAGCATTTGGCGACGTTTTTTGATTTGATGAAATTGATCGACGGTATAAATGCAGGTACCTCCATTTTATGACTGAAATATAGATAAAAGATTATTCGAATATCATAACAAAGCATTGCACAATCAAATCAAATAGTGAATTGACTCCTGGAATCACCTTTGTTTGCACAATTGTTTGCAAGCAACTATATATATTCTCTTATATATGGACTAATCTCTATACATGCCCCAAAGCAAAAATAATTGCATTAAGGAAAAAGAAAAGTATTTTAAAAAATACTTCAATAGATTACAGTTAAAGTGTTATTTTTAGTTTTGTCATGTGTTTAAAGAGAGGATTGATAACGCTCTTGAAAAAAATGAAAAAAGTAAGAAATTTCATTCTCTTCTTTAAAGTTTCTTATATACACGCACATATCATTAACTTTACACCTCCCCAAATATCTTTCGTTTAGTAATTTATGCTTGTAATGAGAAAGAATGACAAGAAATCTCGTAAAATCATTTTTAAATTGTATTTTATGGCCGTGATGTTATTTTTAACATTTGTGAAACTGTTATCCAAAGAATTCCGTAGTTTTTAATTTTTATGCAAGATTTAATTTCATTTTATTAACAACTATTCGTGTTTTTTAAAATCTTTTTTATGGATTGATCTGCTTGATGCAAAAGCCCACTACTTGGCCGCGAGTTGGTGGTTGTAAAACATTAGTCTAAGTACAGGATCACATAATTTTTGAAAAAAAATACCGAAGGGGAGCCAAACTTTGTTCTCGCCAATTCGTATTCGTAAACAATGTGTTTAAATAAAATAATGAATAATTTTAGAGCAATAGAAATTAGTGTGGTATATGGCTATTTGTCCAATTTCATCTGCTTTCTATTTTTTTTATACATTGTTATCAAACTACTTGATGAATATATAGTCTCACTTTAAACAATTCAGTACAATCCATCTCTTACATTATACTAGAACGAATTCTTAGCTCTTTTATTAAAATTTTATTTTTGGAAACACTTCTTGTTTTGGAACTTTTACTCACACACATATATGGGTATATTTATTGTTATATTCTCTTTTCTGCTGGACACATATAATTAAAAGTCCTGACCAAGTATGCAACTTACTTAACTTCTATTAATCCATTGATTGAAATTGAGGAACCGTTTTATACATGTGGAGGTCATTACATTTCAGAGCCAGCTCATGCTCAGTTCATCACAAGATACTGAATCGCTTATGCTAAATTTTTGACAAAGACCGTACCAAGAACCGAATTCGGCACGAAAGAGAAAGGCACTTATTATCAGAGATACATTGGTTTAACTCGATCCGGGGCAAAACTCACCACTATGGGAATTCGTCATTTCAAGAATTCTTGTTAATGTATTAGAAGTAGAATTCATTCTAATATAAGAAAACGCGGAATTTTTAAAGTACCAGCAAAAACTCTTTCCTCTTTCAAATTGCTGTTAATGTACTTTTGGATTATGGTAAAAGATATTACGTCTCCTCTGATTGATATAGGTCTAGATTTCTTTTTAGTTTTACTTATAAAAAAGCAGCCATTCCTTAAATGCAGAATGTCCTGCGCATAGATTAGACATGTAATAAACAAATGAATCATCAATTATATCACACAAATTCTAAGAAATTACTTAGGTTAAGTTACACTCTAACAGTGGGGAATCGCGCTTGTGTATTTTAGTGCTTCGTGTAATTGAGTTGGACGTAAGGCATGCTCAAGACATGCATTTTGTCCTATCCAACCGATATCAGAAACACTATGGATAGATCAAAAGATATTCTGCATGTTTTCCTGAACTTTTTTATATAAGCCCACAGCTATTCAATATGACATTATCTTAAATATTTTTGGTTGACTTTAAGTAGCCATGATGCATCGATATTTCCAGTACAATTATTGGTTTATTGGCAATTAAAGCAGACTTCTTACAGCCATGAAACCGAGAATCAGCATGGACCGTTATGACTTTTTCACACGAGTCAACTAGTGCCGCACATAACAGAAGGAACAAACAGTCAGTATCTAGTTTTGAATAGAAATCGCCTGGGTCTCTTCATAAGTCATCAACTGGCCGTTCACTAGAACAAAAACTACAAATGTTTCAGTAAAAGCAGATGCTATTACTTTAAGCAAGATGTCATACTTTAAAAGGTGTTTTACTCGAAATGTGTGTTTTTTTTTATAAAAAATGCTCAAACGGGGACAGTGTTTGCAGAAAAAGTTTTGAAAATAATTAGCTGAAATTTTTTGTGTATGCTCTGTATAACAGTAAAAGTGTTTTGATCTTCTGATTTATCAATCACTGTTTTATTACAAAATTTACTGTCCCTTATGTGAATATAATCACTGGTTTTTTAAGCAATTTTATATAATAATAAGATAAAGTGCTCTTGTTTTGGTAAAAATTAAAACATCTATTATCCTGAAGGTCATTTCAAGAATGAATAACAGCAACACATCAGAATTGAAACATTAAAAATTTGCTCATAAAGTTTTGGTACAGAATAGGGCCCCGTTTATGTTATTTTTTTAAATAATTTTACCAATTTTTCCCCATTTTAGTAAGAATAATTTCTTTTTCTCTCTTAATTTTAGCATATTTTTTCTTAAGATATACTAAACAAATCTAAAAACTACAAAACAATTCCCATCTCTCCATTTTTTTGGAAAAAAGTTGTCGCAAGTATTCGGATACCTTAAAAAGAACAGACATTCTTAAAAATTATTCAAGAACATCCCTTTCTCTTTACACGATTCCACGTGTGCAGAATAGACAAAGGTACAATATCTCAGATAGAAAGCTAGGATGTGGTTTTTGATTTTTTTAAAAATCGAGCTTTTGTTAGTAAGATTTCTTAAGGATTCAAATATTTTGAAATAATTAAGCCGAAGTTGTACGACAATAAAATTTGATGTCTTTTGAACTAAGAAAACAATCACTTCGCGCAAGAAATATCCTCACCAATCATTAATAATCAATCATCTTCAACAAACAGTATAAAATGTGTGGGAAGAGAGAGTACTATTCCATTCTTTATTTATATAATCATTATATTCTTTAAAAGATACATTTTCTTGGAAACCTCCTTTTCTTTATTGATTCTAGCATAGAAATATTTTAACATGAAAAAGACGCGTGTAAATCTGTTACTACAATAAAAAAAACCCTCTTCAACTTACAATGAGGAATTTACAATATCTAAAAAAATATCCAATTTGTTTATATAAATTTGAAGGGTTATTGTTTTAATGTTTTTCTAGAATTCTTAATTAATTTGAATAACATTTACATTTCTGCATTTAATTTGACATTTTTTTAAAGCTAAATTCAATTTACAAATATTGTTTTTTAAAGAGTATTTTATTTTAAATTAATTTATTTAGGGAAAAATATTATTTTTAGTTTATAAGAAATTCTATAAGGTTTCTCACATTTCAAGAACTACTTTCAAGAACTACTACTTTTACTTGTATCCTAGTTTCTGAGGATTAATTTAAATTTGATCCGAAATCTCGAACAATATTTTCCAATATGCTTAGTACCATACGAACTAAAAATGAAGCTGATGTATGCAGTTTGAGATTTTGCATAAAAACCATTTCATTCCGAGTATCAAATGTTATATAATGTACGATCACTTATTAAAATTGAATTTGAGATTTTGCATAAAAACCATTTCATTCCGAGTATCAAATGTTATATAATGTACGATCATTTATTAAAATTGAATTGTTATATTGTATCAAATGAAAATTTCAACTTAAAATATTTTGAAATTTCCTAAGAGTAAACTCTATAGATAAGAATTTCGAAAAAAGTATAAAAATTCATCGAAATTACACTGAGATTGCTTTTGAAAAACACACCTGTGGATGCATTAGATCAGGTATGCCCATGGCGGCCCATTTGGAGACTTTTTGCGGCCCAATTGCAGTGTCTGTCTATATTATTTTAGACATTTAGATTACAGAGAGTTGAATCAAAAATATCGTGTTTTGACCCACCCCCACCTCTCCCCATGCAGTTTTTACCGAAATAATATTTTTTCCCCTTCATTTGACTTCCAAGCAATTGTAGTAACAGGTGTTGATGGATGAAGGAAAGCAGATGAGCGTGGGTATGTTATTCCTCTTTCAACGAGAACTTCGTTGAGAGTGAGTAGTGTATTTAGTTCTATTTGTCACAGATAATTTATGTCTATATTTTAAAGTTCAGATTTAGTAGTCTCTTTCTTGTTTTATTTGGCAATGAAAGAATCCGATGATGGATTTAATGAGTTGCCTCAGAATTGTAAGACCAGCTAGTAGAAATGTAAGATAATTACGGCAGCAGAATAAAAATGTTTAATATTTTAACCTTCTGAAATTATGTAACTTTTTCATTTTATGATATATTTTAACCACGGTACAATAATTAATATCATACAATAAGAAACTAAACATTTGGCTATCGGGCAGAAAAAAAACCTTTTTTTGTCAAACAGTGTAATAATTACAATGCTTCTTTACTCAATTGCCTTTTTGCATTTGGAATAAAAATTTTGAAAATCTAAATCAATTTTATGCAAATATACTGCAACACAAGTATAAAATGTGAAGCTGTTACGCACATAGTTGTTATACTACGTAACCTCATATGGCAGCATAAATCTACTGTAGATAAGAACCTTGTAGGTTAAGAGATACTCTTCCACCAAATTGTGATCCAGTAAAAGGTAAAATTGGTGTTTTTGATCATAGAAAGTTGATCATATCATATTTTGAATGTTGTACGATATTAAAGTATTTTGAATAATTTGTTTTATTTTGATATGTGTGGCCCACCTCAGTTTAGTAAATTTTTACGTGGCCCACCAACTGGTTTGGGTTGGGTACCCCTGCATTAGATAATCGAAAATTCTCTCTCTCTCTCTCTCTCGTTACGTAATTTCCTTAGCCATAGCATTCCAAATATCGAAATGCGCTTTTCTCTCTCTCTCTCTCTATATATATATATATAATTATTTTTCTATGTTATTTTAAATAGTAACTATTTTTTTCTTAAGAAAGATTCAGATGTATGTTCAAGGAGATGTTTGCAAAGCAAATAAAATCATTCTAAGTGTCGGAAGTGATTACCAGATGGAAGTTGTAAGTATACGATTTTATGTTGCTGTTGTGTATGTATGCTTTAATTATTTCAAAATAACCCTAACAGTTATTCTTATTATTCTATAATTTATTGCGTAAACGCTGTTTTAAGCACTTAGTATTGTCGCGATCCCTCGACCACGGGTGTGAGAGGATTCGAGCGAAGATAAGCTATTTCTCAACTGAAACAATTTTATTGCCTTTTCCACTTATTAGACTTTATAAACCTAACCAAAACCGAGAATGCAATCAAATTTATTAATCTAATTATAATCGAAATAAGAGTACTCTAATCTATAATATCCTGAGATCTGTTGCTTAGGCTTTCCTTTGTAATACTAAAGGCAACCACCAGCTGCTAACGCCATGTTTTCTTCTTTTTCTGAATTTTCAACCATCATCTCGCCAACTCCATGACTAGCACTTAAATAAAAGCTCTCGCTTACATAAAACCGAGTGATCTCTACGGAAAGCGGTTTTCAACTTAATTCACAGTTAAAAAAAGTATTTTGACCAAAAGAATTAGTAGAACGCCCGAAGAGAACCCGTTACAGTATTGCACAAATAGTTGCGAACTCGTGGCCAGCTTTGTTTATGTCGATGTCGTGATTTTGATCCTAGTGTCATAAAAAACTTAGTAAGCCAACGTAAATCAATTGAAGAAACAAAGTTAAATAAGTTTAGCCAAGTGGTCATGGTCATTACCTCGTAGTCAGAGTTGTTTCTGTTGAGTCATGGTAGGCAGTCCTGATGCCATTGAAGATCTGCCGTGTGAAGAGGCTAATCCATGACAAAGCTGAAGAGGCTCAAAGTTTTAGCGTTGGATTGATGTAGGAATTTGGAAAGTAGGAGTCAGCTCGGATGTCGTTCTCGTCACTTGACCGTGGTCCAAAATTACAAGGTCCATCATCCCTAGCCTTGGTGTTGTTTCACACAGCAATGTTAATAAGTGCCAGCTTGTCAACGTCCCTTGCCAGTAATTAGCAGTGATACCTTGCCAGCTTTAAAATTAAGTTCTGTCATCTCTCGTGTCTCCATGTTGTTTCTGCGACGTCCATAAATAATCGTTTTGCGCATATACGCAAGGATTATTAGTTAACTTGTGCTATTTTAATACTCAATAAATCTTATATTAGATTATATTCTAAAATTTAATTCATTGGTTGTAAAGCAGTAGGCAAAGAGAAATTAACATTTTAGGTTACCCAGAATATATTGCAAATTTCTGATTTATTAAAGTATAAATATGCAAAAAAAGGCAAATTAATAGTTTAATAGGATTTCTCTAGAAAAAATTAGATGCAATGAACTGAGTTGGCGATTGCGTTCATTATTAAATACTTTAAGCCAGTGATACTCAACCTGCGGCCCGCGGGCCACACGTGGCCCGGTCATGGCCCATTGCACTAAGAAATTCAATTATTTAAGAATAATGTACTAAACACTTAAATGAAAATTCTATCAACCAAGCAATCACATCTATCAATTTGCTTAATAGTAGAATGTAAATAAGAGTCATGGTTGAAAGGAAATCGAAACTCCCCCACGTACATAACTCATTAAAAGATGCATAAAAGTAAACATGTATTGGGCGTGTTTGATAGAACAGTTAATATAGTATTAAAGTAAAAGCCCCCCTTCCCCCAAAAGAAAAGTTTTAATATTTTGATTACTTTTGCTTTGCCCAATGTTGCTTTGGTCTTATTTTGTCCCCCCCCACCACAATTATCTTCATGATGCAGCCCACGTGAAATACCAGTCGTATGTATGTGGACCGACAGGAAAAAAGGTAAAGTCCTATAGTCAATTGAAGGAAGTTTTTAACACTAAAAAAAAGTTAAAAGTTCAACGACTTTTATCGAAGAAACCTTAACACGTTTTTTTCGAGCTCCGTTAAATTGAATTGGTTAATGAAGGTATTTTTTTCCCCTTAACTTTCAGAGTTTTGGGTTCATGATCAGGTTTTATTATATAAGCTGATCGATGTCACGTTGGCAGAAACGTGACAACTATGCATGCAGAGAATTCCAACCTTGATTTGACAACCTTCTTAGATATTTAATTTATGGGAATAATTATTGGAATTATTGGAAAGGTTACTATAGAGTAAGTGGAAAACTTTTTTTTCTTAAGTCCCAAATGCAACAGTCTTAATGTACTTAATAATTATTGTACTTGTAAATGAATTCCCTTTGGATAAATATCTACTCGTGTTCCTGTAGGCTGCATTCTTACCCCGAATGGCATCAACTTTTTTTAAGAATATTTTACTTCGGGATTTTTTTTATTACCCTATTTCAACACGCTTAATATTTATCCGTGTTCATATTGAAATAACACATGAGTCTGAATGCATTTGAATCTTCTTTTCAGATTATCGAAATTCAATTGTAATACTCGATATGAGCTTTTACAAATATCCCTCTTTAAATGACTGACTGAGCTCCTTTAACTTTATGAAATATTTTTACCTAAGAATTTTAAACCATACTATTATGAAACTGATACATGCTGATGCTACAAAAACTGATTCTTAAAGCTGAAAATTATATTATTTTTGTAGGATAAGGAAACAGCAATAAATCATTTCCTTAGGAAGATTCAAAGAATTAAAACAAAAATAAACATGACCCAAAATATTCTGGCGGCAAAAATTGTGGAAAGAGAACGTGAGTAAATTATACTACTTATAGAGATCTACTTTTTATGTATAATATGTTGGAATCATAGGTGTACTACTGTTTTTTATTGAATATTTATCTATTTTAAAGCCAACGGATGTAAATAAAAATTCTATAACTCTTTTAGAAAACGGTCATTTGGTTTTTGTGAAATAATATCATTTGTAATTTTTTTTTGAAAAATGTGAAATGCATAGTTATTTTGAAAGGGAACGATTTGAGAAAAATGTTGAAAATTATTTCAAGTGTCATTAATATTTTTTTTTAAACTCATGATAATTATTAACCTTTATATTTATAAGTTATATGATTGATAATTCGAATAGGAGTTTAATTAGTAATTCTTTTAATGTGACTTCAGGTATAAGAAGAATTATCTTCAAATATAACATATATAAGAAAAATAAATATAATTTTATCAAGCTCAATTCAGCAAGTACTTTAATTTGTATTAAGTTTGTAAATTTTTTAAGAACTCTAATTAAAATAAAGCATTCAACCGCCATTTAAAAGTAGTCTAGTATGCTTTTACATTTTGTTCTTTACATCTAACATGATTTATCATATATTTGTGTTGAAAAAAATTGAATAAATGGGTCGATTAGGCCTTACTTATATATAATACTTTGATGGCATCGACTTTCCACATTGTCAATTAAGCTTGCGAAGACAGGAATGAAAAGCAATACCCGTATGTGAAGCAACCCTTGTTCCATGAATCGACCTTCTCTCTAACTGTGTCTTTCAACAATGTTAGATAGACGCTGTTTAATATTTTGTTCCCTCTGCATCAATATACGTCATGAATTTCTCTCCAAAGTAAACCAGGACTCATCTGTAAAGAGTACAAAAGCCCGATACAAAATACTCGATACAAAAGTACAAAAAGCCCGAAGAGTACAAAAGGTCGATTATATGTTTTTTTTGCCTGATGTAATAGAGTATATTTGTGTCGTTATTTAACTGGACCTACACTAGGGTTCATCTGACTTAGAGTCATTGATTGTGAATATATTTTTCAGTTCCTACTATTAGCTCACACTCTCTCTATATTTTTTGTTTATCTTGGTGGAATTTTCAATCGTTAATAAAATACATTTTAAAGCGCTCAATTGAGCTGAAATTTTATGTACGTGATTATTTTAGATGACAATGCAATAATTTAATTATAATTAATAAAAATTAATTGATTAAAACTAATTATTTAAAGAATTACAAATACAGACACGTTGGCATCATTTTTGCCGACTTAGCGAACCTTTTGGCAACTTGTGTCAAAAGTTGAAAAGATTTTTTTTCTCACGTTTTTAAGCATTCAGTTTGTGACAAACCTATACGGAACTTTATCACTAACCTTCTGAGACGTCTTTTTTAGGGAAATTTTATTCCCCTACCTATTTCCAATCAGCTCCAAAAAGAGGACAGGATTCCTTGTCATATGCAGATTAGATAAAGTATTTAAGTCAAACGGAATAGTAAAGTAAAAAGCAGTAGGAGAGAGAGATTGAAGCAGAAAGGTATAATAGTGAAGTTAGAGATTTATTATTGTGAAGATTTCTAGGTGGATAAATTAATCTCAGGAAGAGTTGAGATTCAGTGTGGTAAATATTGATTTATATTTAAAGTCTCATTAAAGCTTTATATTAGGAGTGAGATTAAAGTTAAATGTTCAATAGAAATATTATTGAATATAATTCTGGGATCTCTTATCGTGGTAATCTCTGCGTGATCGACATTCTAATTGTTAATTAATTGGATCATTAAATATTTAAGTTAATTTAAAGGAAAGTCCCTTTTAAACCTCATATAGCTAATTTGAATTATTTGTTATTAAAAGTCTTTGATTCTATTTGGGAAAGATAACCAAATAAAGTTATTTATAAAAAGGGCTACTGGCTCTTATCTGACTCCAAATTATTCTCGTTCTCAAAGTGAGATCCAAGGGGATCTTCACAAGTTGAACTGAAATTTTATAGACACGATTGTTTTGGATGATAATACGATATTTATATACATGATGATGAATAAAAATTAATTACCACTTAAAGCTGTTATTCTCTCATATGTATGTACATATTTATATTAATAGTAACTATTTAATAAAAAGTAGCTAAAATAAAATTTTCCTTTGTTGATCTAAGTAGGATTTGACTTAAATTTTTTTTTATATTACTTGTGTGTGTGTGTGTGTATCACTGTAGTTGTAGATATTGTCGTCCCTTTTGCGGCACAATGATAAAAGAAATAAATTATTACGCAATAGATTTCTTCTTCTTTTGATTGAAAAGAACTGGAATGAGATCTTGCACATGGATTGTAAACGAGGTTAGCCGGGAATAGGCCTCCTTGATATAAAATTTTCAGTTTGATTTTTACACACTACCAGAGAGATACATTTTAGCAGAATCAACTTGTGCTAATCTCATTTCTACCCAATTGCCGCTATCTAAACGAATCCGATTAATGACATATATAGAAATAGTCAATAATATCTTAATTCTTAACAGGATCATAAAAACTTTCTTCACGGATTTCAAAAGAGAGACATTTGCTGTTTCCACCAGTTACTGTATTAATGTAGCCGTAATAACTGGGTGGTCATGGTCACGAATACGTCGATAATGAAGTTTGTCGAATTATGGGTTCAAGTTCTGGTGCCAATAATTCCATCATGTAGAGGATTTGATACATGTTAGATCTGTGAAAGAATCGTTGCTCTCTCTTGCCCGTCTAAAGATGTGGGAGGAAGGGTAGAAACACTAGCCATAATCAAAAGCAATCTACTTATTGATCTCACAAATTAGTGACACTGATTCTCTCTCTCAATTAATTTCAACAAGTAGAGAATGTCTCAATGTAAGCAATATACGTGAAACAACAACGAGATGCACGAATTGTAAGAAAACTACAAATATCGACCTCCTTATTTTAGGATTAATCTTACTATCCCAATTGATTTAACACTAATTTAACTTCAGTGACCCATCGTCGCTTTAATTCTTTCACCTATTAAATATTTGAATTACTCTATAAATTTGAGTGATACCTGATCAGTAGCAATCTCACCTGACTTCTGGCTTTCTCTCCTTCTCCTCGTTTCTAGCTAAAAAACCTTGACTAGTAGACTTAACCCTGACCTAATAGTAAACATAATTTGAAAAAAAATATCACGTTTTCTTCTTCAAAAGGGTTGGTTGTGAATAAACCCGAATGACAGCCCAAATATTTCTCAAGAGGATTAGAAGAAGGTACGTGAATAGATCTGTCACAAATCTATAGAGGCTTACGTTGGAGTGGTGTGGAAATTTGAAGAGTAAGGTGCTAGCCCAGGTGTTGACCTCGTTATTTTTAACAGAGGTTCAAATTTATAAAATCCGTCGCCAATAGCCCTTGTGTTGCTTCGACATTAAAATTAAATAAAAAAATGCTATATAAGTGTCCGATCCTTAAAAAAATATATGGTAGGTCTTTTGGTCTTATTGAAATTATTTAAAAATCATATATTCACACACACATAGAAAATGTATTTTTTACCTTTATTTTCATTCTTTTAAGGAGAAGCATTTTTACTTTTGGAAACTAGAATAATAAAACTTTATAATAATAATGCAATGTGATTCTTCCTTTTAAAAATTTCTTCAAACTGTATTACTTAAATAATTTTAAAAGTCCTTTTTTTTAACCCCTATTAATGAATAAAGTTATGCCCATTCAATAATGACGTGATCTGAAAAAGTGACATTTCAAAGTAATTTTCAATCATTTTTTGTGCTTTTACGAACTCACGCGCAAAAACCATGAGACTAAGAAATATTTTGCAATGCATTAAGGGATGTTGGAAAGCTAAAATCTTATTTTTTTGACAATTTGAGATTTTTACATTTACAAATTGTATAGATTTTAACCTTTCTAAAAATATCTTACTTGAACCTCTAGGGTATTTAGAAGCCCTTAAAACGTATTTTTAAATAATCGTTGAATTTGGGCCACGCCCATTTTAATGGCGAAAATTGTAAACAAATTACTTTGTTTTTACTTAATAATGTAACGACTGATATGGACCAAAACATGCATCTTTTATTTTAAATTGAGCCTTTTATTTTTTTATTTCCCAGCCGATTAGAAGTCTCACTGTATACATTAAAATTAATTTATCTCAAAATGTAAATTTTAATGTGCATGTACCTTTTCTGAGAAACTACTGCTCACAGGTATGTAAATTTTTTATGAATTATTTATAATAATGTCTGATATATACTAAAAAATGAGCTTTTTTTAAAACACTCAAAAATTTAATTTTTACAAATTTTTTAAGTAAAAAATGGGTCAAATTTCGCAATGTTTGATAAAATATTTCATAATTTCTTAAAAAATTCAAAATTAGCTAAAAGCTCATTTTAGTACAATGAGAGAGATGTACTTTAATAGTATGAAAAATTTCAAACATGTACATAAAACAGATTTTGAGAAAAGGTACATCGAAAACAGCCAATTTAAAATTGTCAGTATATATATAGAGAGAGAGGTTTCCAACACCCCTTAACCATATAATAAGTCATAACGCATTTTATAACATTCAAAACCAACGTGCCAAGGAGTTATCCGAGTGAAACAAAATTGCGTACAAGCAAATATTACGAGAGAATATGCTAATAACTAATAATTTCTATATCGATAATTAACTAACTGTAGCTCCAGCGCATTTCAAAGGAGCATCCATATGGTGTAAGAAACAGAGGATGCGCCAATGATAGCCTCTCCCTCTGCCCTCCAATGATAATGCCCTCTTGTTTTAGGGCAGATATCACAATTCTGAGAACGTGAAGTTAGACCAGAGGTACTCAACCTGCAGCCCACCGAGCCTTTTTAAGTGCCCCGGTCATGGCTCATTGCTCTCTGAGGAATTTACTTATATAAGAATATTGTATTAAAAATTTGTTGGGAAATTCTTTGTCAAGAAATCCAAAATATCAATTTTGCTTTTTGCTGTCGGTGTCGTACGGGTACGAATTGATATTCTTTTTCCATTTGGAATGGTTACGGTTAGTGATAACAGGCAACAGTGTAGTAGCGACAATTTTATAAGTGGAACTAATTTTTAACTGCCTTTCATATCTTGCAAGCGAAAAATATTCTAAAAAAAATAAATTGTATAAAAATGTAATTGTGTAACTGTATGTATATAATTGTATAACTGTATTTAAAAAAATACCAGTAAACAGGGATCATTCAATGTCACTTTACCTAGAGAATCTCTTTCAAGAGATGAGATAAGTAGGTTTTCTTGAATAATCTTTGCAACAGCAACAAAGTGTTTTGTCAGTGGTAATATCACAGCGGTAACAGAGACAACCCATGAAGTTTGTTACAATATTGGTAATCATATGACACTATTTACTGATGCAGAAATAGAGGAGTGTTTCTTAAATGCTTCTACTTTAGTGTTAGTAACAAAAATAAAAAAAATATTAAAAAAATAATAATTAAAAAAAGAAAATCAGGAGTTATATAATATTTCTCTTCCCCCATTTATCCTCATGTTGCGGTCCGCATAAAATGACTAACATGTGTACGCAGCCCACGCTAAATAGATGACATATGTATGCGGCCCAGCAGAAAAAAAGGTCGAGTACCCCTGAGTTAGACTAAAGAAAGCAAAGAAGTCAAATCACAGGATGGCTTGAGATTTCGTCGGAGAGATGAGGCTTTTCGAGACGATATTGGTAAGAATAGGGTGAAATTATATGCCTTTCTTTTTGTTTCTCCCAGAACTGCTTATATTCGTGCTTTTACAACATCTGCATGGCTGGCATGATCGCTAGATCTCTCCCCAAGAGAGCACGTTTGGGGTCCGAGGAGTAGGCGTCTTCGATCGCCCATGGATCGATCCGATGTAACTCGCCAATTGGAAAGTATATAACAAGAAATTCCGTAGACAACCGCCAACCCTACGAGTCAATGACCTATTGGATAACTTACACCAGAGGCAGAGGTGAACCAATACATAACAGATTTTCTTTTGCTCCTAGTTGTATTTTTTAAATAAAGCATTCATTTCCCAAGATATCGTTAGTGTTTCGTTTTCAAGATATATACATCACATCCACCGAGTTTCCTTTTGTGTTATTGAGTAAATTACATGCATATGATCTATTATGGGAAAAATAAATTCCACAAGAAATATTACGTTGTTAAAAGTTTAATTATTTAGATCTCTCATTTGTTTTAAAGATAATGATTACAATAAGTATCCATTACTACTACTATCACTTATTCATATGTATATATCTATATCATATGTATCACTTATTCATTAATATAAGATGTGAAAACTTATTTTTAGATTATTCACTAATAATTTATTTCCTTTCGTCTAGGTCTAAGAAAAGCAACCGCCGAAAAGTACATAGAAGACAGCAAGAAAGGCGAGATGAATCTTCCTCCAAAATTCACGACAGGATAATATTCCCTAGGATCCATGCTTCGCAAAATTCTAAATTTTCAATCTTTCTGATGTTCCTGGATACTAAAAAAAAACGATCAGAAGTAACAAGAAATATACTGGTTAATTTTTGAATTTTCTTCTCAATGTACACGATGAACCTAAATTGACATTATTATACAAAAGAAAGAAATAGAATTTAAATAAAATAGTAAAACACACAGTTCGTTCTCCAGTTTGATTTCTTAAAAAGTAATTTCATTATATGTGAATATTTGAGTTTGGAATTCTACATAAAGTAATCTTGTGAAATAATTAATAACAACGAAAAGGTTATCTGTTGGATTTAATTAGGTTTCTGGCAACAATCACAACAGTATTGCATATTAAGAACATTCAAAGACAATAAATTGAAAATTAATTATAAATATAATCACTTTTGTTCATCTAGAAAAAAGCAGATCATTTTAAATATTGGACGAAATTTAATTTTTTAATTCGTCTCCAAAAAAAAAAAAAAACTGCTGATGATTTGATTAGAGAAAGTAAAAATATTTTCCTTAAAAATTTTATGTTAATGATCTTCCTTTTATTGCTGAAATTTCTGCTAAATATCTGCTTCTTTGACAACATTCAATTCTGAATTTGTCATTGAAGAGCTTTTACAACTTAGTTTTCTTGGCTTTGTAATGATGTCAGACAATCATAAGATGCTTTTAATAACATTTTTGGGTACTTCGTGCTTAATCTCACGTCAGTGACATGTCACTAATGAGAGATAAATCGCCAAAGATTTTGCGAGCGATAGTAACCTATTTGATGTTATCCTATGGACACGTGCTAAATTCATGTGACGTCATAGTCACCTAATAAATGCAATCCCGTATTTCCAGTCAATCAAATCATTAATTCATATGATGTCACTATCACATGATAAAGGTGATCACGTGTTTGAAACCAATTAGTTCATGCACTTTGCTGTTGCTAGCTTTTGATTTTGACATAAACTTTCTTTTGGATTGTACATATTTTGATAATAATAACGCACATAAATAAATGCGCTTGATTTAAAAATACCCGCATATTATAAGAGTTTGTCTTTAAATTAAAAAAAATTCTGTGAAGAATTTTAGTATAATTTAATAAATATATATATTTGTACCAAATTATCAAATATTTTAAATTTTATCTAAACTTTACAACAAGTGCAGGTCTAATGTCAGTTTTAAATTCAATGGAGAACACGTAATTGATTTTATCATTTGACCAGGATGAATTTAGTCCATTGCGAAAAATTTTTCGGCGTAGCAAAAATTTGTCAAAAGACACCAGTAACATGGATATCCTGTCGATTATATACGGATTCATATTTATTTACTGTAAAATATGAATATAAAAAATTTCCAACTTTTTAATTCACTACCATTCATTCACTTTTATGTGATAATATCTTTTTCTTTCTTTGTATATTATCCCTCTTTTCGTGCAATTGTTTTCTTTAAATTTTTGCTTTGCGATAAATTGGCCGTGGATTTTGCAGCATCTTTTGAAGCCCTCATGTATAGCCTTCTGAATGAATTCAAATTACTGAGGAGATTCTATCATTTTCTATAATACGCGTTTTATGCGTCTGAATTAATAAATATCTATTTCGGTATTGGCATACCATAAGCACAATATGTTTAATACATCTTCCTCAGTCATGTTATCACCAGTCATACATCTTATTCGACTAGAAGGCGTAATTACTTCTTAATCTGTTCAATATTTTTTCTGTCTAAAGCGGATTAAAGCGCGCGAAAGAGTTCTAAAATTAGAATAAATGGTACTTAAAAGAGTGTTGGAAAACAAAACATCAGCATATACATCTAAATGAATGAATTTGCAAAAACGATAGCAAATGTTCTTAGCTAACGAAGGAAATTGAATTTTAGGATTAACTTTAACTATTAAGTAATAATAATAATTCTTGTTTCATTAAAACAAATGACAGAACTTTTCTTAAACCTACTTTCCTATTTTCAAAATCGTCTCTAAAAATATACAGATTTAATCGCTTTTTTTTTCTCCAAGTTGAACTAATAGATTTAATCTAAATTATTACTTGACTAAGATGATTAGTGATAAGAATAATCTATAAATACTTGATTAAATCTAGGTAATAAAACTGTTTGCGCCGTTTCAAAAGTGGATTCCTAAATGAAGCTCTTAGAATTTTTTTTGCTGCAAAAGACACGTTTAGTTATAGTTATAAAAGAACTATAATTACGAGAAAGTATATAAAGGGTGTTTTTTAGAGGTATAGAACTTTAAATTGCAATAAAACAACGATGTATAATTCGATTGACATGAATTCTTTTTTATTCGAAAGATAATCTTGTGGCATTACATTTTAAATATGATTTCTGGCATAGGACTGCCACGACTGGCTCGGATGTAGTCCAATCTGGACGTCCAATTTTCGATGACTTTTTACAACATTTGTGGCCGTATATCGGCAATAACACGGCGAATGTTGTCTTCCAAATGGTCAAGCGTTTGTGGCTTATCCGCATAAACCAATGACTTTACATAGCCAATAGAGAATAGTCTAGCGGTGTTAAATCACAAGATCTTGGAGGCCAATTCACAGGTCCAAAGCGTGAAATTAGGCGGTCACCAAACGTGTCTTTCAATAAATCGATTGTGGCACGAGCTGTGTGACATGTTGCGCCGTCTTGTTGGAACCACAGCTCCTGGACATCATGATTGTTCAATTCAGGAATGAAAAAGTTAGTAATCATGGCTCTATACCGATCACCATTGACTGTAACGTTGTGGTCTTCATCGTTTTTGAAGAAGGATTCCACCAGCCCATAAAGCGCCCCAAACAGTCAATTTTTCTGGATGTAACGGTGTTTCGACATACACTTGTGGATTAGCTTCACTCCAAATGCGGCAGTTTTGTTTGTTGACGTAGCCATTCAACCAGAAGTGCGCTTCATCGCTAAACAAAATTCGCTTATGAAAATCGACCATTATTTTCGAAATAAAATTGCACAATTTGAAAGCGTTGTTTAGGCGTGAGTCTATTCATGATGAATTGCCAAACAAAACTGAGAATAAATCACTTGACAGCTGTTAAATCGGTCGCCATCATGGAAAGTAATGCCAACTTAAACTTCTATACCTGAAAAAAAAACACTCTTTATATATATATATATATATATATATATGTTATACTTTTATAAAATCTCGAATAATTTTGGAACTGAGAAATAGTCACACTTCTTGTGACAAAAATAAAATAAAATAAAACTGTGATTTGTTTCATCTATGTATTGCATAACAGCCCTCTTCTATTATACATTTTGGGATTATTTTTACATGAAATGTGCTTTTACTCAATCCTGTTAGGATGATGTTCATCATAGTATATACACTGTACATAAATTATTTTACTCCTTTTTCATTCACTTATTGGTTTTATTTATATCATATATTGTTTTTATATTTTTTAAACAACCATATTCGTTTATATTTATTGTTGATTTAAATTTATCGAGTTCTTCTCCCTTTGTTATTCTTTTTTGTTTTTTTCAATTCCTACTATATTAGCTCACTCTCTATATATTTATTTATTTATATATATATTTATCTTGTTCACACACACACACACACACAAATTTTTAGTCGTTAATAAAATACTTTCTATTCATTCAATCAAGTTAAAATAAATTTTTTTAAATTTATAGTGGATGACACTTAATGTTAATACAGTTTTTTCAAATATGAACTCATTAATTAAATTAAATTTAATTAATTATTGGTCTTCGACGCTATCTTAGATTTGTCTCCATTGTTGTAACAATGTAACTATTAAAACAATGACAAAAGTTGGCGTCGAAAACCGAATTTTCAGCCAAACTACCTAAACCGAGTGTGCATTGTTACAACAATGCACACAAACCATGCTCTTTTTTCAATTCCTACTATTATATATATATCTTTATATATAAAAATCTTCTGTGCGTGTGTTTGTCACTAAACTCCTCCTAAACGGCTGGACCGATTTCGATGAAATTTTTTGTGTGGGTTCAAGTAAATTCGAGAATGGTTTAGATTCACAATTCTGTCCGATATCGCAATTAGTTAAAAAGATAATAATTAAAAACATTCAAAAAATACAACTGAACATTCACCTGCATTGTTGTAAAAACGTTATTGTTATAAAAAAAAAAGTAATATAAAAAATTTTTTAAATCAATTCCTACTTAGATCAACCAAGAAAAAATTTATTTTAGCCACTTTTTATTAAATAGTTGCAATTAATATAAATATGTATATACATATGACAGAATCACAACATTAAGTGGTAGTTAATTTTTTTTAATTATCATTAAAGTATCGTTTTGTCATCCAAAACAATTGTGTATAAAAAATTTCCTTTCAACTGAATGCTTTAACACGTGAGAAAAAACCTTTTCAAATTTTGACATAAGTCGCCAAAAGGGTCGCTAATCGCCAACGTGGCTGTATTTGTAATTTTTTAAATAATTAGTTTTAATCAATTAATTTTTATTAATTATAATTAAATTATTGTATTGTCATCCAAAGTAATCATGTACATTACATTTCAGCTCAATTGAGCGCTTTAAAGAGTATTTTATTAACAATTGAAAATTCTACCAATATAAATAAATAAACAAACAAATAAAATATGTATAGAGATCGTGAGCTAATAGTAGGAATTGAAAAAGACGTAAGTTGGCGTCGAAAATTGATTTTCAGCCAAACGGGTCAAACCCGGTCTTAATTGCAGATGATTAACGCTTTTTAGCGTTTTTAATTAATATCTTTTCAAATAATCTTTATATATGTAATTCTTCTGTCCGCGTGAACTCCTCCTAAGCGGCTGGGCCGATTTTGATGAAAGTTTTTGTCTGTTCCAGTGGACTCGAGAATGGTTTAGATTTATAATTCGGCTTAGAAATGTTTATTTAATTAATTTTTTATTTATAAATTGTTGATCTTGGAATGTTTTACATTGGATCCGGCAGACTGCGCTACGATCGCAGTATAGAATATTCAAAAATCTTTTATTATAATTCAAGTTGGTCCCGACAGTTGGTGCTGTGATCCTTTCAGGAAAATATTTTGTGACTTCGTGTTATTATTTTGTCGAAATAAATCGTGTGTTAATTGAATTATTACATTCAGATGTAATTAGTGTTCGAAGAGTTTTGAAGTGTGCATAAAAAACTATACATTCTCCAAATTTAGTATGCAATTGAAGTGAGTATTTTACATGATTTTCTATTAAATTTACACGTGCGTTGACCACAATTATCCTGTATATATATGTGTGTGTTTCACTTCTAAGCAACCCAGAAGTATAAAACTTGGCCCATAATTACATTGTAATAGCTTTTTAATACAAATTTTACTCAAAACGGTCCAAATTGTTAAAGCTTATTCATAAAAATTTGGAATTTTTGAATTTAAGATGTGTGTACAGGACAACGTCTGTCCAGTCCTCTAGTATATATATATATGTGGGAGTCCGAATAAATCTTCGAATAAAAATCAGACTCTTCAGAAGGGGGGATTTTAGATTGGCGAGGTGGGTTGTCTAGGGGTAAGTATTTAAGGGTGAGTGATGAATTAATTGAATCAAAGTCATTTAAACACAGATAGTTCATTTAAGTAAAAAAGAATTTATTTAAAGTTAAAGGAAAATATTTACAAAAGGGGATATTTACAAAGAGAAAGACATGCAGGAATTAGGTTAATTAAAAGTTGAGTTATACCTTTAGAAGACGGGGAAATAAACCTTTCTCATTCTTGGACGTTAGGACTGGTGGTACCGCGCAGGGCGCGAAAATGCGGTAAAGACGTGACGTGTTGAACAAGCAGTGGTTAGTAGGCCTCTGCCGAAAAATTATTCAAGCCGGAGCTACGAAAGCTCACTAAATGGCGCTGCTTCGGAATGCAGTAATAAATAAAATTGAGATTAATGGTCCTCTGAAAAGGATATGACTCAACCTTTTAACAAAATGTTTCAAAGGAAAATCCTACATATATATATATATATATATATATATATATATATATATATATATATATATATATATATATATATAGTTCACTCTCTCCCTATATATATATATATATATCGCTCAAATTTTCAATCGTTAATAAAATACTTTCTATTCAACCATTCAAAGTAAAAGTTGACTTAAATTTTTTTTATATATATTTCTTGTTTGAGTGAATGTAACAACTGAGAAGTAAATATTAATTTAAATTCTAAAATTGTATATTTTTCTCTAAATCTTAATTACGAATACCATTTTGTTAAACACTCGTCCCATTCCTTTTTCCTCGTTAAAAGAAATAACCCTGTATTTTGGCAGATTTAATGGTAATATTTTGAAAAAGAAATTTTAAGGTATCCTACTACCCTAAAATCATGATTTTTTTCAAAAATTGACAAATTTTGTTTATGATTTTATTTTATATGCCATCATATAAGCTTAATAAAAATACCAAGTTTTTTTATTTTCCATTCACTAGAACAAAAATTACAAGTGTTTTAGTAAAAGCAGATGCCATAACTTTACACAAGATGACAAACTTTAAAATGCGTTTTACTCGAAATGTGGTTTTTGCGAAAAGTTCAAACGGGGACAGCGATTGCTCATAAAGTTTTGAAAATAATTTCCTGAAATTTTTTGTGTATGTTATGTATAACAGTAGAAGTGTTTTGATCTTCAGATTTATCAATCGCTGCTTTATTTTAAAATTTACAGTCATTTATGTGGATATAATCACTTTCTTTTTAAGCATTTCGTATAATCACTAAGATAAAGAGCTCTAGGTTTTGTAAAAATTGAAATATTTCTTATCCTGAAGGTCATTTCAAACACGAATAATAAAGTAACACATCAAAATTGAAAAATTGAGAATTTTCTCATAAAATTTTTGTACAGAGCGGGCCCCGTTTATGTAATTTTTTGTACATTTTTACCAGTTTTTTCCCATTTTAATAATAATAAAAAAAATTTCTGCTTTCAGTTTTAAGGTTTTTCCTTAAAATATACTAAATCAATCTAAAAATCACAAAAATATCCTCATATTTTCATTTTTTCAAAAAAAAGTTGTCGCAAGTAGTCGGATACCTTAATAGCTTATACGTGCCTTACTTAAGAGATTGCCTCGCACCAAACTTTTCCCTAAGCCCATCAACGCAATTTCTAAACATAAATACTAATTCCTTTCATTATATTTCGTGCTTATGTCTCATCGTATTTCCCAATACGGGGCCGTGAGGGGAATCTTCAGGCACTTTCGGAACCTGTGCTTGTTGAGAATGGACGCACAATCGCTACTCTCCTAATGTCTAGCCAAAAAAAAAAAAAATCAACAATCAATCAACTCCTAATGTCTAAAATACGTAAATAAATACTTTTGTTTTCCACTTGACTATTTTTTTTGTCACGACCACAACATTGTAATAAAAATTAATTCAGTACACACACACGCATTGATAATAATATTTGGGAAATATCGGAATTTATTTGCTTCTATGTGGAAAGGGTCTTGTGACTAGAAAAATAATTTGATCTAGAAATTTGTAGAATGACCTAGCAGGATTATTTTACCAGATAGTTTCAGAAGCTACAAGAAAATGCTTTCCGGCTTGTATATAGTGGGGTGGGAATAACATTTTTAGTACATTTAACAGTGACTGGGCATTTTATTAGTCTTATGAGATTACGAATTTCATGTTATTTTAAATTTAGACACGTGTGTTAATTGCTTCCTCTAAGAAGAAAATATACTGTAATTGCTAGAGAGTTTTGAAATAAATTATATGTAATGTGAAAGAAACCCTCTGTTGATTATGCAGTCCTTTCCTGCACTGGACTACATATCTTTAGAAACTCCAAGAAGATTCTTCCAGTCCTATATAAAGATGATATTGGGAGTGACATTGGAGTAAAACCTTTTTTAGTGACAGCGCATTTCATTTGCTTTATGCAAAATTGTCATCATGGGTTTCAATTGCTGTGTTAAATATTTGTGTGATTTTTGAATGTGTGTTATTTTAAATTTAGATGTATTTCTTAATTGCTGCCTCGTTCAAGAAATTCTACAGTAATTGCTATAGAGTTCTGGAAGAAATTACAATCTACTCTGAGAGAATCTGTCTGTTGATTGCATGGACCTGTCTTGCATTTGAAAACCGAAAAATCTCAAAACAACCTACGCACATCTATCCATATATATATATATATCAATCTGTCTATCTATCTATTTGTCTATCTATCTATCTGTGATCGAGAAGAACACTTTGATACACCATTATTAAGTTATTGATAACTTCAAGTATATTAGTTATATATTACTTTATTTAAGTTATATGCACTGAATTATAGGGATACCTACCTAGCAACGAGTAGTCCCCCTCTGGCCTTGATAACGGCTGCCACGAGGTATAGATTCAAACAGTTTCTGGAAACGTTTCACGGGAATAACTTGCCAAATATTGGCTAAAGCTGTCCGTAATTCAGTAAGGTTCGTTAGTGCTGCGTGATGGCCTTTCACGCCTTGTTTCAAAACATTCCAAAGATGTTCAATAGGATTTAAGTCTGGGCTTCTAGGTGGCCAATTTATGACCGAAAAGTCACAGGAAGGCTCTTTCAACCAGCCAGTAGCCGACTGGGACTTGTGAGAGGTACAGTTGCCTTGCTGCAAAACTCCATTAACGTGCAGATAACAGAACAGTGTAAACGGATGGAGGTGATCACCCATGAACTCTACGTACTGAATTGCATTGAGGGAGGTTGGCACACGCAATAAAGATCCCAAACAGAGCCCCGTGGCCACAGTAGCCGAGTGGTATAGGTATAGGATCGTGACTTGCCTTGTCACGAGTTCGAGCCCAGTACCATTAAAGACCCGCCGTGTAGGGCAGCGATGCACGTTAAATCTGTCGAGAGCTGAAACGTCCTTCCATTGGTGTGGTATGGTAGTTAGGAGAGGGGGTGCCAGCTCAGGTGTCGTCCACGTCACTTGACCATGGTTCAAAATTACGCGGTCCGTCGCCAAAAGCCCTCGTGTAGCTGAACAATGCGACGTTAATATTCATTCAATCAATCAATCCCAAACAGAGCCCAGACCTTGATTGAGCCACCATGCCCTTGTACATTCCAACCTGGCATGCAGGATCCATGGCTTCATGAGCCACCAGCCTCGTTTCTAGTCCTCTACACTCCAGTTTCTGTACTCTCTTGCCCAGGCGAGGCGTGCAGCCCGATGGTGAGCATTGAGCAATGGTACTCTCGTAGGACGACGGCTCCCGAAACCCATACGGTGAAGCGAACGTTGCACAGTCCATTTACTGACTGTACGACTGGCACCGTCATTAAAGTGGGTGGTAATTTGAGCTAATGTTCGCACAATACGTCTGAGCCGTCTCTCATCACGCGCTGTCAAGGCTAATTGCCCTTTGTAGTTTGCTCGATCGCTAGGTTTTTTGTCCACCATCCATGTATTCTTGGTATACTCTCGATGCTGTCGATCTTGAAAATCCTAGCTGTGTGACGATTTCGGAAAATGAATGGTCCATGCATCACGCACCTACGATTTGTCTGCGATCGAAGGTTTCTAAATCAGGCAGTTTACCCATACTGGCGATTCGAACAACTAATTCAGAACAAACACAGTACGCGCTGTTTATGCAGTTACCACAGTGCTCTCACTTGCACATAAATGATGCGCAGTGCTACACCATTTGCATAGCCCTTGCTATCCCTAATTCAGTGGCACTTCAGTGTACATTTAATAGAAGTAGTACATCAGTATATATAGTTTCAAGAGTGCTACTCCAAGCCTTTCACCAGGTCAGAACTCCAATCTACGGCCGAGTGATGAAGGAGATTAACGAATTCGAGTACTAAATCTAACCAAAATCTGTCATGTATAAAAATGATAACTACTGAATGTTTTTGGAAATGAGTTTCAAAGCTTTTCAAATAGAATAATGTAGATTGAGGTATAAACGCAGGTATCATCATTTAACTGAAATTCAAAATTTAAATAATAGTTATCAATAGCTCTCATGTAACTCTTAAGGCGCACGCTACACACACAAACTTCTGATTTTCAGGTGAAACAGCAATGGGAGGATGTATGCGTAATAATTTTGTAATAATGTCGTAATTCTGTACTCATTAATTTGCCTTCAACTGAAATCAAATAAAAATCTTTCTGCAAAGTATCAGGAAATATAGAAAAAAATGTTTTAAAAAGCTGATTTTTTTTATGAGTCCCAAGGCAGTTTAACTATGCCACACAGTCTTAATCATTGTCTGCCTAGTGTGACTCATCAGCTATAAATTTATTAATGACCAAACAAGAACGAAAGGTTGTCGAGCGTTTTAGATATTAAATATGTTTTAAAAATGGATGTCGAAAAGCACAGATAATTGGAAGTTTTCCCAACGGGCTTTCCCAGATTGCAAGAAATTTAATGTGTTGACAATTGAAACTTGTTATAGATGTGGTTACAAAGTTTCTAGAAATCTCAAAATGACGTTTTACAAAGATTTCGCAAAACTTGTTTTCGTTCCGGAGCACTATAATTTCTTTTAATATTTATATTGTGTAAAAAGGCTGTATTGAATAGAATATTCTAAAAATATATCCTATTAATTGTTCGTTATATTTAAGTCGTTTATACTTCGAGGTAAAATTCCCTGTTGGGTAAAATCTTTCACGTAAAATTCTTGTAGACGTGAAAGATACTCGTACTAATTTTCACAATTCTCATGCATGCTGATGAAAACTCATATCACAACTAAGGGTTCAAAGAGAACGATATTATGGTGTTCATGCTTAATATAATGGTTTAAATAAACATAAGTAATTAATTTATGAAGAGAATTTTTTAGAGAAATCTAAAAAATATCCTACATCTCTAATTTAACTCAAATCGGATCGTTATTTCAAGAGATATTTGGGGGAAATTCTTAGGAGCCCATATACTAGACTACTAACAACAAAACGATTTTTCATATTTTTTATTATTATTATTGAATTCCTCGTGATAAGTGGGTCAATAATCTAAGTTTAAATACAAGTATACGTCCGTTTAATGAAGGACATTGTAATTGGAACTTCTTTTATATATAACTATTTCTTTATTTACTTACTGGAATTGCTTGAAAATTTTCAATTTAATGTTTTATGACGTGCGTAATAATTTTCCTATGTTACAGTTTATATTTTTAATATCTGTATTTAATTAACTATGCATTTTAACAATAATAATTCAGTTATTTTAGATTTTTAAAATTGGAAGAAAAATCTCTCCATCGGTGTAAACACCTTTGAAAAATGTTAAGTAGAAAATTTACTTTAGTGAGATATCTGGGATACTAGTAATTAAACTACTATGAGTTTTAGGTTATTTGAAATTTAATTTCAAGATGTGTAATCAGATCAGGAAAAAACACTGCTGGACAATTGCTAAGGACGGATAACACTATCATCCATAGCAACCACAAAATGAAAGGAAGCAAAATGTGGAAAATTAGAATAAGTGCGGGATATTAGTAAGAAGAAGTATGAGTATGCAAATTTTTTTCCACGTCTGTTCATCACGTGATAGCGTTTATAAGAGCTTTAAAGGTTTTGACGCGTGTGGACAGTTGTTGTTTCAAGTCAAAGTTTTACAGGAAAGATTTAATAGACGAACTTAAAATTTTTGACATGTCTTCCCAACATCACATAGATGATTTTATGCGTGGCCGAATTATTGGAAAGATCGAAGAAGGGCGAAAAATAACAGATGTTACCAGGGCTGTTCGACATCGCTCACAGCGTGGTTTCACGGCTGTGGAAGTCATTTAAAACTACTGGAATGTGTAGTAGACGGCACGGGGGAGGTCGTGTTAGAAGTACGACGCCTGCAGAAGACAGATATATCGTCCTATCAGCAAAAAGGAACAGGCGTACCACAGCTCAGCAGGTGGCAAATCAGTTTCTTGCTGCCTCAGGAAAGCAGATCTCCCGAAAAACTGTTGTCAGACGTTTGAGGGGAGGAGGACTATACGCACGCAGACCTGTTGTGTGTGTCCCATTGACCAGACAGCACCGTACTGCCCGTTTGCAATGGTGTCGTGAGCATCACAATTGGACTGAACAGGACTGGGCATGCGTACTATTCTCAGACGAGAGTAGGTTCAGTCTGTCATCGGATTGTAGACGCCAACTGATCTGGCGCGAGAGTGGTACTGCTTATCGTCCAGAAAATATCCAGGAAAAGGACCGATATCCAACATGCAGTATCATGGTTTGGGCCGGCATCATGATCAAAGGCCGCACGCGCCTACATGTGGTTGCGAATGGGACTATGACGGGCCAACGATACATTGATGAAGTTCTACTTCCTCATGTTCGTCTTTTCCGTGGTGCTGTCGGTGATAAATTTGTTTTTATGGACGACAACGCAACATGTCATCGAACACTCGCTGTTCAGGATTGTCTAGACAGCGAGGGTATTCAACGTCTCGTATGGCTAGCGCGTTATCCAGATCTAAACCCCATTGAAAATGTGTGGGATGCTTTGGGGAGGCAAGTTGCTGGTCGAAATTATCCTCCGACAAACAAGAACACCCTCATCCGTGCACTCACAGAGGAATGGGATAAATTGCCTCAACAGCTGCTGGATAATGTTGTGCAAAGTATGGTACGACGTGTGGAATGTTGCATCACACTCCACGGTGGACATATCCCGTACTGATACCTTTCTTTAAGGTGCCTGCTGACTTTAGATGCATTGTTCCATTTCTCCGTACGCAGATCAAATGAACATTTTTTCCTTTCAGATGTTTCACAGCTTTTGTACTTTCCAGAACAATAAATATTCTTTATTCTAATGTCTGAACAGTGTGGCAACTATATTTTATCCTACTAGGCCTCATGTCTCGCTTAATGTTATGCTACATAGCAATTTGTGATCCGTCCTTAGCAATTGTCCAGCAGTGTACTAAAGGTTACTATAAGAGGAAATTCTATTTAGAAGTTAATGAATTATGTTAATTTTAGAATAATTAATTTACAGCAAGTTATGGATGATTTCAACAGTTTCAACGGAGTTTCTTCATGCTATACTGCAGCGGTCGTCAAACATTCTGGCCTCACGGGCCAGTAAATTCATAATTTAAATTCCACGGACCACTAATAGGACTTTGTGAAAGTTAAATATATTTATAAAAAAATTGTGATCTAAGAACGCAATAAATGCATCTTAAAACATAACTTAACGTGAAAAGTGATTCCACATTTTTCTGAGGATGAGCGAAATTTTCTCGCGGAACACTAGTGGCCCACAGACCACCACATTGGCGACCTCTACTAAAGAGTGTTTTTTTCAGGTATAGAAGTTTAAGTTGGCATTACTTTCCAAGATGGCGACCGATTTAACAGCTGTCAAATGATTTATTCTCAGTTTGGTTTGGCAATTCATCATGAATAGACTCACGCCTGAACAACGCTTTCAAATTGTGCAATTTTATTTCAAAAATAATGGTCGATTTTCATAAGCGAATTTTGTTTTGCGATGAAGCGCACTTCTGGTTGAATGGCTACGTCAACAAACAAAACTGCCGCATTTGGAGTGAAGCTAATCCACAAGTGTATGTCGAAACACCGTTACATCCAGAAAAATTGACTGTTTGGGGCGCTTTATGGGCTGGTGGAATCCTTCTTCAAAAACGATGAAGACCACAACGTTACAGTCAATGGTGATCGGTATAGAGCCATGATTACTAACTTTTTCATTCCTGAATTGAACAATCATGATGTCCAGGAGCTGTGGTTCCAACAAGACGGCGCAACATGTCACACAGCTCGTGCCACAATCGATTTATTGAAAGACACGTTTGGTGACCGCCTAATTTCACGTTTTGGACCTGTGAATTGGACTCCAAGATCTTGTGATTTAACACCGCTAGACTATTCTCTATTGGCTATGTAAAGTCATTGGTCTATGCGGATAAGCCACAAACACTTGACCATTTGGAAGACAGCATTCGCCGTGTTATTGCCGATATACGGCCACAAATGTTGGAAAAAGTCATCGAAAATTGGACGTCCAGATTGGACTACATCCGAGCCACCCGTGGCAGTCATATGCCAGAAATCATATTTAAAATGTAATGCCACAAGATTATCTTTCGAATAAAATAAATTCAATCGAATAATACATCGTTGTTTTATTGCAATTTAAAGTTCTATACCTCTAAAAAAACACCCTTTATAATAGATAGTCAGCGGTGAGGCGGCAAGTACGAACATAGAAGTAACAGAAATATTAAATGGGATAATTTAAAAAAGGCAACTAATATATATATTGCTCGAAATAAGTATTCAGTGTAGGTGAAATCGGTCTTTGGTGGCCAAAATATACCTAAATTGACATATGTGCGCAAAGAATCTAAGCGAATGTTCAATTTTAAGGCTTATAAAGACATGATCACGTTGGTGTTGGGAGAGAATGCCGCTGATTTCAAGTTAAAGCGTTCTTGATCTATTGCTCCGAAAATACATGTGCATAAGAGAAAGTAAGAAAAACTGTCTAGTATGGTGCAAATAAAAATAGATGGGTGACACAACTTTTATTTTAAGATTGGGTCAAACCATGGCTATGGTCTGTATTATTGTATTTACTTGAATGGAACAAAATAAAATTCGAAACAATAAACGGAAGACATATTTGTAATAAATTTTCTGCGTGTTTTTAATACCAAGTAATTTTGAATATATTTTTAAAGAACTGAAAACCCGAAGATAAATAATGAAAACACACATAAATGCTTTTAAAAACTAAAAAACAAAACCACAGACAGCTATTAACCAACCTCCTTTTTTTCAATTCCTACTATTAGCTCACTCTCTCACTTGTGATGGCCTCCCCCGGGGGAAGCCATCTCTTCATCTACTCGACCTAAATCTGTAGGAGGTAAAGATTGATAACTCAAACTAGTCATGAGAAATCCAATTTATTATTACCAAATCTAATAATCTAAGACAAGCCAACTATAGAGGAAAATCCAAAGTGATATAACGGTAGCTTAAAACCTTATGTGAATAAGCGCATGAAATCCTAATAGCATAACTTTACTCAAAGTTATCTTAAGAATCCTAACTTCCTTCATTTATTTGAATAGCTAAATCCCGTCCTATAATCACGCGTCTAAATTCTGATCGTTACAGTAACAGCACAACTTTCCGCAACTCAGCTTTTTCCCCTCTCTGACGATTACTAAACTTCTACTATATATATGTAGGGGTGTCTAGGGGTAAGTAATGTTCGGGATCTCGATATTTCAAAGAAATAAGCAGATTAGGATGAAATTACTGTTTAATGAAACATTAGATTATTTACAATTAAAACTTTATGAGTTATTTCCTGAAGCATACTCTTAATTGTCGCTAAGCCTACTGATCTCCACGTTGACCAAAAACGTGGCTTCTCGCCTGTAAAACCGGAGTCTCATCTCTCGTGTCTGTCTCGTTCCACGTCGCAATCGTTTTCTCCCCTAAAACCCGTCATTCCGGGGGGATACATATATTCGCTGGTAGCGCCATCTATTGATGAGGTTGTAACCTCACTGATTGGAGAATGTATTTAATTCTCTAATACTTTAAATCCTACAAACTTGGCCAATCTTGACAGTCGATGACCTCAGCGACGCTTGAGAATGCTTTCATGATTACATATCGTATTACATTACAAAATATAAGAAAAAGTACACAACATGCATAAGACATATAAAGTGAAGGGTATACTCTATAGTTTTTAAAATTAAATGTATACATTTGTAATTACTATTCTATTAATGAGAAAAATACTTCATTAATTCAGCGGAAGTAGCAGTTACATTTGGTCCCGCGTGATCCCCTACTTTCTCAACTTTATATCTGTCTCTAGGTTTGACTTCAGTTATTTGATATGGTCCAAAAAATTTGGGTCTAAGTTTAAGTCCACCAAATTGTGTACGTGGGACCGCTACCAAATCAACAGCTTGGTACTCGGGAGCCTTTTTCCTTTTCTTATTATAAGTTTTCTTGTTCTTCACAAGTACTATGGGACTAGCATATTCAGATGAACTTGGTCTGACTATTCCTTGTTCGAGCCATTCTTCAATGTGTTTGTTCACACTTTTCTTTTCCACGTACGACAACCGACGTGCTGGTTGATAGACTGGGATATCATCGTTCAGTATTATCTTCCTCGTTACATATGTGGGTTCAGTCTTCTCAGGTTTGTACGATGAAGTTATTTTGGTTAGATCATTTTTCACTTGTGAGTCAAGGATGTGACTGAAATCTAACACATCTTCAGGATGTACTCTGGATATTTGCATTAGACATGCCTTTTCCTCATGCTTATGGAACATAACACCCTCTTGGGTGAAATTCAAAGAAGCTTGTCCCAAAATGTCTGTACCTATAATGGCATCAAAATTGAGCTGTTTGGTTGGCACCACATGCCACGTTAAAGAATAATGATCTTTGTCCAAGACAAAATCATACTCAAAGGAGCCCTTGGTTATTACTTCAGTTTGTCCTAAACCGTACAACACAGTGTTTATTTTGGATAGTCTTTGTTAGTTATGTTAATGAACAGCGCCCTCTAGCGGCTTGTAAAGAAAAACGTCAGTGTATGTGTAACAATCACTCCGAGAGGTTGTGTACGGAGTAGAGAGAGAGATTAAAAATATTACAGTCCACTGCGTGTGTTTACTGTGTGTTTGTGTTGAGTCAATTCATGGTCAGCCTCACCGGAGGAAAACGACCTTATGGATATGTGAATTTGTGAAACCGTGGATTATCAAAATTCACAGTGAAAAAAAAATATATAAGTGATTGCCAAAGTGTGAATAGAGAACGATTGCAAAACTTTAGCGAGCAGCGTGAAACAGCGATCTGAGGAGGTAGGTGCAATTAATTGATCCTTCTATTAGTGTCCTTAATTCATAAATATGTCTAAATAAATTAGGGAAAGATGAGTTAAAAATCGTTGCGGAAGAGTTAAATTTAACTGTACCAGAAGGAGCAAAAATCGCTGGCTTAAAAAACTTAATTGTAAATAGTGACGTTTACAAAAATGATAAAGAGTTAGTTCAATCTGCAATCGATTATGCTTTGGCGGAAATTAAAAATAAGAGATCGGATAGTGAAATTAAGTTAGAATTTGAACGAATTAAATTAGCGCAATTGCAAAAACAATTAGAGCTTGCAAATATCCAGAAGAATTTAATTGAAAATTCCGATATTCAAAATCCGAGTGTTTTTGAAACTGCCGCCAATATTAATGTTGAGACTTTGTTAAAGTCCGTGAAAACTTTAACAATACCCGTACCTTCAAGAGTGGAGTCATAATTTATTTTTCCAGTCGCTTGAAAAAGCATTCAAAATAAAAGAGGTTCCCGAGCAATTTAAATGCGAAATTCTTTTAAATATTCTAGGTGAAAGAGTGAATAATTTACTTGTTCATGTTTCCGAAGAAGAGTTAAATAATTATAGTAAGCTTAAAGATTTAGTATTAAAAGAATTTTCTCCCACACCACAAGAATGCTATAATAGATTTCAGAAAGCGCAAAAATTAAGTTCAGAGAGTTATGTGCAATTTGCATCACGATTATGCGCGACATTTGAGTATTATTGTCAGCTGCTCAATGTGAATGATTTTAAATCATTGTGTGAGTTAATTGTATCGGATAAAATAATGAACACACTCGACAGAGAATTATTGTCTCACATGGGGATAAAACAGGGAGAGAAATATTTTAAACCACAAGAGTTAGGGCGTGAGTGCGATATATATTTGTCATCGAAAGGCAAAATTAAGAATGAGATATTTTCTAAGCCCTTTTGTGAAAATTCCAAGCGTTTTAATTATAATAAACAAAACAAATTTAATGCTAAAATACCGCGAGATGCATCGAATGTATTTTTTCCGAGTTAAAAAATGATAAATGTGTATTGTGTAAAAATAATGTCCATGCCTTACAATTTTGCCCACAATTTAAAATGTTTTCTGTAAACGAAAGAGTAGAATTTGTTAAAAATAATAGACTTTGTTTTAAATGTTTTTCACCTCAATGCAGCGTTAGTAGATGTAGATCAAAAAATTGTTTCTGCTCGAAACCGCATAACAAACTATTACATTACCCCAGAGAAAGGAAAGGGAATTCCTTCTTCCCCTTGAGACGATGACAGACGTTAACCAGGAACCCCGATTCGCCTTGAGTGTAAATGCTGAATCTTTCGTTTCGAAAGAAGACGAAACACAGATCGTGGCAACGGCGTGTTTTAAAAACAAATGCCTTTTGAGTACTGCTTTAATTCTATATAGTGAAAGATAAATATTCAGAATGGCAGACATTTAGAGCCTTGTTAGACTCGGGAAGTGAAACTTGTCTAATTTCAAATGAGTGCGCGAATAAATTACGACTTAAGACCGAAAGAATAAATACATTAATCTCGTGTTTAAATGATGCTTCTATGGTTGTAAATGGGTGTGTTAAAGTGGCGATTTCTAATCAAAATAAATCTTTCGAAAGGGAATTGGATATGCTCGTAGTTAAAAAAATCACTGATTTTATTCCGCAGAAAGCGTTAGAAATAAATTCTGATTTTTATAATTGTGTGGAATTAGCGGATTCTAAATTTAATGTTCCCGGCAAAATTGATTTATTATTAGGTGCAAATATATTTTATGAGTTATTGAAACCGGAAAGAATTAAAATAAAAGATTCGCAATTACTGTTAGTCAACAGCGTATTTGGTTATATAGTAACGGGTAATTTAGATTCAATAAATGAAACTAAGGTTCACTGCGGTTTGATTCATGATGAGGATTTGAATAAAAATTTAGAAAAATTTTGGAAATTAGAGGAGATAGAGAAACCAATAGTTAAAAATAAAGAAAGGCTAATTTGTGAGGAACATTACGCGAATACTCATTTTAGAACTAAAGAAGGTAAATATGTAGTATCTATGCCCTTAAAAAAGGAACCCTCGTGTTTGGGTAATTCGAAAGACATAGCCCTCAAACGACTTGGATCGCTGTGGAATTGCTTAGCTAGAGATGATAATTATTTAAATTTATATCGTGAATTTTTAAGAGATTATGAAAGACTGGGTCACATGAAGGAAGTGACTAACGAAACTGAACCAAAAAATCGCATACTACGCTACCCATCATGGAATTTATCGTCCAGAAAAGTCCACAACAAAACTTAGAGTTGTCTTTAACCGTTCTTCGTTAACTGATAATGGAATATCTTTAAATGACATTCAATATAATGGAGGAGTGATACAAGAGGACTTATATGCGCAAATGCTCAGGTTCAGAACTTACACGTATGCATTTACAGCAGACATTAAAATGATGTATCGAACTATATTAATTAACCCTAAACAGCGTAATCTGCAGAGAATCGTTTGGTGTGAAAGTGAACATGAATCACCCAAAATTTACGAACTTTCGACTGTTACCTATGGCACTGTAAGTGCTCCCTACTTAGCACAGAGAACTTTAACCCAATTGTCGATGGATGAAGAGGCTAACTTCCCTATAGCAGCTTCCGTTTTACGGAACAACTTGTATATGGACGATGTCCTTTGTGGTGCTGCAACGTTAGAGGAGGCAATTGTTATCAGACAACAATTAAAAGGAATTTTGAAAAGTGCTGGAATGGAGTTGCATAAACTTTGCGCCAATCACGAGAAATTGTCACCAGGTCCCGAACAGAATTACAATTTTGCAACTTTAACAGAGACGAAAACGTTAGGAGTGTCGTGGAAGCCGAACCTAGATTGCTTTTTGATTAAAGTGAAAGTCTGTTTGGACAGTTCTTATACTAAAAGAGGTGTCTTGTCTACTATTGCCAAGATCTTTGATCCTGTTGGACTGATGGCACCAGTAATTTCCAAAGCAAAGATTTTCCTCCAGCGTTTGTGGAGAAGCAATTTGGAATGGAATGACCTTCTGCCAGCTGAAGAATATCGAGAATGGCAACAATTCCTAGAATCTTTAGAGAATATCAACAATATAGAGATACCAAGGAGTATTCTTGTCGCTTTTCCAGAAGTTATTGAGATCCATGGCTTTGCTGATGCCTCAGAGCGGTGCTACGGTGCAGCAGTTTACTGCAAATCTAAAAATTTGAAGAGTGAAACTTTAGTTCGGTTAATCGCAAGCAAATCGAGAGTAGCGCCTATTAAAAGCCTGACAATTCCCAATTGTGTGCTGCAGTGCTATTGGCAAAACTGGTGAAAAGAGTTGTAGCTGCTTTACAACTAGAAACTGCTGAATTATATCTTTGGTCGGATTCGTTGATCGTCTTGGCGTGGCTTCGAAAGGAACCGATGGACTTAAAGACCTTTGTTCAAAATAGGGTTGCCAAGATACAAGAACTGTATCCTAATCAGTTATGGAAACACGTACCATCTGATCAAAATCCTGCAGACTTAGTCTCCCGAGGAGTCGATCCTGATAAACGTTTGCAACAAAACTTATGGTTTAATGGACCAACATTTCTTTCAGGTGATGATGAGTATCCAAATCGAACTATAAACTGTAGAGAGAAACTAGATGAATATAATTCAGAACTGAAAAACTGTGTTAATGAACAAATTGAAAACTTCCAATCGGTGCTTAATATTCATGTTAATGATTTTTTAAACGACCTTCTTAATCTAAGCAATAATTATATAACTATTTTACGTGTATTAAGTTTTATTTTCAGGTTCGTGGAAAATTTAAAGGGAATAAATAAAGTGGCTGGTCCACTCACGACAAAAGAATTTGAGAAAGCTGAAACATTTCTGGTAAAAAAAGTGCAAGAGCAAGAATTTTCCAGTGATATTAACCATCTTAAAAGTAAGGGGAGTGTGCTACCAAACAGTAAGTTAAAGACATTGAATCCCTTTTTAGATGACAACGGTGTCTTAAGAGTAGGAGGACGATTGTGTAACTTAGAGTTAAGTTTTAATAAAAAGCACCAGATAATTTTACCAAAAAATAATAAATGAACTTTAATAATAATAGAATATTTTCATAAGAAATATTTATACATGTGGCAACTGTATCGTTACTGAATCATATTCGGGAAAAATTTTGGCCGTTGAATGGTAGGTCAATGTGCATAAAAATTGTATATAAATGTATAAAGCATAAATGTTAATGTTAAATGTATAATGTATAAATGTTAAAGCGAAACCAATTGTGTCAACTCAAATTATGGGTAATTTGCCAAAAGAGAGACTTATTACTGATTATCCATTTAATTGTTCAGGAGTAAATTTCTGTGGTCCTTTTTCATTAAAAATAAAGGACAACGTAAAGGAAATTTGTTTAAAGTGTATATTTGTATTTTTTTGTGTTTTTGTGTTTAAAGCGGTACATATTGAGTTAGTATCAGATTTAACATCGCAAGCATTCATTGCCGCGTTGAAAAGGTTTATGGCTCGAAGAGGCAAATGTGCAAAACTGTTTTCGGACAATGGTAAAAATTTCGTCGGAGCTAGCAATGAAATTAAAAAACTCCTTGAAATAGGCAGAAAACCAGACGAAAAATTAGCTAATTACTTAGCAGCAGAAGGAATAGAGTGGAAATTTATTCCTGCGAGGTCGCCCAATTTTGGAGGTCTTTGGGTAGCGGCCATAAAGTCATGTAAATATCACTTAAAAGAGTTGTGAATGGAATTAATTTAACGTACGAGGAACTACTTACGGTCACTGTACAAATTGAGGGAATTTTAAATTCTCGACCGCTTTGCCCCCTATCAAACAATGATGATGATTTCCAAGTGCTTACACCAGCTCATTTTTTAATTAATAGGTCTTTAAATTCGCTAGAAGAGCCTAATTTGACAAAATGTAAAGAGAGTAGTCTCAAAAAGTGGCAAAAAATAACTAAGATAGTTCAATTAAAATTGGGAATTTTGGAGTCGTAATTACTTGAATCAATTACAACAGAGAGGAAAATGGATGTTTGAGAAGAATAACGTTAAAATTGGAGACTTGGTTTTAATAATTGAAGAAAATTTACCAACATATAAATGGGCATTAGGTAGAATCGTAGAATTGTATTATGGCGAAGATAAAAAAGTGCGTGTAGTGAAAATTAAAACTCAGTATAGTACATGTAAAAGAGCCATATCAAAAATTTGTGTTTTACCAATGGAAGATCCTTAAATATAATTTGAATTTTTCATTTAGTGTAACCATTGGTGGTGTGTAAATTTACTCATTGTTAGTAAAGTGATTTTGTATTTGTATAAAAAAAAATATTGTTATTTGTGAAATCTTGAATTTATATAATGATTTATGTAATTGTATTTCTTGAGAATTGTCAAGTGTTGAATGTGTGTAAAGTGTTCTAAATGTAACCAATATGAATGTTAATTTAGTAACAATGATTGCATGGTTAAACCAGTGCAATGTGGGGCGGTATGTTAGTTCTGTTAATGAACAGCGCCCTCTAGCGGCTTGTAAAGAAAAACGTCAGTGTATGTGTAACAATCACTCCGAGAGGTTGTGTACGGAGTAGAGAGAGAGATTAAAAATATTACAGTCCACTGCGTGTGTTTACTGTGTGTTTGTGTTGAGTCAATTCAGTCTTGAATGGTCAACAATCTTCGAGCTTACATCTTCTCGGATTAGACTAACTGTACTACCAGTATCTATAAGTGCCGATACAATTTCATTGCCTAACATAATGCTTTTTAAGTGTAGTCCTTTCTGCGGTGTGACAGAACAGCTTAGTACTTGGGGATTGGGTTGTTCTCTTTTGATCTCTTTCATTGCTTTAGGGCAATTAAAACTCAAATGATCTAAGGAATGACATATGTGTAACATCTCCTAGGTGCTCTTCTATCAAAATCTCTACTCTTTAAAAATATCTTTTTTCAGGATTGAAATTTCCTGTTCTCCTTGTATTGTGATTATCAAATTTCCTGAAATTCTCCACTTGATTCGATCCTCTAACTTCAGGTCTTCGAACAGGCGTTAAAGTATGTGTTTTCTGTTTCAACGTTCTACGAACATCTTCAAATTCTTCAAGTCTCTCGGCTAATTCAACTGGGCAGTTGATACTTGGCCATTCGTCTAGGTGACGTTCTTTGAATTCGACAGAGGCTCTTTTCTTCATCTGGTCAGCTATCATCAGATCCCGTAATTTGTCAAATTTTTTTACGTCCAATCCTTCAATCCATCCATTAAAGAATGTTTGAACTTCTAGGTAGAAATCACGCCAAGTTTTATCCGAACTTTTCTGATGTGTAACAAATAGCAGCCTGAACTTCTCTGGAGTTAATTTAAACCTTTTCAAAAGCAAAGACCTCACGTGGTCATAATCTCTCGCCTCTTGTTCAGGTTCTCTAGCGATCAACTGTGTGATTTCCTGTGGGAGTAGGCCTAACAGGTGTGAGACCCAAAACTCTTTCGGCACATTCATCATACATGCTTGGCGCTCAAACAATATTAAATATAAGCTGATATCCTCTTTCATATCAAATTTAGGTAACAGTTTGTTCAATTCATTACTAGGTGTACTATTATTCCTACTCAATATTTCCTGATTTAATCCGATCTGAGCTTCGATTCTAAGTTTCTCTAACTCTAAATTATCCCGTCGTTTCCTTTCTTCTAATAATTCTCTCTCCTTTCTCTCCTCAACAATACCTTCGTACATCAATTTGGTGTCTTCCTCATTGTACCCTGCACTTTTGGTTATTAAATTTTTTAACATTAGCTTAGTCATGTCAACTGTCGCCTCTAAACCTAACTCTGTAGCTAACTCTAACAAATCTTCCTTTTTCCCTTTTAACAAGCAAGACATGTTTTCTCTTTTTAATTAAGGAGTTAAGAATTTATACAAGAAGTATTGTACTGGAGAATAACAGGTATAGTACTAAATACTATGAAAGGTATAGGATGCTAGCTCTGCTAAATTTTACCCACACTTCTACTAAATACCGGGTGTCCATAATTAAACGATACTACTTCAAAATTGTGTACAGACGAAACTATTGTTCAGAAAGTTGTAAAATTCTGTGTACGACATAAATAATAGACGGGAATTTGTTTGAACGAATAAAAGAATTAGTTCAAAATTTCGCCACAAGAGGGCGTTTTTAATGGAGATTATATTTAGCATACATTAATACTTAGCATGCATTTATAACAGATTACAAATTTTATTACAACAATAAAGGCTCAACATGATGACCATCATTTTCAGCTATTTGAAATCGTAAGATAGCATGTTCCACCGTTGACCACAGTGTGTTCTGGAACATGTTAAGAACATGTCGTGAAATACTGTCTTTGAGATCAGGTAAAGTTCTTGGTTGATCACAACTTACCAGCTGCCTTAAATGGCCCCAAAGCCAAAAATCACATGGATTGAGGTCAGGCGATTAGAAAGGCCACAGATGAAGAAATTGGCGGCTGATCACACGTTCTTCTGCGAAGTGATGTTTAAGAACGTTTTTAACACAACGTGTAATGCGTGGAGGAGCTCTATCTTGCATAAAAATTATGCGTGAAAGTCACTGATGTGCTTGCAGATCCGGAATAATTTTATTCCTTAATAACGATGCATATCGTTGTCCAGTGATAGAACATGTTACTGAACCTCCAGCACCTAATTCCTCGAAAAAATACGGGCCAAGAATAAAAGACGCGGAAAACCCTCACCACACCGTTACTTTTGGTGAGTGTAGCGGAACTTGTAAGGTGGAATGCGGATTGTCTGATTCCCAAATTCGACAGTTGTGAGTATTCACTGAACCGTCCAAATGAAAGTGTGCTTCGTCTGTCCAGAGGATATTCCAAGGCCATTCTGGATCAACTTCCAAACGAGCAAGAAACTGCAGTGAGAACAAATGTCGAGTCTCGAAATCATGTGGAAGCAATTCCTGCACAAGTTGAAGCTTGTATGGATAGTAACGGAGAATGTGTTTCGCATGATCTTCTGGACAGTTGAACGAGGCAGATCCAATGCTTCTGCTACAAGGCGAACACTTATACTAGCCTGCACGTTGGATGCTTTGTCCTCTTCCACCTGAAGTGCAACTTTCTCTATTACTTCCGCAGAAACAGGTTTTCTTCCTCTTCCAGAACGAACATTCAACGATCCTGTTTCTTCAAATTTGGTTACCATTAATTGAAGATTTATAGCTGTCAATGGACCTTTTCGCATCCCCTTTAAAGTCCGAAATTTCCGTAGAGCAACTATTGCGGAATTATCGTTTTAATAGAATAACTTTACTAACAACGCTCAATCTGGCAAACGTAATGACATTCTGATTAGCAATACCGAGCACAATGAAAATAAACTAATCTCCCATGAAAGTTTATTGCTTTTATAACAGTTGTTGTGTGACGTCGAAAAAAAAGTTTGCAGTTCATTTTAGAGATTACGTTTTTTAATGAGTACCAGTTATTGTGTTATCGTGTCCTGAGAATAAAAAAGCGATAAAATACAAATAGAAAACCGGTGATAAATGTGGCCATCATTCAAAAGCGACCTCTAGTGGCGAAATTTTGAACTAATTTTTTTATTTGCTCAAACAAATTCCCATCCCTTCTTTATGTCGTACACAGAATTTTACAACTTTCTGAACAATAGTTTCGTCTGTACACAATTTTGAAGTAGTATCGTTTAATTATGGACACACGGTATATAAAAGTTATGCAAATAAAATTTTTCAATTAAAAATTTCCGAAACCAATGTAAAATTCAAATAATAATATATCATGCATCAATAATTTAAAACATATCAAGTAATAATTTAAATTGGGATATATAATTCAAAATTAATAGTTATTAAATACAACTTCGAAAAGAAAGAAAATAATATGAAAGTATATAGTGGCAAAATTAGGTGAATAATATGTTCATACAAATTATAGAGAGAATAGAAATAACAAAAATCAATTTCGTTTCAAATATTTGCTCAGATTAAAAAAAAATATAGGTTCAAAAAGGCAAATCATCAAAATACGGATTGTCAAAAAAAAATAACAGATAAGTAAACATAAATAAGTCTGACCTTGACGGAGCTAAGGGTTTGGCACAAAAGAGGGAAGGAGAAACTAACACTCCCTTCTTTTCCTACGTCACAAAAGTCGATTACTCCATCAACCTAATCCGTCCTTTTGAATATTTATTCCTTCCGTGTAAAATGGCGGATATGAGGCCTTTACACAATCTTGAAGGTTTTTCACTTTCGTGCACACACAAATCTTTACAATTTCAAACGCAGGGACTGCACTTCCGCTTGGCCAGGACGGCGTTCACTCAAGAAATTTTAATAGCAGGGCGGAATTCACTGTAGAAATTCTATTACCAGGGCGGCATTCACTGTAGAAACTCTATTACCAGGACGGCAGGCACTGAAGAAACAATTTCATAGGACGGCACTCACTGAAGGAATTCTAATACCAGGACGGCATGCACTGAAAGAATTCTATTACCAGGGCGGCAATCAGAAGTGAAAACAAATGTTATTCGTGGCAGGATGGCACATTACTTCGCGATGAAGAAGGTAATGCTTGGCAATCTGGAATCGATTCTGCTTTTTTTTCTTTAAATTTAAAAAAAAAATTTCCCGGTCGAGCCCCCATTAAATATGTTGGGGTGTCTAGGGGTAAGTAATGTTCGGGATCTTGATATTTCAAAAAAATAAGCAGATTAGAATGAAATTACTGTTCAATGAAACGTTAGATTATTTACAATTAAAACTTTATGAGTTATTTCCCGAAGCATACTCTCAATTGTCTCTAAGCCTACTGACCTCCACGTTGACCGAAAAACGTGGCTTCTCGCCTGTAAAACCGGGGTCTCTTCTCTCGCGTCTGTCTCGTTCCGCGTCGCAATCATTTTCTCCCCTAAAACCCGTCATTCCGGGGGATACATATATTCGCTGGTAGCGCCATCTATTGGAGAGGTTGTAACCTCACTGATCGGAGAATATATTTAATTCTCTAATACTTAAAATCCTACATATATTCTAGCTAATCTGCATGTCAAGGTTTCTTCTTGAGAGGGATAGCTGTGAAATAACTCAATTGCTGGCCCCAAAGACTCCCCAAGAGGATTAATAGAAAATCACGTATGAGCCCCCGTCACACACTAAATGTGAAAACAGTTTTTTCAAATATTAATTAACTAATTAAATTTAATTAAATTAATTATTGGTTTTTGACGCCAACTTAGATTTGTCTCTATTATTGTAACAATGTAACTGTTAAAACAAAGACAAAAATTGGCGTCGAAAACCTGTTTTTCAGCCGAACTAGTCAAACCGGGTGTGCATTGTTACAACACTGCAGACAAATCATGCTCTTTTTTCAATTCCTATACTATTAGTTCACTCTCTCTCTCTCTCTCTATATATATATCTTATTTAAATTTTCTCTCGTTAATAAAATACTTTCTATTCATCCATTCAAAGTAGGAATTGACTTAAATTATTTTTTATATTACTCGTTTATTATTTCGTTTCCATTCTATTGTAAATACAATGCAATATCTTCGGCTTCAGAAGATATTTAGAAATTATTTACGTTATAATCATAGGATTAGAGGCACATTCCAGAATTCAAACTGGCTGTTTGGTGAGAACCTTAAACCAGTGGTTCTCAAACTTTCACAACTGGCGACCCAATTTTCAATCATAATTTTTATCGCACCCCCTAAAAATAATAATGTATTGAATGCAATAATAATGCCCTTTGGCGCTAAAGCTACAATGCGATCATAATTAAAACACTTACAAAGTAACAAGATAAGTATTAAATTTTGTATATATTACTTTTAAGTAATATTTTTTTTTACTTTTTAGTTCGATTCACTATAAAAGCGTGTTTTTTAGTTTGTTTTAAAACTATAATTTATTTTATAGTTATTTTTTCTATACAAGATAAAAATCACAATTCCAGTGAATAATTTAATTAGCAGAAAATATACTTACCTACTTTCAAGGACTTTTCAATTTTTCTTAGAAAATTTGAGAAAAAATCCAAAAAAACTAAAGAAAATGTTCCAAATGTGCGTGTCCTTAATAAAGGACATAAATCACAGACACTTTTCGCTAACAACACAGGAACGTTATTTTCCAGCTAAGCTGTCATATTTTGTTCCCTTTTTTGTAGTTTTGCTGTTGTTTGATGATCTACAAATAACATTTTGAACTTTTTTTACCTTGTGTCTTTTTGACAAGGTGAAGTGCTACATTATAGCTTCATAGTTTTCTTCATACAGATCTTTAGGCAGCATTTGAAAATTTCTTATCAACTCAAACGTTTCATGTCTAACGCTTTTTTGATACATACATTCGCTATATATATATATCTTGATTAATATGCATTATTTCAGTAGGTTCTTCAATTGTTTGATCAGTTTCAACTTCCTTCAATAGGGATCACAGATGCCCATTTTTTTAATATTTTTTCTTATTTACATTTATAAACCATAATAAGTTGTACAACACAGGAATCAAAACTACAAAATTGTTCTTGGGGAAAGTGTAGCATGTTCTAAAAAATAATTGTGTAAAACGTTTCTCATTGTGCATAATATGTTTCAGAGTACTCGTGCTTATCCATATATCATAAAACTCTTTCACATGGAAAAAGATGAAATAGAAATATATTATATATATTTTCAACTTCCCTAAAAAAAAAGACGGAGATAACCATACCAGTAAGTTCGAAGGTCAGCTAAAGTAATATTTTAGGTTAAAAGAAACGTAAAAAAAAATCTCTCATCGTTCTCATATTGACCGCAAAGCAAACAAAATATTTTTAATTTGGTTATAGGATCAAAGATGGCTAATGAGCGTTTGAAGTGGAATCTTTTATTTTTGATGATCACCAGATGATAAAAATAAATTATATCAGTGTAAATGTGTATTTTTTAGTATGTCAGAAAGCATTTTGTTTTACTTCATTCCAAAAAATTATTTTTTTAAACATTTTATTTTCAATATGCTCGCACCCCCCTCGCAGGGTTACCGCGCCCCCCAGGGGGACATGCCCCACAGTTTGAGAAACACTGCCTTAAACACATCTAAAAGCATCATCTGGTGAGTTTTTATGAATTAAGTTCATTTTTGCTTACAGTTGGATTATAATTGTGTTTTTAAAGACTGTTAAGAATAGATATTAATAACTTCACAGAATCTTTTAGCTATTTTCCCCCTACTTTTTCAAACTATGTACTTCTTTCAGCCAAAAAATAAAAGTGCTTTAATAATAAAATAATAGTAACCACACATATTCTGAAATTTTGACTTTTTTTTTATCAAACTTAATTTCGAATTCGAAGTAACACTTACATTTTTTGGTTAAAATTTCCTTTCTTATTAGTAATAAATGAGGTATTTATACTTAGCCAGAGCTTCCTGCATTCCATAACTCAATATTCACTGAATTGAAACAAAAAGGAGTAAATATTTTAACTTAGTGAAAAGATCATTTTTTTGTGTTTGTTAAAGGTGTGTTAATATATATACTAGACCCCCCCCCCCCGACTAGAGTGACATTGGTCGTAAATTGACCTAAAAATGTTTTGCAATAATAAGCAATTGGGTATGGAGTAAAGTTTGGATGAACATTCTCGAAACTCTGGAAGAGAAACGAATGGCGTTAAATTCATTCTCAAAACATTCTAAATTTACAAACTATTCCCAAATAATATTACAAGGTAGAAAACATTTTTAAAACAACATTAACACACCACAGTGTGTAAAAATAATATGCACAGTATAGTTACATGTGTGGAAGCTAGAGTGTAATGGACTGTATACACAGAATTTTAATTAGAGAAGCAATAAACGTAGTTGAATATTATTGTAATTGCATATTCAAGTCATGAATTTTGTAATATAAGAAATGTTTTAACCTTTTTTGGAACATTTTTCACTTATAGAAGAAGCGCACAATTATATATACATATTTAAGAAAAAAATAAGTTAAATTTTTATGTTAGCTAATTTCTAGAATTTTCAAGCTAAAGAATATTTAACATAAATTAAGCAGAGTTTTCAAAGAGAATCAATCCAATTTAGGAGCACAATAATTAACTTCATTTGAGTTCTGAGTTTGTAATGTAAGCCCAACCTTGAGGTGAATACGATTGCAATTCTTTGAATTTGGCGCCTCGACAGTCAGCAGAAAATGCAAATGGATTTGTTAATTCGATTTTTCTTTACAACATGCGAATTTTGAATTGAATATGTATAAATCTATGTAACCATTTCAATGTACACTGTTTCAGGGAATTCCAGAAATTTCTAGATAAATCTCTTTGAATATTATGTCACCATTTTCGCCAAGCGTTTCAACATCATTCAAATTTTGATTTTAACATGAATCAAACTGATAGAAATGAATATGAAATGGAGAACGTTATCTTAAATGTAATTATGCATTTCATTATTTAGAAATTCATTACTTAAACAAACAAAAAAGAGGGAAAAAAGGGTAAAGAATTTACCTGATTTTTCTGATTTGACTTTGAACAGTGTCATGTAAGATTTTGTGCTCATATATATGCAAGAAAGCTATAAAATGAAATGAAAACTAAAAATATGGTTTAACGTTATCAAGGATTAAGCATCCAGCTGGTTAAATATTGCTAAGCACCATTTCCCTGTGTCATATACTATAGTTCAAGATATGAAACATATACTACGCATATACATAAAGACTTTGGATAATAAAAACAGAATTAGATGTAGTTCATGCTAAAAGCAATAAAGTTTGGGATGAGCCGATGCATCGATTTATTTTATTTTATTTCATTTTTTGGCTGTATAACTTGGAGATGATTATTTTTCTCACTATTTAAATTTGTTTTAAATGTCTGTATGAAGCATGACAATCTCAAATCGAGTTTTAGAGGCGTTTGGGAAGTGAAAAAAGTTAAGGAAAATTAAGTTAAAAAAAGTGATCGAGCTAACTAAATTTGACGAAGTTTCTCTTGGATTGAAAATTAAAAGTGAGTACAATTTAACTTTCAAACCTTTAATGTAAAAAATCAGAAAAATCTAGATACTTTTTTTTCTTTCTTCTGACAGTATTCTACTCTGAATTATATTTGATTACCAGAAAAGTGGGTTTAAAGTAGAATATATATAAAATGAATTAACTTTTTTCCTTGTTCAACTAATCTAAAATTTACAGCATAATTTTTTTACCATATTGTCTTTGTATGACAAAAGAAGTTTTAAAAAAAATCCCATTTTATTAAATCTAAAAATTGATAATTTCGCTTTCACAATATCACTATTCTATATTGTGCTTTTTTTTCTGGTGTATATTATTAACAATTTTTCAGACCTTAACTTTTTATGTGTTCCCTGTATATTTTATGATACTGCTATTATAATTCTCTGATGTATTCAAAACGAAATTATTTCACGAATAACGACAACAAAGACAGTAATATATTAAGATGAGTTTTAGATTGATAATCTATTTCTGAATGATATTGTTTTAGTAAAAAGATGGAAAATTAATTAAAAATTGTAAATATATTGTGATTGATTGATTGATTGAATATTAACGTCGCACTGTTCAGCTACACGAGGGCTTTTGGCGACGGACCACGTAATTTTGAACCATGGTCAAGTGACGTGGACGACACCTGAGCTGGCACCCCCTCTCCTAACTACCACACCACACCAACGGGAGGACGTTTCAGCTCTCGACAGATTTAACGTGCATCGCTGCCTTACACGGCGGGTCTTTAGTGGTACTGGGCTCGAACCTAAATATATTGTGAAAATAGCAATGAGATATGAAGGTGTAGATGAGTAAAACTAAATGCATTTTTTCATTTTATATAATTCCTTTTTCGAACTAGAATTTTGACTGATAAATTCAAGTGTCCTTTGATTTGAATTGATGTCTTATTAACGTCTTACACAAGAGCAACAGGGTTGGTATCAGTAATTGTAATTTTCATTAAGTTTTACTTGTAATTTTGAACCTCGGTCAAATGACGAGGCTAACATCTGCGCTGGAGTTCTTCTCTACAAACTTCCACACCAGGCTAATGTGAGGATTTTGAGCCTCGAAAGATTTAAAGTGGATTAGAGTCGCTTTATACTGAGAATATGTAGCTTGAGAACTGAAAACGTTATAGATATTGATTAATAAATTTTCAGCTAAGAGTTTAAGATATCAATAAATAAAAATACGGGAAAAAAGGATATGCTACATTGGACAAAAAATCAGTTGATAATGTTTTTGTTCTAACTCAGTTAACTTCTGCTGTACAGAATCGCGATTGAAAGAATGAATCGCAAGGTAGAGATGGCAATCTGAGATCGATTAACAGAAAAATCGATTTCTCGGGCAAAAAAAATCGATTTTTAAATCGATATGTAATACTGAATCAATTCAGTGAATCGATATTTCATCCTGGAAAATCGACATTCAATTTTTTTCTGTTTTTGGTAAAAACCATAAAATTATTTACAATTTGTTGAATGTACTATCTTTAAACCCCGTAATATTACGCTGTTGGTGGTTAAAGGGTTAATTTACTGGCAAGAACAAAAAAAACTCTATTTATCCTCACGTTCACTCAATAGCCATGATGCATATGAGTATCGTGGAATCATCTGTTCCTTGTGAGCGCATTTTTTTCGATTACCGGCAACATCGCAAGTGATGAGTGGATACACTTGGATCCCAGTAGACAGATTGTTGTTTTTAAAAAGCTTAAATATTAAGCATTCGGAACTATAAGCTATATTATCTATTTTCTAAACTTTTTAATGTAACAAATACATTTAGAAAAATAAATGTCTTCTTTTATACCCGATACTTTGATATGGTAATAAAGATAGTTGTAAAAAAAAATTCGAGTTTCATAAACCAAAAAATCTCTGATTTTAATCATAAGATATTGTTTATTATGGTATCTTTCTTGTTTTTCATAAAATGGTTTTATATTTACATTGTAAATGGAGACTTGGAAAAAAATTGATTTTTTAGAATATCTTTCAGACCTCGATTTTTTTGTGAATCGATTCATCAGGTTATGATTCGAATCAATTAAAAAATCGATCTTTTTCGGCCATCTCTAGTACAAGGCATTCATTGCCTACGCTCTCTGAACGGGCCTGTATACAAATTGCACGTAACCGTTTAATTTATTTTCTACTTCCCTTTTGGAAGCTAATGTGTAAATGTTTACATTTTAATAATGCAAAAGTGAAAAGAACATTAAAATGTGATAAAAAGCACGTAACTACTGAAATATGTCATATCTTTCTTCAAAATGTCATTTTTCGGGATAAAAACAAAATAAATATTCATTTATTTGTTAAATGCAAGGCGTACCAATGTTGTCCTTTTTAAAAACCACAACAATTTTTAATGTCCTATTCTTTGAATATATTGTGTTAAAATAGCGAGCGAAAATTTTAAATTTTGATAAAAGAAATTTTTTTATTGTTCTTTTTACAAGCAGTTTGGTTTTCAATAGCAGTGTTACTCGGGAAATTAAGTTTGATAGTATAGGTATTTGTGAAATAGTATGCAGGAAGTAAAAGAAATTTTATCTCACACAGAATTTGTTAACAAAATGTCACTTTAGCCTACGGTGGGATTTATTTAGTTTGAAAACTAAATATTTTCTTCGCTGTTGATACTAAGAATGTAAAATGAAGGTCCCGAAGCTACGTGAGAAGACACAAGGTTTTACAAAACTTAAAACTGACAGAAATTAAAAAAAATATGTATAGACAAATGTTTTATGGACATAAAAACCTTGGTGTTGAAAATCAAGGTTTTTTTCCCCTTACATAAGGTATTTGTGAACATTAAAAAAAAGAAGGAATGATATGAAAAGAGGAGAAAAGAATGAAGGAAAAAATGTGTAAAATATATGAATTATTAAGAAAATTAAGGAAGACAGTAATCTCTTAGTAAAATTTTATAATGTAATTATTATTATTATTGCTATTTAGATCAAGATTTAATTTTGTCGTGTTTTTCATGTTATCTTCCTTTTATGAGCTTAGGCCATGGTTGCTCAGTAGTTACGGCAGCGAATTCGTGGCCAGCATTGTCTTTGTAGAGCCGTGAGTTCGAGTCCGATCCCACTGAAGACCGGTCTTGTAGAGGTGATTGATGCACGTTACGTCTGTCTAACCGTAAATTTCACCATCAATCAAATGAATAATAAGGTTTATTTTGATTGATTTACATGCTGTGGTTTGGTTCTTTCAGTGAACACACGCTCATTTCTCTGAAATAGATAGTTACAAATATGCTAAGAATGTAAGTGGATTTTAATTTTGTTAAGATGTGTTCTTAAGGTATACAACTACCCAAAAATCATGATTTTTTTTTAAAAAAAATCGACAATTTTTTTTTTGTGTGTGATTTTATTTTATAGGCCACCTTATTTTTCATTTTCCATTCACTAGAACAAAAGCTACAAGTGTTTTAGTAAAAAAGCAGATGCCATAATTTTACATAAGATGTCAAACATTAAAATGCGTGTTTTTTTTTCGAAAAGCTCAAACGGAGAACAGCGGTTGCTCAAAAAGTTTTTAAAATAATTTGCTGAAATTTTCTGTGCATGTTCTGTGTATAACAGTAGAAGTGCTTTAACCTTCAGATGTATCGATCATTATTTTATTACAAAATTTGCAGTTCTTCATGCGAATATAATCACTGTTTTTTTAAGCAATTTCATATAACAACTAAGGATAAAGTGCTCTAGTTTTTGGAAAAATTAAAATATCTCTTATCCTGAAGGTCATTTCAAAAAGGAATAGCAAAGTAATATATCAAAATTGAAAAAACTGAGGATTTGTTCAGTTACTATTTGTACAGAGTGGGTGAGCCCCGTTTATGTATTTTTTTTTTCAATTTTTACCCATTTTAGTAGTAATAATTTATTTTCTCTTCTCAATGTTAGCCTTTTTCTTAAAATGTACTAAATAAATCTAAAACCTACAAAAAGATCTCTATATATCTCCATTTTTTTTTAAAAAAAGTCGAATACCTTAACTACAACTGGAACAAGAAAAAATATATTACTATTTATTAAAAATTTATTATATATTGTATTAATTGCTCTTTTTTAAGGAAAATATTACCAATGCTCTTATACAGGGTCTTGCCGAGTTTGACAGACAAATTCAGAGGGGTGATAGTAGGGCAGCATGGGGACGACAAATGAACATAAAACATGGGGTCGCAAACCACGTTTAGTTGGAGTAATTCTCAAAAGTACTTATGAAGGGTGTGATGTATTGTAGAAGGAAAAAGGACAAAAAAGTAAGAAATACATTTATTAGACGTAAATCATGTTTACAATACTAACAATGCATCACAGCTTGAACCGGAGAAATGCAACCGGATTTGTTTGAAAGCATCCTACAATCCATCGGTGTCGACTGTGCTATGAACTACGCAGCCTCAACTTCGAACAATTCCTGTGACAATCCCTTTCGCTGCATTTCTGACGGCAAGCTGTTGTGGATTGTTCATATTGAACACATATTTTACGCCTAATAAATGTATTTCTTACCTCTTTTTACCTCTTTTCATTCCATTATACATCACCCTCTACATAACTGCTTTTGCAAATTACTCCGACTAAACGTGGTTTGCGACCCCAAGTTCTATGTTGATTTGTCGTCCTCATGCTTCCTTACTATCACCCCTCTGAATTTGTCGGTCAAATTCGGCAACACCCAGTATAGTCGATGCGGATTTAACTTGAATTACCGACGAAATTTAGACAGAGTAATTTACGAACTTTTTAATTGCAACTGCATTTTATTTGCATTTTTGCTTCCTACTTCTGTTAATTTACTTATTCTATTTTCAACAAGAAAATGTTTACCTTTGTTATAAGTTCTCAGGTCAAAAGTTTGTAAATTAATTATTTAAAAAAATAATAAATTCAAATAACTAATTAATTATTTAAATAAAAGTAATAAGTTAACTCTAGTCCGTCCTGTTTAAGTGTCTTGTTTTTTGTCTAGTTTGTCCAGTATTTTGACAAAAAGTTATAGCAATGTGTCATATTCCTCGTTTAAGATGAAAGAGTGGATGGAGTTTTTAGATTTCTGACAATCTTTTGCATTATGATTTTGGTTTTTATTTAATATTTGTAAATCCGGAATGAAAAAAAAACCCAGCATTGATGTAAATGCAAAGCATGATAAATTTTGAGATAAAAAAATATCAATGGTTTTGGCATATATAAAATATGTTTAAGTATATATTTACACTCCAAAATGAAGTAATTTTACTATGGATCATAACTGCCAATGAAGTTGAAAACAAAGCGTAAATATCAAAATAAAAAATAACGTTGAAATTAGAATTAGAAACTTACTTCAGGTATCCGAATACGTTCGGTACCGTGATTCTAAAAAAGCGGATAATGGATAATTTTCATGATATTTAGTGTCACTTAGATTAGAATACATGTATGAAACTGTTTTAAGGACATTTTGACCAAAAATTTTATTTAAATATAATATTTTGGCAAAAAATTAACTTAGAATAATCTTTTTTCCAAATGTGTTCCTTTTGTGAAAAATGCTTCTATTAGAATAATATTTTGCTTGTATATAGCTCAGACCTCTCTCTACAGATGCTCAACTAGAATTTTTGAAAAATTCACATTAATTTCAGAGTTACCACCAATTGAAATAATAAATTCTTAAAATTGCTCCCCTGTGTTGTCGTAAAATATGAATAAACCCACTTCTAAGTTATATATTTCAAGAATTTTAGTTAAGCCTCTGAACAGAGGTTTGAGCTATATACAGGCAAAATATTATTCTAATAAAAGCATTTTTCACAAAAGGAGAACATTCGGAAAAAAGATTATTTTAAGTTAATTCTTTGCCAAAATATTGTATTAAAAAATTTTTTTGTCAAAATGTCCTTAAAACAATTTTATGCATATATTCTAATCTAAGTGACACTAAATATCATGAAAATTATCCATTTATGTGCTCTTGAAAATCACGGTTCCGAGCGTAGTCGGATACCTTAAGATGAAAGAGTGGATGGAGTTTTTCGATTTCAGACAATTTTTTGAATTAGGATTTTGGTTTTTCTTTAATATTTATAAATCCGGAATGAGAAAAAAAACCCAACATTGAAATAAATGCAAATCATGATAAATTTTGAATTAAAAATATATCAATGGTTTTGGCTTACATAAAATGTGTTTAAGTATATATTTACACTCCAAAATGAAGTAATTTTATCATGGATCATAACTGCCAGGGAAATTTAAAACAAAGCGTAAATATTAAAATAAAAAATAACTTTGAAATTAGAATTAGAAACTTACTTAATAGTTTGTTTTTTCGTTCGCTATAGAACACTTCATAAAAATACATTCAAAAACACTCTTATTTAAATATATTACAATAATAAAATTTAAGCTATCAAAAATATAATAATCATTGTAGGTTTTTTAATTTTAGTTTTCCTTTGATACTTTCTTTTAAATGTTCAGTTATGAGGTCGGCCACCCAGAACCCTCAAGTTGCTTCAGTTTGATTGTATTTGATTTGATTTTTAATTTACGTAACACAGTAAAGCAACACGAAAGTTAATGGTAACGGACCTTGTAGTTTTGAATCTCGGTTAAGAGACGAAGACGAGACATCTGAGCTGGTACCACTTTCTTCGTGTCTTCGAAGTGTGACGTTAACAAACCATCACACATAAACATTTAAATTCACACAACAATTTAAAATCGGAATTCATTAATAGAAAGATCTATTAATACCGGTTGATTCAAAATTAGTGTGACCAATTTTAAAAGTATATAACTATTTATGGTAAATTTCTATCGTTTTACTAATGGTTTTACATTTAAAACGAAACAGTTAAATTACTAATCTAACTATTTTTATTAATGGAAGTAAATTATAGCACCAAAATATCATCCTCAATCCCGAAACGAAATTTTAATGCTTTTGAAGGATGTATGTTGAAATTCTGTTATAAATAAAGCATTTAAAAATCAAAAAAGACATTTTTCTTATGTGTTACTTACTATCTAAACTTTGAAACGAAATAAAATTTGGCTCACAATCAAAAGCTCAAGGAAAAAATGTGAACAAAAGGAAGTCCTTCATGAAAAAGAAAAAAAAAGAAGTTAAAAATAATTATCAGTGTAGAAAATCCTCTGCTTCAAAGTACTGTGGCAAAGAAAATACAGGTATCGCAATCAACAATAAATCATCAGATAAAGAAAATTGGTTATAAAAAAGTGAATAAACCAGTATTTCGTCAAATGTCTATAAAGATCGTAGAAAAACGCTCTTTGACTCTGTATTTAATGCTACGCAAAGGTATGTACAAAGCATGGATAATTTCTGATGAAGTTCAGTTTCATCTGTCATTCACAACTCGCAAAACGAAGATTTAATATATTTCAAGCAAAAAACATTGCAAAGACGCAGCTGTTTTGGAAAAAGCAAGTAAGCCGTCAGGTGTTATGGTATGGATGGAGTGAGTGAGTGAATATTAACGTCACCCTGTTCAGCTACACCAGAGCTTTTGGCGACGGACCACGTAATTTTGAACTATGGTCAAGTGACGTGGACGACACCTGAGCTGGTACCCACCTCTCCTAACTACCACACCACACCAACGGGAGGATGTTTCTGCTCTCGACAGATTTAGCGTGCATCGCTGCCCTACACGGCGGGTCTTTAGTGGTACTGGACTCGAACTCGTAACAAAGCCAGCCACGATCCGATCCGATACCTATACCACTCGGCTACCGCGGCCATGGTATGGATGAAAATGTCCTCTCAAGGCTTAACAAAACCATTTTTTGTGTAGAACGAAAGGCTAAAATTGATGCTACATACTATCAGCATTAAGTTTTGAAGCACATGATCAAAGAAAGTAAACGTCTTTAACTTCGAGGAAAGCTATTTTTTTTCTCCAAGGTTCTGCACCATGTCATACTGTAAAATCAACTATAAAACGGCTAAAGAAATATAAATAAATAAATTTTATTCCTTATGAGAAATAGCTATCATCACCCGACTGTGCTCCTTGCGAATATTTTTTTATAAGAATACTTAAAAAACCCCAATTAAATAGATATAAAGTAAGAACTCTCCAAAGGCTTCAAAGAGAAGTTAGAAAAATTCCCCCCAAAATGTTCGAGAAAGCTCCTTAGGCTGGCTAAACGTTTACTCAAAGTATATTGTGCTAAAAGAAGCCACACTGAAAATTTCAAGTAAATAACTTTATTCAATAAAATGTTTGATGTTCTGAAAATGGTCACACTATTTTGGAATCAAACGGTAATTTTGTTTTCGATTCATTTTGGTTTTTTATTTCGATGCGCTTGATTTTCATTGACCTATGAATTCTAACGGAGAAGATTGCCAAAAGATAAACACAAGTGATGCCAAAATTGGATTCCACAAAAAGAGAATGTTTGTATTTTTTAAATATATGTCTCTGTTTCTGGAAAATGCACTCATGGGAATTGACATTGGTTCTAAATTCAATGTCAAGGTCGTGTTTAGTCGGTTAAATAACAAAGAGAGAAAAAAAGCAACTTTTGTGTTTTTCTAAAACAGAAATGTGGCTCTGTAGTGAATGTTAGTATTAACGTGTCTCAGAAAATTCCAGAAGTAGAATAAAATAAATTAAAAATAGAAAAAAAAACTGAACGCAACAGTGCATATAAAAGTATAGACGCATTTTATTCTTAAACCACTCACCCTGAATTTTTTTATACCACAAAAAAAATCAATGTTTTTTCTAGAAACCTAATTGTTAGTGCTGTCTCACAATGACTAAGCTGACAAGGTACGCTTTAAAATTGTGCTTAAGTATATTTTAGATATTAATTTCAATCAAGTTATGCTCTGTCAATTTTTGACAGCATTTCAAGGTTATTTAATAATAAGCCCCGAAAAGAGAATAGGAAAAAAAAAATTTTTTTTCGTATCACTCTGTCAAAAAAGGAACGTTTTCCATGCTTTTCCTAAACTCCATGACAATCGAAAATGTTTCTCAAGGGTATGATCCCATGAAAAGTATTCAAAATTGACAAAAGAGGTAAAAGCGAAGGACTAATATTTACCTCTTATGAGGATCCAAAGATTTTTCATTTCCTTTTCTTAGAAAGGGAAGAAGAAGCAATGAAAGTCGAATGATTGTGTAAGAAAATTATGTATCAATTACTAGGTACATCCTTATATTTTTTTAGTATCTATTGACAAAATTCTTATAAGTCACGCAAAAATAAGGCTATATGTGTATATTCTCTATCACAAGAAATTTTACAAAAAATTCAACTTCAAATACTAGGACAATTTAAGATATCCAACTACTGTAAAATTTCGATTATTTTATAGACCGTCTAATGAGCTTTGTAAAAATACCAAGTTTTTTTTTTTTATTTTCCATTCACTAGAACAAAAACTAAAAGTGTTTTAGTAAAGAAGATGCCATAACTTTAAATGAGATGTCAAACTTTAAAATGCGCTTTACTAGAAATGTGTGTGTGTTTGAAAAACTCAAACGGACACAGTGATTGCTCAAAAAGTGTTAAGAATAATTAACTGAAATTTTTTATGTACGCTGTGTAATAGAATTCAACTTCAGATTTATCAATCACTGATTTATTAAAAAAATTTACAGTCCCTTATGTGAATATAATCACTGTTTCGTAAGCAATTTCATATAATAACTAAGATAAAGTGCTCTATTTTTTGTAAAAATTAAAATATCTCTTATCCTGAAGGACATTTGAAAAATGAATATCAAAATAATACATCAAAATTGAAAAATTGAGGATTTGTTCAGTTCCTATTTGTACTGGATGGATCCCATTTATGTAATTTTTTGTAAATCTTTATCAATTTTTTCCCATTTTATTAATAATAATTCTTTTTTCTCTTTTTAATTTCAGCATTTTTTTCTTAAAATGTACCAAATAAATCTAAAAAAACCACAAAATATTTCCATATTTCCGTTTTTTTTAAAAAAAAAGTTGTCACAAGCAGTCGGATACTTTAATTAATTTTTCAAATGAGGGAATTGAACATTATGTGAAAAAGTAACTTTTCTTGTCATCATTAAGGCTTTCTTCTTGAAATTAATTGACTATAATCAACTTTCACGATTTCTAATTAAGCTTCTTAAATACCTGATCATTTTAATGCCTTTTTTATGCCAGGGGTTGTCAAACAGCGGGATGCGGGCTGCATGCAGCCCGTAAAAAAGAGTTTTTTTGTGGCCCACTAAGACAGTCAGCAAAGTTCATTTCTCGACTATCTTTCAAAATTATGAGACCCGTCACCGATAGCCCTAGTATAACTTCGAAATATGTCGCTAATAAGCGATCAATCTCTTCTAACTTTCATATCAGATAAAAAAAAAAGCTTATATGAAAGGAGCTATTGGGTTCTCAAGGACTTTGACAGGGGTTCCACACGTGATCACTGCTTTCTTAATCGAAGTGTCAAAATTTTAGTAAAATTTAATTTTAATGGAAAATGAAATTAGTAAAGGTCATTTTCTTGTAAGAATAAACATAAATAAGTATTTTATATAGAAAATAGAATCTTAAATTTTGTTAAAGTAACGCGCTTCAAGCATGAAAGGATAAATCAAAAGATAATGAAGGAAAAGGAACAACTTAACCACGTATCGACAAATTCGACCTTAAATTCCAAATTTAAGCAGGAACAGCTCATAAATTTCATTTTGCCTACAGTAGAACGTCGTTTATCTGAACGTCAATTATCCGGAGCGTCAAATATCCGAACCGGTTTTCTTTTAATTGAGAAGGCGAAAAAGACTACAATGACGACCAAAGGGATGAGATTACCGACTTTGTCCAACCGATCCCAGGATTTCAAGAATGCGATGAAGATATAGAAACCTGGATGGCGGTGCAGAAGACTCAGTGGATTTCAAATGCTAAATGATGACGAGATTGTGACTTCCGTGCAAGCAGAATCTGACCCTGTCGACGATGAAACGAATGAAGACGAGGGCAACAACAACGAAAGTAGCAAGGGTCCATCAAAGTTTTCTGTGTTAGAGACAGCTATGGAGTGGTACAAACCACAATCACAGTGCTGTCCTACTCAACTACTGCTGCTCAAGAGAATCAGAGACCTTGCAGCGAAAAATGAAGGTGTATATAAGGAAAATAAGTGATTATTTTCCACAATAAAGGTAAAATTGCGACATTTTGCACCTATTTTCCTTTTTATTCAAGCACGTTTCCCGCATAAGATGATTTTCAATATTCGCATAGAGTGTTCGGTTTCATCTACTGCATGAATCGCATTCGGTGTTCGGTTATCCAAACAATAGCGTATCCGAACGGTTTCCACTCCCAATTGATTCGGATAAACGACGTTCTACTGTATTTGTAGAAACGCATAAACTTCTCACACAGTTATAAACATTGTAATGCCATTCTGAATAACGTATTTAAGTTAAAAATATTTCTCAACGCATGGGGCAACAAAAACAAAATACAGAAGAATATTAATGCAGAATTTAAAATGTGACTGCAGATAGTTTAAATAGACCTAGATTTTTACAGTGTGTGTAAAAAAAGGCCAAACACATACCCCATTTATTAAATGAAATACAATCGTAGATCACCTGGAGATGAGTAAATTACACTAATATTATGTTAAAAAGTACAGTATTTTTTTGTCTTCATTTAAACTACTTATAAAATGTTGTGTGTGTGTGATCTACTTTAACTATAATATTATTTTAAAATATATTCTTCTAAGGCATTTTTTTTGGATGAGGTTCACTAAAAACATCTTCTAGTATCAATGGTTCAGGGAGTCAACAGTTTGAAGAGCATTGTACTAAGCAATGTTTCTATCAACACCAACAAGAAAAAACTCGAAGGAATCAATGGATCTCTAAATTAGACCCTGATCAAAAATCTGAAACTGGTTACAATAAGGATTATAAGTAAGCTTTTTTTTTTTGGTTGAATTTATAAATTACGTATTTCAAGCGTCATTACATTTTTTTAGCTATTTCAGAGTATTCAAATTCAAACGAACTGGTTGAACAATGAGAGTTCTGCTTCCCTAATAGTATGAAGGTTCACATTCCAATTTTGGAATCAATGGAAATGAAATCCTCCAGAAATGTCTGGCAATTTCCTCGAATAGTATGCAACGTAATTTCTTACAATAAGTGAATGAAGTTCTTTTTCATTGTCATTATCGACAGAGCAGTAAATCACTTACTTTTGAATCGGATTAGTTCTATCATTTTGTCTGGATATTTGAAATGATCAGTCATTGGTTACAAAACCGCAAATCGAATATAATTTTAAATAAAATTCAGTCTATATATTATATTTATTCGGTTAGAATTGATCTTCCGAAATTTTTTCCCCGCTTATTGATAGTTCATGTATGTCTAATAAAAGCGTTATTTAAATCAATGCTTCTCAAAGTTTCAATATTTGCGCCCCAATATTCAATCATAATTTTCATCGCAACCCCTCCATAGAATAACAATGCATTGAATTAAATAATACACTTTAATGCCTAAAGCTACAATACCACTTTAACCTCATGAGTGTCACAGGCGTATATAAACATCTCGCTCCAAAAAAGCATTAATTGCCCCCGAACGTATATATACGTCTTTCGAAGTACGATCTTTTCTGGGCACATCCATAAAATTATTCCGAAGGCTTTGGAATGCAATAAAAGTACCTAGACTGTTCCTTGCGAAGGATTTACTGAATTCAGAGGATTTGCTTGCTTATTCTTTTTCGTCGCCCCCCCCACAATACATCACATACGCGTGCCTACATGGAAAACATTGGTATTGAGGAGTGAATCGTGTAACTTTCAACCCTCAGTTAAGCGATTAATTATAAACCGAACAAATTATCTAGAAAGTGTTAATTTTTATATATAATTATATATATGACAAGTCCATGGGGTCATTGGTAATTATTAATGTTGTTCTTATCTTAATATTGTTAAATTAATTATAAAATACATTGAGCAGTGCTAATACATTTATAAGTGTTTTACATCAGTGTAAATGTGCATTTTAGTTTCTATCACGTCAGAATGTATTTTGGTTACTTTCAGTAAATTAATACATTTTAAATCATCTTTTGTTAACGACTTTTCAACATACTCGCGCCCCCTTGTAGTTTTATCACGCCCCCTTGGAGAGGCGCGCCCCACAGTTTGAGAAACACTGATTTAAATATTTATTTGTAATTTGCCTGAAAACAATTTTTGACAAAGCGTCGACATGCAATCATAACTGTAGTAACACATTTATTCCAAATTCTCGTTTTAAACCCGTTTTAGGTTGCTTTTCTGTGAGTAAATTAATTTATTTTATTACTTTATCATTTTGATTTTTTTTTGCTGTATTATAAACTCATCTTGTAAATATCCATACATTTTATTTGTTGCTGAAGCATTTTTCTGTAGAATTGTTCACTTTTAAATAAATATTGCTCGGTGAGTTGACGCCTGGGAACTGAAGAGAGCTGGGAGAGTCTGGGAGTCTTTTTTTTTAATGAACTTGGTTCTCTTAGGTTGTCTTTGTTACTAATCTTGGTCTTTCTCCGGCATAAAATTTATAATTTTAAGAATTCTGAGGTCAGATTGTTGCTAAACGTTGCCAAAATAACACGATTACGCAGTATCATTAATATATTATGGTAAAAAAATAATGGGTAAAAAATTAAAAATATATTCCTCTTCAAGGTGGATAAATATACCACACTTGAATACAGAAAATCGTTCGCACATTATGGAAACGATTTTGATAGTTAATTTGTATCTATAAATACCGTATTTTTTGTGGCGATTTGCTTCTATCTAAAAGCCATAATTTTTTTTCAATAATTTTAGCTCGAATTTTCCTTGAAAGTAAACTTTTTCAACTGTTTTCCAAAGTCCGTTCATTATTTTTGGATGACGTATTCGAAAGGCTCGTTTTAATAAACAGAAAACACAAAAGTCCTTTGGAAAAGTTTCAAGGGTTTTTTTACATGTATCAAACAAGATATACTTTATTCCTGTTTTTGATTCTTTCTTTGCTAAATAAGTTGCAACTGACAGACGTGCGACTAGAAGCTTTGTCCATATGAAGCTCAACTTCATTGACGTCCTTTCCATATAACGCTGGAATTTTTTCTTCAAAAATTGGTTCTAAAATATTATGCAGGTAATAGTGAATTAATTTTGGCTTTACTGGAGACTTTTTGAATTTTAATTTGCCGTTGTGTTAGAAAATCCTGCAACTATCATGAATCCCTTTGATGACTTAACTGTACACTGTCGAAGCCATTTCGTACAATCATGCCCGACAGTTAAGCAACAAAAAATTGATCTTTTATTACAGTCACTTACTTATATATACCCATGCCTCATTGAGTGTTATCACAAATTTCCATTTCTCAGCAGTTAAGTGTTATTCATATAATTTTCTACAACTCATTTTTCTTTCAACAATATGTTTTGGCAAAAGCAGATGAACTTGAATGTTTTAAACATGTTTTTTTCAATTCCTACTATTAGCTCACACCCTCTATACATTTATTTATCTTCGTGAAATTTTCAATCATTAATAAAATACATTTTAAAGCGCTCAATTGAGCTGAAATTTAACATGACAATACAGCAATTTAACTATAATTAACAAAAATTAATTGCTTAAAACTAATTATTAAAATAATTACAAAGTACAGCCACGTTGGCATCATTTTCGGTGACTTAGCGAACATTTTGGCGTGTCAAAACTTGAAAAGGTTTCTTTTCTCACATTTTAAATCGCTCATTGTGCTGAAATTTTCTATACACTATTGTTTTGGGTAAAAATACGATAATTTAATTATAATTAATTAAAATTAATTGACTGAAACTAATTATTTAAAGAATTACAGATGCAGCCACATTGATTTCAGTTTTAACCCCTTGGGTCAAAAATTTAAAATATTTTTTTCTCATGTTTTAAAGCATTTAGCTGAACTGAAATTTTATGTACACGATTGTTTTGGATGATAATCCGATGCTTTAATGATAATTACTAAAAATTAATTGCCACTTAATGTTGTGATTCTGTCCTATGTATATACATATTTATACTAATTGCAACTATTTAATAAAAAGTAGCTAAAATAAAATTTTTCTTTGTTGATCTTAATAGGAATTGACTTAATTTTTTTTATATTACTTGTTTGAAATGCAATAACCGAGATTTTTACATCTCTTCATAATTTATTGAAGCAAATATTTCTCCTCGGAAAGCGCAGTTACGTAACCTTCGAACCATCTATCAATTTTATAGAAGCCATTTTTCAAAATAAATATTTTATTTTCCATTCCAATTAAAAGAGAACATTAGCAGTTAATTATTATGAAGTTTTCAAAGTTTTATCTCAAAATGCGAACCAGAAAAAAATTATAAAATCGTTTCCATTAAGGGCAAACACACAACCTTCTGTATAACAGTAATCAGTATTTTCTGTAACTAAGTTTAAAATTCCTCAAATTTTTTTTCTTCAAAACTATTTGTGAATTCCTCTTCTCCAACATTATCTTTCCACCCAAAGATATATCTTCACTGGGCAAGCAAATGATTTAGAACATCGCGTAGTATTTTCTTTTCCTTATGGTGTGAGGTGAAGTGCTCTCTCTTTTTTTTTTTTCTATTTTTGACCCTTTCCTTTCTAATTGTATATACTTTTCTTTATATATACTTGTTACTTTTTAAATAAATTATAGTTTAAAAAAACTAAAAAACACGCTTTTATAGTTAATAGAACTAAAAAGTAAAAAAATAATTCTTAATATAAGAATAAAATGATTAACGAAAAAATTAATGACGTTGTGGTAAAAGCGTGCGGTGCGATATCAAGTGTTATAATTTCTTGCTAGTTCTATTCCGAAATGAAGCGTTAGTGTAAAATTGTGGCACAAAGCACACCACGCTTTTACCACAATGTCATTAATTTTTTCGCTAATCGTTTTATTCTTATATAAAGAATTATTTTATGCTTTTTAGTTCGATTAAAAAAACGATAAAAACGTGTTTTTTAGTTTCTTTAAACTATAATTTATTTTTAATTTTATTAATTTAATCTACAATAAAAGCGTGTTTTTTTAATTTTTTAAACTATCATTTATTCATTGGTGAATTAATCTGAAATGCGTCCTTTTTTAGAATCTTAAATACCCATTGGCATCTTATCAGTGCGTTTATACAGCCTGGTTTGCAAAATGTAGAAGCCAACTGAAGAAAATCTGGAAGTTTGAACTGTTTAATGCGGAAAAAGGTGTTAATTTAATGATATTTTTCACTACAAAGAGCTCTATATTCTCTCAGAAACTTGCATCAGCATTAGACATATAAGTACACAATCGAAGAGTTTGTGAGAAATTATTTGTATTTACCATGGGCGTTTCCGCTTTAGGGTTGTAACTTATTCTTTCAAACGCCAAATTTGGAAATGGGACCCAGAATTAGTCGCCAAATCTGGAAATGGGAAATCGTTAATCCTAATGATCCTAATCAGAACAATGGAACAAAATTATTGAATTATTTTATTGTCTTTGGTTCTTGACAAGTGTGCAAAATTTCGAATTAATCTGACGTTTGAAAGTGGGTAAACATCGAGTTCAAAGATTCCATTACATACAGATGAATCTATAATAAAAGCGTGTTAAAATAGGTTCGAATCACGTACATGGTTTTTCATAAGCTACAAATATTTGAAGCAGCGTGGACAAATATAGCCTCACATCAATGACATAAATCAACGTTATATTTATATATTTATACTTTATTATTTAAGCAAAAGAGCACGTGAACACACAAGCTCTACAAATAATTTAAAAAATAAAACATTCTTTCGCAATGCAACTTATCTATATAAGAAAAATTCTGACTCCACGCATATAGTTAATATGCCTTACTTAAGAAAATGTAAATTCGAGCACCTGTTTTCTGTTGTTCTAAAGAAGATCCTGGCAACCAGACGGTCAGCGTAGGCTTGGGCAGATAGTTTTAAACATTGCAGGTAGATATTTAAAAATAAATTATTACATTCAAAAGACTTGATCTATGCATATCCCGTGAAAAGGGTGGACTAGACGCTTATTAGAATGATGAATGTTTATGTAAGTTCGTATTAAATTAATAACATTCTTTCGTGCATTTTAATATAAATAAAACTCTAAAAAAAGACAGTTAAGGTTTTTTGTATGTTCTATGTCTCAGATAAAGGAGTATTAGTAGATGTTTTGCTATAAAGCAGTTGACAGCTTGGATAATAGGATGGATAAGCGCTTATATGAAGAAACAAATTATAGTTTAAAAAAATATAAACTGTAATATAAAATATAACTTCCAGATTTTCTTCAGTTGGCTTCTTCATTTTGCAAACCAGGCGGTATAGACGCACTGATAGGATGTCAATGGGTATTTAAGATTCTAAAAAATGACGCATTTCAGATGAATTCATCAATAAATAAAGAATATTTTAAAAAACTAAAAAAAAAAAGACACGCTTTTATTGTAGATCGAAATAAAAAAATGAAAAATAAATTATAGTTTAAAGAAACTAAAAAACACACTTTTATAGTTTTAATCAAACTAAAAAGTAAAAAATAATTCTTAATATAAGAATAAAATGATTAATGAGAAAACTAATGACATATTGTCGTAAAAGCGTGGGGTGCTCGATATCAATTGTTATAAATTCTTGCTAGTTCTATTCTGAAATGCAGAATTAGTGTAAAAATGTAATTCCAAAGCACCCCACGCTTTTACCACAATATGACATTAGTTTTCTCATTAATCATTTTATTCTTATATATATTAAGGATATTTTTTTACTTTTTAGTTCGATTTAACATAAAAGCGTGTTTTTTAGTTTTTTTTTTAACTATAATTTATTTTCCATTTTTTAGTTCGATCTACAAGGAAAGAGTGTTTTTTCAGTTTTTTAAACTATCATTTATTCACTGATGAATTAATCTGAAATAAAACATTTTTTAGAATCTGGAATAACCATTGGCATTTTACCAGTGCCTCCTTCGAAAAATGTAGAATCAACAAACTGAAGGAAATCTGGAAGGGCTAAGAGTTTGAAATATTTAATGCGAAAGAAGGCGTAAAGTCAGTCGTATTTTTCACTAAAAATCACTATTTGTATTAAACATGAGCGTTTTTGTTTTTGTATTAAACATGCGCGTAATTTACTCTTTTAGTCGCCAAATCTGGAAACTGGGATCTGGAATTAGTCGCCAAATTTGGAAATGGAAAATCATTAATCCTGGTGATCCTGATCAGGACAATAGAACAAAATTATTAAATTATTGCATTGTCATAGATCCTGGACAAGTATGCAAAATTTCGAATTAATCTGACATTTTAAAGAGGGTAAAAATCGAATTCAAAGATTCCGTTACATACAGGTGAAACTGATAAAAGCGTGCTAAAAATATTATTAATCGAAAACCTATCTGTATGTGGAAAAGATTTTCTTTAATATGGAGGTTATAGGAAAAAAATAATTTAAAATTTTTTCAAAATTTAATATTACGACAGAAAGAGGTTGAATTTTCGAAAAATGGAAATGACTTAATCTTGGTTATCTGATGTTAAACTCAAAGTAAAAAAATTTTTCTTCAATAATAACTAACCAAAAGTGTTGATTATTGATAAGTGAGTAATGCAATGTGCATTGTAATATTTAATAACCCACGATCCCTTCCCGCATCGTCAAGTCAGTCCGATCCAAACTATATTTCCACGGAAACTGAAATTTAATGGGGTGATGTTTCTCAATATTTTTTTTCATTCGGAAAAAAAAGCATTACAAAAACCTTCTCTACTTCTATTTAAATTATATTATTTAAATGTTCAATTTTAATATTAGTTTTTCAATTCCCACTATTAGCTCACATTCTCTATATATTTATTCATCTTGGTGGAATTTTCAATCGTTGATAAAATACATTTTAAAGCGCTCAATTGAGCTCAAATTTTATATACAGGATTATTTTGGATGACAATACAACACAATAATTTAATTACAATTAATAAGAATTAATTGATTAAAACTAATTATTTAAAGAATTACAAATACAGCCACGTTGGCGACTTAGCGACAATTTTGGCGACTTGTGTCAAAACTTGAAAAAGGTTTTTTTTTTCACGTTTTAAGGTATCCGACTACGTTCGGAACCATGATTTTGCAAAAGCGTATAAATGGATAATATTTAGGATATTTAGTGTCACTTATATTAGAAAATGTATATAAAATTGTTTTAAGAATAGTATTACAATAAAAAAATTATTTAAGTACAATGTTTTGTCAAAAAATGAACATAGAATGATCCTTTTTCAAAATATTCTCCTTTTGTGAAAAAAAGCTTCTATTATAATAATATTTTGTATTGTTATAATAGAAGCCTGTATAGAGCTCAGATCTCTGTACAGAGGCTCAACTAGAATGTTTGAAATATATAACTTAGAAGTGGGTTTATATCCATGTTTTACGACAAGGGAGACAAGAAATTTTAAGGAAAAAACGCCGATAATTATTTCAAATGGTTGTAACTCTGAAAATAATGTGAATTTTTCAAAAATCATAGTTGAGCCTCTGTACAGAGGTCTGAGCTATAAAGAGGCAAAATCGTATTATAATAGAAGCATTTTTCACAAAAGGAGAACATTTTGAAAAAAAGTTATACTAAGTTAATTTTTTGCCGAAATATTGTATTTAAATAATTTTTTTTGCCAAAATGTCCTTAAAACAATTTTATACATGTATTCTAATCTAAGTGACATTAAATATCATGAAAATTATCCATTTATGCGCCTTTTTAAAATCACGGTTCCGAATGTACTCTGATACTTTAAAGCATTCAGTTGAACTGAAATTTTATATACGCGATTGTTTTGGATGACAATACGATACTTTAATGATAATTAACAAAAATTAATTACCACTTAATGTTGTGATTCTATCAGATGTATATACATATTTATATTAATTGTAACTATTTAATAAAAAGTATAAAATAAAATTTTTCTTTCATCTAAGTAGGAATTGACTTAAATTTTTTTTATATTACTTGTTTTAATTATCAAAATAGTTTTATCAAAAGTATTTGTATCTTTTTTAAAATAAGTCTTCGAATTCAGTTTCTATGATGAATTTTAATGAAAAGTATTTTTTAAGTTCTTTTAACATATTTTTTTTCTAAATTTGCTGTTACAAATATTTAAATCTAATATTTTTTGGCGTTAACTAAATTATATTTACTGAATATAATTTTCGTTAATTGTGAAAAATGATATATTTGGACAATCCTATAAAAGTATTTCAAGAAATAATTTCCTGATTTAAAATAATTCAGTTTTTGTAACTCATTCAATGAGAAATTTTAATATTATGAAACTCAAGCGTTTATATCATACAGAACATTTGGTTATTTTTTGAAAAAAATAATTCTAATCCATCATTTATTTAATTATTCATCAATACGACTTAATAAACTTATTATTCTGCTAAAATATTTTTAAGAGCAAATAAAATTAATTTATACATTTTTTTATTACTGAAGTCCTTCGAAATTCTTCGATACTATGTTTAAATATTAATGCGGAATGAAATGGCGTACTAAAAGAGAAATCTTTGAAAATATTCTGAAACCATGACAGCTTCCGTGTTAATATTTTAATTTTCATAGAAACTTAAATTTATTGAAATATTACAAAACATTACAAAAATCTGTTGTTTACTCTCTATTGTTAAGCTGTCAGCACATTATTTTTACATGAAGCAAGACTAATATACTTCTACTTGAGACAGAGGAAAAAGCATAGTTTTTAAAAGAAATTTAAACTGTACAGAATTCAAAGCAATTTAAGTGTCTAAAATAATAATAGCAATAGCAATAAACAACGCTTAGTAGGAAAAAAAACTTCTTGCAAACTGCATTTTCGTGTTAACATACTTAAATGCTCGTTTTACAAAAATCGTTACAAGGCTTTCCTATTTTTAAAAGAGAGGTCTGTTCTGAACTAAAAGCAATGTGAAACAAAACCAGAGTAGAAATTGAGACACGTATTTCCTAGTTTACGATCTTGAGAAGAACAACTTCATATATGAAATCCGATAGTTAAAATCTTTCGGAAAATATGAGCATTTTTTGTGTGAGAAATTTGATTTTGACCATTCAATTATTTAATTATTCATTAATTAAAGTTATTATTCAGCTAAATACTTTTAAGAATAAATAGAGTTAATCTATATATATTTTTTATTAGTGTAGTATTTCGAAACTTTTCGATACTATGTTTAAAAATGGCTGCAGAATGAAATGACGTACAAAAAAGGAAATCTCTGAAAATACTCTGAAACCATGAGAGATTCCGTCTTAACCGTTAACTTCCCAATTTTTTAAATTTCTATGAAAAAATTATATCTGCTGGTTCTCAAGTAATAATAAAAGGGAAAATATATAAACAAAATTGAGCAGTTTTAAATTGTATTTCAGCCATTTTTTTTGCTTGTTGGAGAAGTGCTGCAAATTACAAAACTTTTTTATATGAGGATTTTATTATTCATTGTCATAAATTGCTTTAGCCTTGCATACATTGAAAAATTTTAAAGCAGTTACTGACTTTGTTGTAACAAAGTCCTACTTCCCACTTTTCGCATTCAGTTTGAGAGTAGCCCTTGCAGTTTGGAACTAATTATCAAAGTAGAGTGTATAATTTTTATTACGACTTATAATTCTTGCTAATCATATTACGAAATTTGCACTAGCACCTAAATCTGGTTTCCTGTTTCTGCCTATACTTTTCATTATTTTCTTGGCCTGAATATAACACTAATTTATAGGCAAAACCTGATATCCTACAAGGTAAAAAAAATTTAAATCCCCATTTATATGGCTTCATTGGTAAGTGTTGTTTCATATAATGTCTTACTTTAGTTGAGCATATTTGCTCATCGATCGATAGATGCCTTTCTAAAGGAACTTTAGCAAAATTTTTTATTTAGCTCATCATAAAGGGGTCTAATTTTATGTAGCTTATATATGGTTAGGATAATCTCTTGGTAGATGTTTATCATTATCATTAATACTGTCTAATAGTCTAAAATTTCTTAAGAGGCATTGTTTCTTTAATTCGATCAAATCCAAGCTCTTCTGACCAATATGCTCTATAGTTTGGCAGGTGAACTATAGAGATGCATAAATACAAATACCCAAATATTCATTTATTTCATTCTCTGATATAGTCAAAGCCTTATTTGGATTCTTTTGAATAACATATCGTTTGCTCTCTTCATAAATGTTACTTATGATCTCGTCCGTCCATAAATATTTAAAAAATTGGTATGGAATGTCCAAATCCATAATTTCTCTTGGAAGCGTGACATCTCTATGGAATTTTCTTACTTCTTCATTCAATAAAATGTTTTGATTTTTCCATGAAATATTCTTTGACAATGTTTTATTATTCTTAAAAATTAAATTTAAAAAATGTACTCTCTCTCTTACTGAAATATTTCTATCTAATTTATTATCATCATCGGATTTTTTTACATTCTGAATCGTATTTTGTGAACCAACACTATTTTCACAGTCGCTATCCGAATCTTCATTAGATGACACACAAACAGGTAAAAATCAACATCAGCATCAGAATATTCAAGACCATCCTCACTTAATTCGTCCAAATTATACATATATCTATCAATTTCATCTTGGGTTAGTATTCGCTTTTTGACCATGTCCAAATGCAAACCAAAGACCAATGTTGCAGATCTGCAACATATAATTAAAATCAAATTTCTTTCGAACTTTTTCCATTAAAAAATCAAAATTACTTTTAAAGGAACCTAAAATGTTTAAATTTCGTACCTGGTAATTTACTTCGTCAATAAACAAGAGGAAGCATAAAATATAATAGATTCTTTTTATAGCAAAAACACTGTTCTTGAGGCATCAGAGATTTTTATAATTGTTGTGGTTTCTGAAAAATTTGCTGCGATCTAGTGACAAAATTAGCATGTATTTCGTTGCAATAATCTTTTTTTCTCAGATAAGTGATTTGTAGGTAATTAAAAAAATATTGAGTCTGTTGAATTAAAATAAATCATATGTTGCAGAAATGCAACACACAGTGCGAAGTTAAGGGTTAATATTTTAATTTTCATAGAAACTGAAATTTATTGAAATATTACAAACATTACAAAAACCTTGTTTACCCTCTATTGTTATGCTGTCAGCACATTATTTTTATATATGAGGCAACTCTAAAATACTTCTACTTGAGACAGAGGGAAAAAACATAGTTTTTAAAAGAAATTTAAAATATACAGAATTTAAAGCAAAACAATACTAGTAATAAACAACGCTTAGAAGGGGAAAAAAACTTGTTCAAAAACTGCCTTTTCATGTTAACATACTTAAATGCTCCTTTTACAAAAATCGTTACAAGGCTTTCATATTTTTAAAATAGAGCTCTGTTCAGAACTAAGAAATAAAACCAGAGTAGAAATCGAGACACGCATTTCCTAGTTTCCGATCTTGAAAAGAGCACTTTCATATTCAGGGAGAAAAAAAAATTGAACGCAATATCCATTAAATACGCCTATTCACGCCAATCCAAGCGCGACCTTTACAACGGAATAAAAACCAATGTATCAGAAATATAAAGGAGAAGTTATACAACATCCAGTTTACCGGAAGTTAGAGCAAGTAAAAGGAAAAGCGTTATGATTACTTTTAAAAAGAGAATTAAGTTGTAAAGACCCTGCGACTTCTGAAGGACTATTTCGAATTTTCTGATTGGAAATATCATACTGCGGTCGGAACAAGGTTTACCTTGCTCTCCGTATAATCGTAGACACATCATTTGTTACAATAGAATGAATAAAAAAATGAACTTATATTGAAACACAATTCGAACTAATTTTCAACCTAAATCGGTCCATTAGAAATGTAAAAAATAATCGGAGAAAGTTTGTTTATGAAGCGGGTTAACTGGAAAAGTGCATAATCACGAAGGACACTGCATAGAATTTTAATCAATTCTTTTTTTTTTTTTTAAAATTATTGTTATCTTATTCAAGCGTCCGTATTCATGTAAGGTTTGATTTCTCGGATTGTAAATAAAATCGTTTTATCTCTTTGTTGTTAAAATGCAATTTGACTTTTTGTCCTGTTATAATTATTTCAAGAATATGTTTTTGTATGTATTTGAATAATTTGTTTCGTTTGTGTTTTCACAAACGCATCATTCGTTACGAAATAGTAAAAAAGAATAAAATAAACTGCTTCAGAATCTTTATATTGACCCAGATTTGTTTGGTAGACTGTAAGAGAATTTATTAAAAAAGAGAAAAATAAATGAAAGTTTTTATTCAAAGTAGAAATAAATTTTATGCTATTTCTTTGTCCCTTAAACTTCCAAAAGAATTTTGTTATTATGTAATAGTTTCTCAAAATTTTCTCTTTCACACAAATTGATTAAGTAGTGTAGAAATAGGGTAATTTTTTAAGCAAAAATATAAAGTCAGTAACTGTAACTGAGTTACACTAAATCGACCTACTTTATTAAATATCCCACCTTCTCAATATATATTGGAAGAGAGAGATAGATTATCTCTCTCTCTCTGCCTCTTTCATACGTTTTTCATTTCATAATTATTTTCTTAATATTTAAAACAGATCTTCATAGTTTGGAATGCTACAGAGAGCAAAATTACTTTTTACCACCCATTATAGTGGATAAAAAAATTTTTTTTTTCAGAATTTCAAAACCTACCTACAGTGAAATACGTTTAACGCGAAAATGCTTACGACAAAATATCGGTTTACACGAAATAATATACGACGGTCCCGACACAAACTACTATATATTTTTATGCACTTTTTTCTCTATGGTACGATTTACGCAAAATTTTTTAATTTAAGGATTTTCAAAATTTTTTGGTTGCCTCCTATGTGTGTATACTATCTAAAACAGATTTTGTGCTCAACATGTCATCAAAAGCTAGCCATTTAGTTTATGAAGGGAAAAACGTAAAATTTGTGAAGTGATTTTAAAATGCTACTCCTCCCCAACAAAAATTTACGTACACGCATGAAATTTGATTTATAAGTACGTCAATCTATGCATAACAAAAGTTGGTATGAGTTTTGTGATGACAGGATTGGTATTCGTACAATACTCCTTTTTATGCATGCATATTTAAAATCCACAAAAAAATGTGTAAATTCTGAGCTCAACTATTTTTTTAAAAATATCAGTAATACTTTAATTCAAAAATGCATACCAACTTTTGTTACATGTACTATTAGCAATAAGTAAAAAAAAATTCAAAGCATTAGGCACAATAGAAAAAAATCCGTAGCATTTTTAAATGAAGACAAACTAGTTATTTTATCATTCTAAAGTAATTAAGCTTAAAGTTTTGATTTGCCATAGGGATGTGAATAAAAACGAACGTAAAAGCTATCCTTCTGCGTTTCTTAAGTTTAGAGCTTTCAAATTTTGTGAGATTATATAAAAATATATAAAGAATAATTTAGGCTAAAAAAACTATATTTGATTTTTTGACCGATTTTTGTCAAGTGTGCCCCCTCAACACGAAAAGATTTCCTACCTGGGAATGAACAAAACACAGAAAACACCAGTCGGATTGAAATGTCCTACTATATCATAGGAATAATTTGTTGCAGAAGATGATGATAATGTGCGTACAAAACCAATTAAGGCAGACAAAGACATTTTGAAGTCTGTTCAAAGCTAAAAAATCGTTGATTCGGATTCCGACGACGAAACTGAAATGCATAATACAGCTCCCTTTTCTACTTCATCCGAAGTGAAGAACATCATGAAAAGTCAGCGCAGTTATTTAGACGCACATTCCAATGGGAAATGAATAACCAAATGGACAATTTCGAACAATTAGATACTAAAAAAGACAATGCACAAAGAAAAACATCAGATTATTTTCCAAAAACTCAATAAATATTGTGTTTTTCAAAAAACTTTAAAATTTTGTTTTAAATTTCTTTAAGTTCTTGTGATTGATACCATATCTATGTAAATAAAATATACAGAAAGATAACGGAGAATGAAATAGATTTGAGGCAACCATGCTTGATATTAGATTTTTTTTTCAAAATATTTTAAACAAGTAATATAAAAATTTTTTTTTAAAGTCAATTCCTACTTAGGACAACACAAAGAAAAGTTTTATTTCAGTTACTTTTTATTAAATAATTACAATTAATATAAATATGTAAATACATATGATAGAATCACAATATTAATTGACAAAATAGAAAGCGATTTTCCTTGCAATTTTCCATTTTCATTTCTATATATGGTGTCGGACTATTTTTGTTTTGTTTGTTATTACTTAATCATTAACTAAATTTAATTATTCTATTAAAATAGTATGGTAAAAAAGAAATCACATTCTCAGAAATTAGGCCACCACAGGTGAGATTTGAATCCCCGACCTTTGGATTAGAAGTCCAACGCGCGCGCGCGCTGTTCATTGCGCTACAGGGACATAAAGAACGATTTTTCTTTCTATATATGGTGTTGGACTATTTTTTGTTTGTTTCTATTTATTAATTTTTTAATTAATGAATTAATTTTTGAAAAAACTGTATTATATATATATAACTGAATTATATATATATATATATATATATATATATATATATATATATATATATAATTCATCTGATTTATTTATTCACACATAGCGTAGCTGGTCAATCCTTTTTATATTTCACATTTATTTGTTAAAAACACGAAAACAGACACATATAACAGAAGCGACATCTTGACAGATACAACACAAAGACAAAGAGCTGCAGTTATTTACATTCTTACATGATGAAGGCAAGCAGACAAAGAGAGCGATTACACAAGATTTTTGCTTTTATACCCCGGCAGTGGTTATTACGTAATAGTAGTTCTGATTGGATAGAATGGGCGGGACAGGGATTTCGGACTAGCCGATTACGATTAAGATTACAGTGTTATTTTTAAACCAAAGAATTAAAGTTTGTTTAAATATTAGTACAAAGAGTTAATAAAAAGGATACTAGAGGGAATTATTACACACACACACACACGTTATATATATTTAAATATATATAAATCAATCACAACTTAATAATCAATTAAAAAAATTGAAATTATATGAATCTTATAATACTAAATCCCCTTTCAAAATATCAGTGGCGAATATAGAAGATAAAATTCCAACGTTTTCAAACAAAATTAAAAAATTTAAATAATAATTTATAAAATATCCAAGTGCAACCTGGACTTAGGACCCATAAGTAGGGTTAAACTATTTTGATAGCGCCAATTTTCCCCCTATTGCACTTGGTATTTAATTGGAAAATATCCGATTCTCTAAAATTTTAAAATTAAAAGTTAAAAATTAAAAAGTTAAAAATTAAAAGTTAAAATTAAACCATTAAACTTGAAAAAATTAAACTATTGTCGCATTCTGAAATATTATAACATTAAAATATTAATTCTAAAAACAATTTAGTGCATAATATAAGTGAACCATCGAACACCAAAGATGATGCACCCATTTTTAAAATAGTTGTATAGGTAGAAAAATATCAAAATCCGAAAGTTCAATTTAAAAACCCAGTATATTTACAAATGAATAGCGTAAATCATTAAAAACTCACCAAAGAGAGCACCCTATCAATAATTCAAGCCACAATTTTTGAATATATATATATATATATATATATATATATATATATATATATATATATATATATATATATATATATACACACACTGGTGTGCAAAAATTAATGGACGAGACGGTTTTTTTCAATATAACTTTGTATAAAAGCTTTCCAAATCAACACATTTAATACCGTAAGATTCCCAATACGTAAGGACATGTGTAATATGTAAGCAACACTTACTAAAATCAGAGGGATAAAAAGAAGCTTTATTGAAAATAGCATGAAGCGCAATGCGACTGAAGGCCGAAACATCCCTGTGATGGGTGTCCAGCAAGAAACATCCGGTCTTTAGTAGGGGATATGATCTCCCCTGACTGCTAGGCAGGTTTCACAGCGTCTGCCCATGCTGAGAATGAGGGTGTCAATGAGTCGTTGAGGCATTGCTGCCCATTCGTCTTGCAGCGCCAATCGAAGCTCCCGAATCGTTACTGGTGGTAAGGTACGAGCTGCCAAGCGTCTGCCTTGAAAATCCCATACATGCTCGATGGGACTGAGATCCGGAGATCGTGCCGGCTAATCCATACGTTCAATATCCTCACTCTCTAAGAGCTGTTCGGCAGCTACTGTGCGATGACATGGTGCATTGTCGTCCATGAAAAGGAACTTAGACCCAAGCGCCTCTAAAAGACGTATGGAAGAAGAATCTCGTTACAATAACGGGTCCCGTTGACTGAACCTGCGTCGAAGATGTGAAGGTCTGTACGACTACCAAGTATGATGCCTCCCCAAACGAGAGCACCGCGACCTCCATACCTGTCCCTTTCAATGATGTTCGAGGAATGATTGCGGCTTCCCCGCTCTCTCCAGATGAGTATGCGATGAGAATCGCTACTCAAACTGAATCTGCTCTCATCTGTAAAGAGTACTCGTCCCCATTCATTGTCTCTCCAATTCCGGTGTTCCCGGCACCACAGAGAACGCCTTCTCCGATGGGCAGGCGTTAAAGGTACACACCGTACAGGGCGCCGTGCAAACAGACACCACCGTGCAGTCTTCTGGCCACGGTAAAAACGCGATATCGGTCGTCCAGTCGCCTGTGTCGTGTGTCTATTTCTCCCGCTGTCTGCCGCCTGTTTCTTCTGGCCTGTAAGACAATGTACCGGTCATCTGCGGGTGTGGTTCCTCGTGGACGACCACTACTGAACCCCCGGATAGCTGTTCCTGTAGTTTTAAATTGTCTCCAAAGTCGTGAAACGATGCTGTGAGCAATTCCGAACTCTGCAGCCACACTTGTCACACTGCGGCCTTCCTCCAACTTCCCAATGATTCGACCTCGGGTAAAAGCATCCAGATGTCGTCTAACAGATTGATTATTCGCCATTTCTCGCTGAGGCAGCAACTCGGTGTGATTTTAACTGCTATAAGGCGTGCAATCTCTTTGCCAGAAATACCGATCTTACACCGACAACATGCTTTATACTACTCAGACACTCCCCCCCATTACGTCTACCTGCATATCTGCGCATGTGCTACCGTACATCACCTTACTTAATCTCCTGATTGGTCTTTCTGTCCGCTCTGCCTCTTCGTTCAGCTGATATGCTAATTTTTCGACTTCGTCCTTAATTTTTGCACACCAGTGTATATATAGGGAGAGTTTAATGTAATAGTAGGATTTGAAGAACAGGATTTATTCTTGCTGATTAATTAAAAAACAATAATTACACTTATTTTTTTTAATTAGAGCTATTGTTTGTGAATTTCTAATTTAAAATTTTTTTTACTATTTAAAATTTCGGAAGGACCAAAAGCAGGTTTCAAAGTACACACACATTTTTCAATCGAAGTCCCTGCTTAAAAAAAATTTTTTTAAGAAAAAACAACAAGATTATTTGGAAATAAGATGCTAATGAGGCGTTAATTGTTTCCAATGCAATCAATCGATGAGGCGAGTATTTCACTAAGTAATCCGAATTTGGTTTGATCCGTTTGCTTAATAGGACATAACGAGGTCAAGAGTAATAAACAAACATCGGAAAGTGAAATATCAGGACAGATTTTTTTTAGAAATTTCAAGGACAAGAGTAGAATCGGTTTAAGGAAAAATAACTAAAAATGCACATTAAGATGTTTCTGCAAAGGAAATAAATAAGAAATGGCTGAATTTCGACATGTGTGTTTCAGGATACGTGTTCAAAGTACTTCTAGATTTTAAAATTTCGTAATTTCCGACTTTTATTTTGGTCAACCGGATTGAGAAATGCGATATTCGTTGTTTGAAGCCCCTTTAAAAATTGCAGGAATTTTTGGTTTGTGGGATAAATATAGCGACGGGATATCCGGATTATAGGGAAATACAGTGGAATACATTTAAGCGCGAAAACGCTTAAGATGAAATATCGGTTAACACAATATAATACAACGGATCCGTCAAACTACTTTGTGTTTTCATGACTTTCTCTTAACAGGAAACGAAAATCGCTTAACACGAACAGATTTCTCTTCCGGGAATGAACAAAATACGAAAAACACCACCCGCTCAGGCGAGATTAAAGAGGGGTGTGAAATGAAAAAGAGGTGGTTTCACACGTTTCGTATAAAGGGGGGTAACTTGGCTTTGAAATACCCTCGGAAGGGCCCGTAGCACGAGCTAATTTTATTTATCTAAGCTACTTCCATCCTCCACCCCTACAAACGTCACCCCCAAAAAAACATTTCTCATCAGTTGGCTTTCGAAGACGAGAGTACATCGCTACATCGTAGGAAGAGTAAAAATCGGAGAGTTCTCTGTTTGTTTGAGTGTGTGTTTCTTCTATTTTAGAGAAGAATTTTTTTACGAGCACACAATTGCTGAGAACTCCGGGGGAAAGCAAACTGATATTTCACTTAAAATGAAGATCTAGTTTCTTAAGGCTATTGATCAAAAGCAGAAGACAAAATCGGAAATCCGTTAAGATTTTGTTATAGTTAAATTTTGCATTAAATTTCATTAAGCTCTTGTGTGAACGTTTTTGTTTCATTTACTTTTATTAAATACATTATGTATACATATCTATGTAAATAAAATGTACTATAATAAACTTAATTTTGTTGATTATATGTTTTTTTGCAATATCTTTTAACACGAAAAAAGATTTCATTCCGCTCAGTTTCGTGTTAAACGATTTTCACTGTATATTCATTTCCCCCTCTCTCAACATATACGCTTTTTATCAAATTTTAAAGATTAGAGTGATTATGTTAATGATTTTAAATGTTTTAATGATTTAAAGTACAAATCGAACTTCCCTAGCAAAGGTCATTATGCTCGAAACTACACAGCTAATATAAATTTTTGGGAGAATAAGAAAATGTACACTACAAGACCTATTACTCAGCGATTTTGACAAATATGATCGTGTTGGAAAGATGTATTGGCGTGAAGGACAAAACCTCTAATAGAACTAATCAGCGGATGTGTACCGTTTTCAAGATATGAATTTGCTTACATGTCTGTAGACAGAAGAACTTATTTTCGATCTATATTTTTTCAGTCGTGAATCATGATTTTTAATTTTTTCCACATCAGTTACTTGACTGTTTTGTTGACAATCATATTGCAGCATGAGTGTCTAGCAACGAGACCCTCATGATGGGGCCCGATTCTGCACACATGTCCCCTCCTAATAATCAATTGTGCAACCCAGTGGCGCACACAAGGGGGTGTCCTGGGGGTCCGGTCCCCTCCCCAATGCCCTTGATTTTTTTTCCGATTGAATATAATTCTAAGTATATAGTACGTAAAACTTAATTATTTGTTATTAATGATTAATTTTATTAATTAATGCTAATTATTTATTCAATAATTAGTTTTGTACTGTGTTTTGTTCCCGAAAATCGACAAAATAAAAAGGAGCATGATACAAGAATGGTGAACTTTCGACCCCGGACCCCACCCCCTTTGAAAATTTTCTCTGTGCGCTACTGGTGCAACCATTAACAATTGAGGGCATCTCCGGCTTTAAGTTTCAATATTCTATGCTCATTTACTTATGTAATCTATTTTTTATCTCAACAATTACTCTCTTTCTTCATATTATTCTTATAATCTTATAGGATATTGTTTCATTGATTTTTATCGGTAGAGACAAACTTGATTTTCAGGCACTAATTTCAAACCTCTTTAATTCAAATTCTTTGTGCTTCAAAAAGGGAGGGACATATTTTTAAGATTTAACAATGGTTTCCAGAAATAAATTTATTGCAAACTTTTTCCATCGTCTCAAAGACTTTTTTGTTTGTTTTGTAGATAAGATGATTGTATTTTCGGAATTTTACAGGCACGTCTTAAATGCACAATTTGCTTAAATCTCTACCACCTTTCTATGAAAAAATCCAATTACTAATTATTCATAGCGGATCATAGGCTGTTGATATCAGCCAGTGGCGCACACAAGGGGAGGGTCCAGGGGGTCCGGACCCCCCTTGAAACATTTCTGTGTGGGCTACTGATATCAGCTGTTTTATCGTAATAGAAGGATATACATAAAACATAAAAAAGATGAATGCATTTAGATTTAGGAAATACTCATATATGCTATAGGAAGAATATATGTTTCTGAACTCCTGTAGCATAAAATAATATTATCATATACGAGTTAATTCAATAAATATCAGACTTTCATTCAAAAAATATTCAGGTACACAATAACCTACACTTCTCCCATTTCCAATAGTCCTTTTAAGGTGCCACAAATTGCTCCCAACTATTCTGTCATTGTAGGAAGTAACATTGGAGTACCTTTTTCAGATGCCACGTGGCATCTGGGCCTTTTTTTTCCGGGAGGGGGTTCCTCATCTCTGGAAATAATCGTACGGGGCTCACTTACACTTCCTAAATCGTCGACGGTCTGCCAGCGACTGACCGCTTCTGAAGGCAAAAAAATTCACGAATTCGTTTTAGAAGAAATACCACCTCTCTAACCCGATTTGATTAAGCAAAAAAAAAAAAAAATTATAATAAATAGTAACAAGTAAATTATAATAACTAGTACAAACTGGTAACGTAAGGTGGGGTTGTCTGAAACCTTTCCATATAGTTAAGTTTTTCTTGTGTTAGTGAATATTAACGTCGCCCTATCCAACTACACGAGGGCTTTTGGCGGCGGACCTCGTAATTTTGAACCATGGTCAAGTGAAGAGGACGACACCTGAACTGTCACCCCCTCTCCTAACTACTGCACCATACCAACGGGAGGATGTTTAAGCCCTCGTCAGATTTATTGGGCATCGCCTCCCTACTTGGCGGATCTTCAGCGGTACTAGTCTCGAACTCATGATACGCCGGCTACGAGTCCGTTTCTTTGACCATTAGGCTATTGAAGCCACTAGTATTTTCTTGAAAGTACACTTTCTACTAATGATTTAGTAAATGTAAGTATGATTTTCTCATTTCAAAAAATTTAGCTCTGTACAGAGTGTTTTTTTTCAGGTATAGAAGTTTAAGTTGGCATTACTTTCCAAGATGGCGACCGATTTAACAGCTGTCAAGTGATTTATTCTCAGTTTGGTTTAGCAATTCATCATGAATAGACTCACGCCTGAACAACGCTTTCAAATTGTGCAATTTTATTTCGAAAATAATGGTCGATTTTCATAAGCGAATTTTGTTTAGCGATGAAGCGCACTTCTGGTTGAATGGCTACGTCAACAAACAAAACTGCCGCATTTGGAGTGAAGCTAATCCACAAGTGTATGTCGAAACACCGTTATATCCAGAAAAACTGACTGTTTGGTGCGCTTTATGGGCTGGTGGAATCCTTCTTCAGAAACGATGAAGGCCACAACGTTACAGTCAATGGTGATCGGTATAGAGCCATGATTACTAACTTTTTCATTCCTGAATTGAACGATCATGATGTCCAGGAGCTGTGGTTCCAACAAGACGGCACAACATGTCACACAGCTCGTGCCACAATAGATTTATTGAAAGACACGTTGGGTGACCGCCTAATTTCACGTTTTGGACCTGTGAATTGGCCTCCGAGATCTTCTGATTTAACACCGCTAGACTATTTTCTGTGGGTCTATGTAAAGTCATTGGTCTATGCGGATAAGCCACAAACGCTTGACCATTTGGAAGACAACATTCGCCGTGTTATTGCCGATATACGGCCACAAATGTTGGAAAAAGTCATCGAAAATTGGACGTCCAGATTGGACTACATCCGGGCCAGCCGTGGCAGTCCTATGCCAGAAATCATATTTAAAATGTAATGCCACAAGATTATCTTTCTAATAAAAAAATCCATGTCAATCGAATAATACATCGTTGTTTTATTGCAATTTAAAGTTCTATACCTCTAAAAAAACACCCATTATAAGCTGTTAGCAACTTGCCCCTAAAGTTGCTCCCTCGCCGTCTTATCTACCTAAGGGTGTAGGAGGAATGAAAGCAGAGCCAGAGACTTCCAAAATTACAATAATTTAGTCAAACAACTTAACCCACAGCAATTTATTCTTGCTTCTCAAACTTTCAATGTACGCGACCCACTATCTCGTCATTATTTTCATTGCGCCCCCCATACAATAACAATGTATCGGATTCAATAATGCTATACTTTGATACTAAAGCTGCAATATATGTGACTTTAACCTCTTATGGGTCACCGACGTATATAAACGTCTCATCTAGCCAAAGCATTAAATTTCTGGACGTATATACACGTCTTTCCGAAGTAAGATCTTTACTGTGAAATGTTATCCAGAAAATTATTCCGAAGGCTTTGGAATGCAATAAAAGGATCTTGATAGTGTTTGCGAACGATTTACATATTTCAAAGGATTTGCTTATTTATTCTTTTTCTACTCCACCCCCAATACACCACATACGCTTGCCTACATGTTACATCGGGGAGCGAATTGCGTCGTTTTTAATCGGCATTTAAGGGCTAATTATAAACCGTACATATTATCAAGATAACTGTTAAAATTATTAAACTTGTGCTTAACTTAGTATTGTTAAATTAATTATAAAATACATTGCGCAGTAATGATATATTTCTAAGTGTATTACATCAGCTTAAATGTGTATTTTATTTTTTATTATGTCGGAATGTGTTTTGTTTTCCTTCAGTAAATTAATTATTTTGTTTAAATCTTTTGTTTTCGACTTTTCAATAGGTTCGCGCCCCTCTCATAGGATTATCACGCCCCATTAAGGGGGCGCGCCCCACAGTTTGAGAAACACTGCTCTAAGTGAATGTCAAAGGAGTAGCAAGGAGAAAGCAACGATTATTAAGCAATTACGTGCAACTAATTTATTTACTTCATAATCTCTTTATAGTTGATTACTAACCTCAAATCTACTAATTCTACACAGTTGCGAAACACCACTTTTAATCTTTACTTGCGAAAGTAACCAGTATTCAATCTCAGCCTACTAATTCCATATTCTATAGCTTCTTCCTACCTCCTTGTACTATAATTAACAAACTCTGACTTTATACAGTCGAACTAATTTGAAAATCATGGTTTCTTCTTGAGGGGGTTGGCTGTGAATTAAACGCAAATGCTAGCCGAAAGATTCTCCCAGAGGATTAGATAGAGGATGCGTATAGATTCGTCACAAAGCTACCAGAGAAAGATGCCTGCCAACAAAAATATTTTCACCTAATATTTAGAAAATTGTTTACACATATTTTTCACAATTTTATCTCTCAATTATTTTATTTTGGAATACATAATCATTTGTATTTTATTTCCTTAAACGTGTCTATTTTATTTATTTATTTATTTTCTTTCCTTTGTTTGTGTATGCTTACATGTCAATGCATTGTCTGATGTGCTCTAAGCAAAGAACCTCCAAGTTCTTCTCTGCATTTCACCATTTCTTATTTATATCGTAGGAAGTACGGTCTTGAATAAGTACTGTTCTTTTTGTTATTATAAAAATTCATTTTGATGTTATTATTTTATTTACTGTTTTTAACCATTTTCAAGTTACTCATGTATTTGTTGTATCTATTATTCACTTGAATGAAGAGAATTGTTTTTAATTTAAGTAACTGTGTTATTCATACGTGAATTTAAAAAAAATTCTATCTTCAGTTCTTTGCACTGTTAAGTATTTATTGCAAAAAACAGCGAGTCTTACTTGACCAGTCATTTATTTATTTTTTTTGTTTAAAAACATTAAACATATGTAATTCACCGAAATAAACAAAACAAAGGAAAAAAACTCCTCCATTATTTGAATAGAAAAAACTTATCAGTTCGTTTAATACAAAGAAATTTAACAATAAATTATAAGTTGCAGTAGTTGTACAAAGTGAGTGAGTGAATATTAACGTCGCACTGTTTAGCAACCCGAGGGCTTTTGGCGACGGACCTCGTAGTTTTGAACCATGGTCAATGACGTGAGCGTGCGCCCCCCTCTCCTAACTACCACGCGACACCAACGGGAGGATGTTTGAGCTCTCGACAGATTTAACGTGCATCGCTCCCCTACACGGCTTAGTAGCACAAAAATTGACACTTTAATTAATGAATACGGAATATTAAATTTTAAGATGTTGATTCTCTTAAAAATTGAAGTTGTATCTTTTGGCATTAGATGCGACGCATTTCGGTAGTTTGTGTAGTCCTAGTGCCACTAAAGAACCGTTGTATAGAGCAGTGGTCCCCAACTACTTGGCCGCGGACGGATCAAATGGTACCAGGATGCCCAAGGAACTTTATTTCTATTTTATTCAGTGTCTATTTTATCCGCTTGGGTTTGTAACACTTTTCATGGAAACCACTTTATATTCCATGTTAAATGACTTTATACTCATTATTATTCATTATTTTTTTGGTGTAACTGTATTTTCTTCTGAAGGCATATTTGAGTACAATTAAATTAAAATTATGAAATCATAACAAATCATAGCATTTAACGTCCCACTCTCTGTGGGCCGCGGTAAAATAACCAAACGTTAACCGTTGAAACTGGGAAACATTTGCATAAATAAGGTTGTGACGGGGCTTTATCGCGCCTTCTATTAATCCTCTTGGGGCATCTTTGGGGCCAGAATGGCATTTTATTCCAATCTTCTCAAGAAGAAAACGCGATATGCAGATTAGGAATGATAGTACAATATATATTGGAGCTTTTGCATTCGCGAAGAAGTCGGCTGGAGGTCGAAGAGTATTATAGAAGCCACATACAAGTCAGTTAAAAGCCAGATAGTTGCACTGAAGCTTGATCAAGTCGGATAATAGTATATAGAGAAGATTAAAGGAATAGAAGACAAGATATAAAGCTTGGTTGCTGATCACCGTGTGATATCGGTAAGCGATAGATTATTAAAGTTTAATTATAGAGCGGATTCTAGCTAGTTAAGAAATCGGCTATTGATAAAGATTTGGAGGTTAATTTATCATAAAGATAGTGAGTAGGATTTAATGCGCTATTAGTTAAGAATTGTTATTTACGTCATATCACTCCTGATCGTTTTCCTCTAAGTAGGAATTGTGTTGCATTGCTTAATATGTATTGAGATATAATAAACTAGATTTATTATGGAAGGTTCGAGTGGCCAATCCTTTATACCTAAAAATCTAGGTCACGTGGATGAAGAGATGATACCCCCGGGCAGGGGGTATCACAAGAGGACCAGTTTTTTTACAATAAAAAGGGGAGGAAATTTTTTTCAAAAAATTACAACGTAAATATATGAAACATTTTATTAATTCAAACAAAAATACACTAAGTACGTTTCATTCCTTTTAATTATTTACCTAAAAAGTGTTTTTTCATTGAAGGATTTTTTTTGTCAACATATCATTTTCTAATATATCGGAAATTTTGGTGAAACAAATATCTTTTATACTGAATTTTATGGTAAGCATTGTGTGTAGCTAAAATATTAAAATTCAATCTTGATTTCTCACGTCAAAAATCATTATTGTTACACTTATTGGTAAACCAATTTAAATTTTGTAAAGCTAGCAGTGAAATTTATGTGTCGAGGAGGCATGAAGACGAAAAACAGTTTCTTAAAATTGGCCTTTAATAATCAATCATAAAGTCACTCTGCTCGTTACTGGAGCGATAAAAACAATAAGTTCAAAAAGCAACATTACCAGAGACATCCGATTTCTTCTAATATTATAAACTGAATTTCAAATCTAAATGGTGATGCAACCTGCAGTTGCATTGCCAACCAGTTGTTCTCTCCCTCTAGGAGTTAAATCACTCACATACTTCTTATATTTCCGTTTCTCCTTCCTTTTCCAAAAACTAACATGAGCCGAGTTTAAATACTAGCTCGATTTGCATGGCAGTTGCTGCCAACCTCAAATCACGAAACTCAAAAAGATCGGGTTCGAATCGGTGTGCTTACTTTCATTGAGATCATGGAACGGGATTGGAAAAACAACACAAGGAGATCATAAAAATTTGGATCCGACTTTTTAAATGTCTAACAATCGGCCCCCTTTTTCCAATCTCTCGTACCATTATCTCTTACAAATCAGTAAATTTTTAATCTATAATCACATGTTATACAATTTAACACAAAAAATACATTTTATTCACAATCTTTATTGTAATAAACAAACTAATATTTTAATCTTAAAGAAACAAAGTCTTATTCTCTAAAAAGAAATAATTTTCTACAAAATTCTAACAATTTTTCCTTTACCATGGGTTTGGTAAAAATGTCCGCCAAATTATTTTTGGTACCTATATATTTAATTTGGAAAACCTTGTCGTATATCAAATTCCTTAGAAAATGATAACGAACATCGATATGTTTTGTTCTATAATTTTCTACTGGTGACTTTGAAAACTTATAGCAGCTTGATTGTCACAAAACATTACATTTTCACTTAATTCCAAATTTAAACTTTTATTATCAATTACATTCTTTAGCCAAATGAATTCCTTAGCTGCTTCTGTTAAACTAACATACTCAGCTTCCATGGTCGACAGACTAACGGATTTTTGCTTGAAGGTTCGCCATGAAATTGGAGTTTCGTCTATAAAAGTTATGAACCCTCCCATCGACACTCGATCATCCCTATTTGTAGCAAAATCTGAGTCTGAATAACATCTTAGTTTTAATGATTTAACTTTCAAAAGTTCTAATTTGTATTCTTGAAATACCTCGTCAAATGACTCACCTCGTAATTGTGTGTTACCTCGCGCAACTAAGCGGGCCTTGTATCTAACAATTTTATTATTTTCATCATATTTAATGGTATAAACCCAACGGTTTTCTAAAATTTTTATATTATCCGGATGATCAACTAAATCCCAAACTTTACGTTCCATCATTACGTTAATTTCTTTATCCATTGCATCACGCCATTTAGATGCGTCTCTGGATCTTATCGCCTGTTTGTAACAGTTAGGAATAGTTACTTCAACCATAAGAGCTTGTTGCTCTGACAAATCTGAAAATCCCTGGGATTCGGCATTATTTTTTCTAAAATTAAATAAACTAGGATCATACTCAATATTATGCCTCTTACAGTATCTCTCTATTTCGTTAAAAGATTTCAATCGGGTTGCTTCCCCTTCTATACTATAATATACGTTAGATCCAGTTACTTTCCTACCTATATTTCGAATCCACTTAACCTCTGTACATGGGATCAAGCTATGATTATCGGAAGATACATCTGGTTTTTCAGATGTTGAGGGCGTTTCCGTACTTGTCTTTGAAACTAAACGACTCGTTAATGAATCTTTTGCTCTATCGGAATCATCCTCATCATCATAATAATCAGGAAGGTTTAAATTATATCCAAGGTTACTATTAACTTTTGTCTAAAATTAATTCCCTTATTTTCATCGAATCTTACATTAATAGTCTCGACTAATTTATTTTCATCTATCAACCATATTCTATAACCCTTAGTACGTTGTGCGTATCCCATCATAATTCCCATTTTCGCACGCATATCGAATTTTTTCTAATTTGTTTTGGCACACCAGCGTATGCCAAACATCCAAAAGGTTTTTAGATGCAATACCGATGGTTTTCTACCTGAATATTTTTCGAAAGGCGTTTTGTTACTGTCTTTGTGACAAATTCGATTCCACGCATAAGTGAAACAAAGTAATGCTTCTCCCCAAAACTTATGGGGAACTTCACTAGACTTAAGCAATGTTTTGATGCCATCTAGAGCGGTTAAATTGAATCTCTCCGCGACCCCATTCATTTCTGGCGTATATGAATTTGTTACCTCATGCTTTATACCCAGTTCTGTCAAGAAATTATCCATATCCTTATTACAAAATTCTAGTCCGCCATCAGTTCTAACTGCTATTACCTTTCTACTTAGAAAACGTTCTGCTCGTTTCTGAAATCTTATAAACGTATGAAATACGTCAGATTTATTTCGGATGGGAAATACAGTCACCTTTCTTGAATAATCGTCAATTATACTCAAGAAATATTTATTACCGCCTTGGCTTTCAGTTGACATTGGACCACAGAGGTCCATATGCAACAATTCCAATGGACGTTTTGATCTTACGGCCCCCGTCTTTTTGAATGACACTCTCTTGGACTTTGCTAATTTACACGGTATACAATGAGTCTTACCATTATCAGCTAAGCGTGGGAGACCTTTACACTATCATTTTTACTAGTTTTTACCAAGTAATCATTATTAACATGACAAAAGCGTTGATGCCATATTTCTATTGATCCGTTTTTTGTTTTAGCGGTTACATCACTAAAAACTCATTTCTTTACTCTTTGGTATAATATAATGATCCGGCTTAAAAAATACAAATTTTCATGGCGTGTCGCCGACAACAATTTTATCCAGTCTTTATTAAAAACATTAATTTTACCTTTAGTACCCACAAAATGCGCACCTTTACTTTCTAATCTGGAACCGGATAATAAATTTCTCCTCAACTTAGGATTAAATAATACATCAGTCAAAGTTATTTCATGAAAACTCCCCTTATATTTTACCCGAAATCTAAGTGTACCGATTCCTTCTACGGGACAACTTTTATCCTCCGTTGCTAACGACATTTTCATGTTAGTTATCGGTTTAAGATCTAAAAATAAACTCTCTTGTCATTACAAAAATGACTCGTGGCAGCAGTATCTATTACTCAAACACCTTTATCAAACTCTGTGTTAAAAGTTTCATTTACTGTTGAAGGAGATTTTTGTAGAGACTTTTTCTCTTTATAGTTTACTTTAAGATGCCCGTACTTATTACATACATAACACGGATCTATAGTCTTAATAGATTGTTTAACATTTTTAATAGTTTTACAGTTAAATACCTTACCACTTTTCTTTTGGTAATCATTCTTGCCATTTGGATTTCCATGAGCTGCAGCCGTAGCACCAGGTAACGTCTTCGACTTCTTCGAAGTGAAACTGCTCAAGTAAGCATTCTCCGCTTTCTCCAAATCTTGTTTCATCAACTGAAGACGATTGGCTTCTAATATCAGCTCTGCTTCAATTTTGACAACTCTGAAGTCCTCTTCTTTCCATCTGTAGATTTGTTGCACGGTAGACTGGAATTCCTGAGGAAGCCACCTTATTAATTGAAAGCCTATGTACAGGTCGTCCAATTTATGACCCGCTTCTTGTAGTCTGGTTGCCGCTGTCTTTACACGAGATATGAAGATTCCAACATCTTCCCCTGGTTGGTATTTTGTTCCAAAAATGATCTAATAGTTGAATTACACTTGCTCTTGTGACTGGTTCGAAGTGATCTTTTAATATCTTCCATGCCGCTACTCCGTCAGTTGTATCCGTTATCAGATTTTTCAAATCTGAACCGATGTTAGTATAGATCAACGTATAACATCTATCCTTACGAAGTTGTAGATCTAATTTTTCCTTGTATGTTGCTTCTTCATCAGGTTGCTCTGGCTTTGTCTGTATTATAAACTGCCAGCAACCATAATGCATTAAGAGTACTTGCATATCATGCTTCCACGTGTTCCAGTTATTTGGAGTCAACACTGATATCTGGTTGTTAAACTCCATACCTGTTACTGATTTAGCGTACTAGCAACAGAGTTCATAAAAATAGTTCTAGACTGGAACAGTATTTAAATAGACAAAGTTCATGGCCTGGTTCAACTGCTTAGCCTGCCTCGACACAGTACATGGACTTGTTCAACTGCTTAGCCTGTCTCGACACAGTACATGGACTGGGCCCATAACCTAATTTGTTACACTTATTGGTAAACTAATTTAAATTTTTGTAAAGCTAGCAGTGAAATTTATGTGTCGAGGAGGCATGAAGACGAAAAACAGTTTCTTAAAATTGGCCTTTAATAATCAATCATAAAGTCACTCTGCTCGTTACTGGAGCGATAAAAACAATAAGTTCAAAAAGCAACATTACCAGAGACATCCGATTCGAAACCGTCTTCTAATATTATAAACTGAATTTCAAATCTAAAATGGTGATGCAACCTGCAGTTGCATTGCCAACCAGTTGTTCTCTCCCTCTAGGAGTTAAATCACTCACATACTTCTTATATTTCCGTTTCTCCTTCCTTTTATAAAAAAACTAACATGAGCCGAGTTTAAATACTAGCTCGATTTGCATGGCAGTTGCTGCCAACCTCAAATCACGAAACTCAAAAAGATCGGGTTCGAATCGGTGTGCTTACTTTCATTGAGATCATGGAACGGGATTGGAAAAACAACACAAGGAGATCATAAAAATTTGGATCCGACTTTTTAAATGTCTAACAATTATCAATTGAAAAAACTCTTTCAACTGCTGCATTAGTTCCAGGGCAGCACAATGTAAATTCAACAAGAATAACTAAATTTTTTATATGGAATGTTTTCATTTTTGAAATGGTGTAAGTATTTTCACCAATCTTCTTTGAATTTCAGCATGTTGATTTTCCACTTGTTCCAATTTATTAGAATTTAAATATGCATTCACAGTCTTCATTCTTCTTAAAACAGACAATTGTCATCGATTTTAATAGCAGGCATTTCTTTCGATAAAAACTCAACACACTTTTCTATTTCTGCCCAATTTACTTGCGATGAAGTCAAAAGATGGCATTGAAAACTGTTATTTTTTGTGATATTTGTTTCAGACCATATTTCTGTATCTTCTGTTTCTGTGATATTTCTTCGACATATTAGAAACATGTTTGGTTCATCTCTGAAAACAGAGATTAACAGATCAGTTTTAAAATACTGAAAAGGTGGACAAGTAAGAGGACACTTTTCGAGGAAGGATAGGACCTATATAATGAGGACTGTCCTCCCTAAAGGAGAATGGTTGGTTACCTTAGTATAGAGAACCTGATGCATATGAACTTGTTGAGGCTCACATTGCTGTGATGTAGTAGTCAAGACTCTTAAACACTTGACCGCGGTTCAAAATTGCGAGGTCCGTCACTCTCAAGTTACTTTAGAGGTGAAGTTAATAATCAAAAAATCGGTAGATTGACATGTGAAGCTATAGCCTAAAACAGTCGTAACAGTGTTTTGGGGAAATGAGAGAGCATCATTTTCTTTCTTTTATAACTCAGGAATGTGGGTGTGAGGGCTGTGCAATTAAATAAAAATGTTTTGCAAGCGCATCTGCAACTTTTTGCACTTGTTTGTACATTTAGGTAGCTTTCATGGTGTTAGATTTACAAACATTTGGTACAATTCAAAAGTAAACGCGAAAAAGTGTTAACACCATCGTTTAAATTACAAAATGAGGAGACGTATTATTGAGGGATATGAAGGGACATTCGGAAGTGCAGACAGCTAGAGACTTTTAGAGGTGAGTTTAGTTTATGGAAAACGAACAGGATTATTTAACGAAACTAGATTTATTAAGAAATGGCCATGTAAAAAGGCCCCAAAGAGCTACGTCAATGAAGATCAATGAAGGTTGATGTTTATTCATAACATAGTTTTAATGAGAGTGTATCAGCTTTTAATGAGCTTTATGCAACCCTAGAGCCCCAAATTTCAATGGTTATTATTTCCAAAAGGCTACATGGAGGGAAGTCTGCTTAAAGTTGAGAGTCTGTACTTGTTCATTTCTATGCACAAAAGAGTATGCTGCAGCATAGAGAAGGGAATATTGATATTGGAGCTGAGATTAGCGGAAGATCAATTGATGAACCCAGATTTAGCTTAACCTCTGATTCTCGATGCACCTTAACTAGTAAGGAAACAAACCCGCTGCATACGATCTTCCACATTCAAAGAAGAGACTAGTATTACATCGGAGATTGATGGTCTTGGCATACATCATGCAGGACAAGAGCAAATACTTCCATGTTTTTGACAGAATGCTGTGTCAAAGACATACTCTCCCTCCCATGTTCGTTTTTCCAGGAATGAGATTGACCCTGAATTTATTTTTTAGATGCCAATACTCGTTCACACATAGGGCTCATCTGGCTGTATGGAAAGTGGGGATCAGATATCCAGACCTTAATCCTAAAGAGCGCATTTGGGATGCTCTTTAAAGGCAGCTGTCTTCTGGGAGGGTGTCTATGTCTTTTCAAAGCTATTGAGGACCTGAAAACAGCATTGATGGATGAGTTGGATCGATTACTACCGACTCACAGTCTGTATCATTTCCAGAATGAATTCAAGTTATGGAAGCTGTATAATATAAGAGAGAACAATGCTCTCAAAAAACAATTTTTTTGCTCCAAACTGTATCTTTGCTTTCTTGCACTGATGAGCCAGCACACGTATGATATTGTGTTTAATATTTGTTATACGATATTTTTAGTATTACACAAATCTACGTATACATTTAATTTCAATAAAATCTATTCTTTACTTCTGGAAATGATAAACCAAAAGTGAAAATTCTCTTAATTTTGAACACCATTCATATATTTGAGAATAAATAGTATATATTTAATTATGACAGTATTAAAAAAAATCGGTATTAAAAATGTAATTTTAAAAATGTATTTATTTAGAATAACTTTCTTCTAGGATCTGTCTACAGTTTCTGAAAGAAAAGTTGAAGCCATTCTAAGCCAACGAGAATGACAAAATTAAATAAAAAGTAATATTATTTTTACACTTTTTTTCTTTAAAAGATTTCATTTTGAAACATTATTGTATCAGTTTTTGAATAAAATTATGACCTTCAGCGTTTTTTCCGCACCTGGAGCTTAATTGCCTGTATATTTGTAAATATTACACATTTTAATTGGGAAAAACGCGGTTATTTTTTCACTTCAGTGATTTCTTTTATATTCCGAAAATGTCTTTTACATCTTAAAAGAAAGAAAAAGAACAACGCATTTTCAGGACCGAATGTCACGAATTCTCAGCGTTAGCAATGTACGCTTGTTCTGTGGTTATTACAAGAGGGGAAAACCCTTTTCGGGGAAATTTTCCACTTCAGAGAGACTGGATACTCTCCACTGTGACATTGGTATTTCTTTTTATCGAATGAATGAATTAAATGCTCAAATCCGAGGTCGTCTTTTTAGAAAAGCGAGAAATTAATGAGCCCTTAAAAAAGTGGAAATGAGCTCTGAAAGCTCATTTTATTAATTTAAGAAACGAGTTGAAAATTTCGATGTTTATTTAATTTTTATCTGATGCTTCGTGAACAAATCGAATCAAAAACAAAACTATTTAATGATATTTTGAATTAGAAAAGTAGAAACTAATTGCTAGAGAGGATAAGGATAAGATTATGCCGAAAGGCATCCATGCGGAATAGCATCGTCACAATTAATTTGAATTTCCATCAGATAATAGTGAGCAAGAATGGAAATAATAGTAGATGTTTTTTCTCTCTGGACTTTTTTTTTTTTTCATATTAATTTTACTTGCATTGTACATTTACTTTTGATTCTTCTGTACCATTTGTATTGGTAGAGTATTTCAGGCTGTATATCAACCAAAGTGAAAATAATTCTAAAAAAAAAAATTCATCGAATACTTTATATTTTTATATTCTTATAATGTATGTGTAAATGAGAGAAATACAGAATAAAATGTTTACAGAATTGATTCAGGTTGATAGTGAATGCTGTCATTGACTTCCACTAGGGACGGGAAATTATTCTTGCTCGAAAGCCCCATTGTGGATTTGGGGGATACCAGAGGGCCAGTTGCGTAACGTACACCCCCGCATTAGTGCTCAGCAACCTTTATATCGCCGCGGATCGTTCAACGTTTGTTAATTTTACCGCGGCCCGCTGAGCGGGAGGATGTTGATTGTTTATATTTTAGACTGTTTTGATTTAATAATTGTAATTTAACTGTATTTAATCGTGACTACTGAATAAAATACAGCTACACCAAAAAATGAATATAAAGTGATTTAACAAGGAATATTAAGTGATTTTCATAAAAAAAAAGTAGCCCAAACCTATGAAAAATATACCACAGTAAATAAAAGAGAAATAATTTAATATTTTTTGTGCGGACCGGGGTTGCGAAACACTGATCTAAGGCAGTGCTCCGCAACCTTTTTATCGCCGCGGACCGGTCAACGTTTGTTAATTTTACCGCGGGCCGCTGAGGGGAAAACGTTGATTGTTTATATTTTAGATTGTTTTGATTTAATAATTTTAATTCAATTGTATTTAATCATGACTACTGAATAAAATATAGCTACACCAAAAAATGAATATAAAGTGATTTAACAAGGAATATAAAGTGATTTTCATTAAAAAAAAGGAGCCCAAACCTAAGAAAAATATACCACAGTAAATAAAAGAGAAATAATTTAATATTTTTTGTGCGGACCGGGGGTTGCGATCTAAGGCAGTGCTCCGTAACCTTTTTATCGCCGCGGACCGGTCAACGTTTGTTAATTTTACCGCGGCCCGCTGAGGGGGAGGATGTTGATTGTTTATATTTTAGACTGTTTTGATTTAATAATTGTAATTTAACAGTATTTAATCGTGACTACTGAATAAAATATAGCTACACCAAAAAATGAATATAAAGTGATTTAACAAGGAATATTAAGTGATTTTCATAAAAAAAAAGTAGCCCAAACCTAAGAAAAATATACCACAGTAAATAAAAGAGAAATAATTTAATATTTTTTGTGCGTACCGGGGTTGCGAAACACTGATCTAAGGCAGTGCTCCGCAACCTTTTTATCGCCGCGGACCAGTCAACGTTTGTTAATTTTACCGCGGCCCGCTGAGGGGAAAACGTTGATTGTTTATATTTTAGATCGTTTTGATTTAATAATTTTAATTCAATTGTATTTAATCGTGACATTAGAATAAAATATAGCTACACCAAAAAATGAATATAAAGGGATTTTTAACAAGGAATATAAAGTGATTTTCATAAAAAAGTAACTCAATTCCAAGAAAAACATACTACAGTAAATAACTTAATGTTTATTGTGCGGCATGGTACCATTTGATCCACGGACCGGGGGTTGTGGAACACTGATCTAGGGGGTGCAAAGCCTGATTGATATCATATACGTATTTGGGTTTGGAACCCAAAACTTTGTTTTGCAGGGGGAGGGCTAGTGTTCTTCGTTACGTCAATGCAGAGGGTCGCACATTTTACAAATGGGATTGCATTCATTACAGTAATACCTCGACTTATACTACCGCGACTTATGCGAATTCGGAGTTACGCGATTTTTAAACCTCGCTGATACGGGTTTTTTCCATTACTGAAACTCAGGTGGAATTAGTGGTAGAGCCTGATGAAATTGGTAATTTGATTGAAGAAGTTATCAATCCTGCCAGGCAAAAACATTTAAAAGTAGATAGTGTTAACGTTCAAGAACTGCTTAATTCCCACAATCAGGAACTGACAATTGATGAACTCATAGAAATGCATGAGCAAGACATTGAAGAAGTTGAGTCTGAAGACCCAGTTCAATCAGAAAATCGAATGATGGTTGGTAATTTGACAGGCCTCAGTGTGATTGAAAAAGAGTTTCAAATTTTAGAAAATATAGATTCCAACGAAGAGCGTATTTTTGCAACAAAACAAGGAATAAAAAAAATAGTATGTTACGACAAAATTTTGCTCGTGGAAAAAAATCTTTGAGCCGGCAGACTACTTGTTGGATTTTATTAAACCTTTTATATCAAAATAACTTCGATTTGCGATTTTGTATTTGTGTTATCCAAGATTTTATTAAATTTTATTTCTAAATTATTATTTTCTCTCTTCATCTTATTTTCCTTCATATTTATATGCGAAATTATACCCTGACTTACGCGAAATCGACTTACGCATTTATCGATTGGCCCCATCTATCGCGTAAGTTTGGGATATTACTGTATTTAAATTTAGATCTCAAAAATGTAAGAAATTGGACCATATAAAAATCAATAATTATAAGTTACATAAAATAGTGACACAGTTTTATTCTATGTGTATTTATTACTCTAATTTCATATCTATAGCTGTAAGCACATTGAGTTTTAGTCAAATGAGACAAATGAAACCTATTACACTTTTCTGCAATGTCTTTTAAAGTCAGAAGTTTGCAAATTAATGTCAGCCAACTTGTACATATATTTTCTATTATTAATCTTCGTGCAAGAAAAACTTTGCTCACAGCATTGGAATAATGGAGAATATTTGGGCCTCCCTGAAAAAAGTCTGGTTTTGAGCCCCCAAGTTGAATTTTACAAAGGGTAGGTACTTGGCGGCAGTCAGACTTTGGGTCCACTGCAATGCGGGGGTATACGTTACGCCACTAGCTCACAGATATATTTCAACCCAAATATAGAGAACATTTTCTGTTCTATTTGGTTTCTGACTGTCTCGGACAACCACAAAAAATTATCTGCGGGCCGATATTTGACTTAAACCTGACTCAAACCTAAATGTTTCACTAAGTTCAAGTTTACTATTTATGGCTGATTATTCATCATTCTTTTTGCTCTAGAATTTTTAAAGGTATTGTTTGGTTTCCATGAGATGGCACTAGAGAAACCCAAGGAATACTGATAATTTACCCATTTTTGAGAGACGAGAACGGCACTTAAGCTTGCGCCTCTTTCTTCTATAACATATGCGCTACATACATTTTTATCTTAATCATTTGGAATTGTTTTTTTTATATTTTCTTTTCAAAAGTATGTTTGTCTTATATACATTCGTTTCACTTATTTTTATTTTACTTCATTCTTTTGTCTTTACATGTTTACATTTCAATGCTCTGTCTAATGCTCTTTAAACAAATGACCTCCAAGCTCTTCTCTGCATTTCGCCATTCTTTACTTATAACGTAGGAAGTATGGCCTTGAATGTAAATTGTTCCTTTTTAATGATTAAAAAATCCTCTTTTTGGCATTATTATATTATTTACGTGGTTTTTAACCAGTTTTATTATTCAAATTACTCATAGATTTGTTATGCATATTTTTTTAATAGTCATTCAAATGTAGAAAATTTTCTTTTTATTTTAAATACTTGTGCTATTCACACATGCATTTTAAAAAAAAGTAACATCATCAGTTCTTTGCACTGTTAGGTATTGCACAATTGTGAAGTCTTAGTTGACCGGTCATTTGTTTATTTTTATACTTGAAAACATTAGACATATAATTTACAAAAACAAAAAGAAATGTTTCTTTTTTATTTAAATCTTCTAACCAACTTATCCTAAAAACAATTGAATTTTCATTTAAATATTCAAACTTCCATAAAAATCAAGGAAAAATTGTGAAATACCAGATCTATATTTATCGTGTAACAGCTCCCATTAATTCACACAATGGAACTTCAGTGCAAGAGTGGACAAATAGCAGCCCACCAAGACAGTGAGAAAATCAAACGTAGAAAAAATATTTTCTATATTTGAGTTGACATATATTTGTGAGCAAAAAGTTTTCTTGCATGAAGTTCAACAAGAGTAAATATAGATGCATGTTGGCTGACATTAATTTGCAGGCTTTGATGAGAATTTCTACAAGCAATCTCACTCCTCATTTTAAAAAAAATTCTAGAAAACTGTGATTGGGTATATTTGTCTAATTAACCCTTTCGTGGACCTTGGGAAGGTTACTTCCCATCTGCGTGATCTTACAAAATATATCTGTGAGAAGCGCAAAACCCATTATAATATTGGCCTTGCTATTTTTAATAATGGGAAGACTAATTCCCGCTTCAATTTTGTGTTACTGCACATAATCTAGTGTTTATGACATCTGTAAATCGGACGAAAGAAAACGTACTAAAGAAGAAGTACCTTCATGAAAAGCTGTCGCTGTATATAACGATGTCATGGGAGGGATTGATGGCTTCGATATAAAAAAAGAAAGATATATCAAATAAGAAGAAGGTGGTTAATATGCTGGCATTATATATTTTATTTTTTTTTATTGCCCTTACCATCATAATTTGATACTGTGGCAAGCGAACAAAATAAACAGAAGTTTAGACCTGGCTAACATTCCGTATAGCATTAGCTCGTCAGCCAATACACGAATATTCTTCCAGAAAAAGGAAAAGACGTCCTGCTAGTTTCCAAGCAAAGAAGTGTATAGTGTTAGACCTGGCTAACATTCCGTATAGCATTAGCTCGTCTGCCAATACACGAATATTCTTCCAGAAAAAGGAAAGGACGTCCTGGTAGCTCCCAAGTAAAGAAGTGTATAGTTCCGGATGATGTGCGCTTAGCCAGTGAGGGAAATCATATGCCGACGATGGTTTCCAACTATAGACAAGGTAGGAAATGGTGAAAAAAAGGACAAGAAAAGAAGACCGGCTACATGTGTGCATAATGTGATGTCCCCTTGTGTATTGCAAAATGCTTCTCATCTTTTCATGGTAAATAATAGCCATTAAATTTAGTTTTCTTTATGACGGGGAAAAGTTCCTTAGGAAGTATTCTTCTCACTCCTAAAATTTATATGTTAATATTAAATTTGGCAAAATAAAATGTATTTCCTTAAATTCTATTGTGTAATTGTTGATAAAATAAAAATAACTGCGAGAAATTCAAAAGAGAAATATATGGCTCACGAAAGGGTGAAACTGATTCTAAAAGGAAATGCACTTGTAACTTTGGATGATATGAAATTAGCACAGTAAAAAATAACTTGAATAAAACTGCGATTATTTTATATTTAACTTATATTAATTCATTTTAATGGTACAATTTGTACCTTTTCTGAGATGCTAAGTTAACTAATGAATGGAATCATTTTAAAAAGGAGAGGTTGTTCGGAATCCTTTGCTTCCCCAATGTGCCTCTCGAGCTAAAACAACTGCCTGCCCCTACTTTAGAAGGTTTTGGAACTCGAATTCGTAGCTTCATTAGGACATCCGATATTGGTTTAAGAATCATGCACATTCGGTTGTAAGGAGTAGTTGGTAAAGTTATAGATTGCCATAGAAATCAATGGGGTGCAGGATCGAGCTTAATCAATGCAATACAAGATGTAACCAACCCTTGCATGAGCAGGACATAGATCAGGGACTGAAACCTAGAACAGATTTCATTGCCCTACAATTATCCAATAATATGAAATACTTGAATCAAATTGAAATATAAAAAAAGATAGTGTTAAAAATTGAAAAAATAAATCTCTCACCTCCAAAACAATACAACTGTTAAGTGAAACAGTAAAATCATGATAATAATGTAAAGGGTGTTTTTTTAGAGGGCTTTAAATTGTAGAAACTTTAATGAACTTTAAATTGCAATAAAACAACGATGTATTATTCGATTGACATGAATTTTTTTATTCGAAAGATAATCTTGTGGCATTACATTTTAAATATGATTTCTGGCATATGACTGCCACGGCTGGCTCGGATGTAGTCCAATCTGGACGTCCAATTTTCGATGACTTTTTCCAACATTTGTGGACGTATATCGGCAATAACACAGCGAATGTTGTCTTCCAAATGGTCAAGCGTTTGTGGCTTATCCGCATAGACCAATGACTTTACATAGACCCACAGAAAATAGTCTAGCGGTGTTAAATCACAAGATCTTGGAGGCCAATTCACATATCCAAAACGTGAAATTAGGCGGTCACCAAACGTGTCTTTCAATAAATCGATTGTGGCACGAGCTGTGTGACACATTGCGCCGTCTTGTTGGAACCCCAGCTCCTGGACATCATGATTGTTCAATTCAGGAATGAAAAAGTTAGTAATCATCGCTCTATACCGATCACCATTGATTGTAACATTATGGCCTTCATCGTTTTTGAAGAAGGATTCCACCAGCCCATAAAGCGCACCAAACAGTCAGTTTTTCTGGATGTAACGGTGTTTCGACATACACTTGTAGGATTAGCTTCACTCCAAATGCGGCAGTTTTGTTTGTTGACGTAGCCATTCAACCAGAAGTGCGCTTCATCGCTAAACAAAATTCGCTTATGAAAATCGGGAACAACGGCAATCTCGTTTTGGGCCCATTCCACGAATCTCTATGAGGCGTGAGTCTATTCATGATGAATTGCCAAACCAAACTGAGAATAAATCACTTGACAGCTGTTAAATCGGTCGCCATCTTGGAAAGTAATGCCAACTTAAACTTCTATACCTCGAAAAAAACACTCTATCTATTGAGTTCGATCCACAATTGAACGTCACTACTAAATAGCATTTGAAAAGTCACAAAAGACGGAAAATAGTTGTCATATGGGCAATATTGTCACGCGAGCACTGCCTGGATTATAGTCGCTTATTCCTGAATTATAATCTAAAATTATAGTCACTTTTGGAAGGTATTGGAGAATTTCTCGTTGGCGAGTTTTAGAGATTGTAGCTCATTAAAGATAAATATCCATTATTTCTTACTAGTTAGTTGTCCTGTCCACACATCGCGTTATCAGGTCTAACGTTAAATTGATAAAAGTGAGTTATTGTGACTACCTATTTGTTATCCTTTCGAGTCTGATTGAATGCCTTCTCAATCCCTATTACGATCGGATTCCCGCGGGAATCTCAAAGATCCGCTAGATCTCTGCCAGAACCAATATGAAGATAATGTGATAAATGTTAGATGCTATCAAAACAAATACACTCGTACCAAAATTATGTATATGTTAAGCAAAATAAGAAAATCGTGAGAATGATACACTAGATCACGAGGATGAGAAGTGCTGACTTAGATATGTTAAGCTTTACTCAATATTTCGGAATTAACAAAAATACAAGTAATATTATATATAAAAATTTTAAGTCGATTCCTACTTCGTTGGAAAAACTTACTGGCACCATCTATTGCAGATAAATCTGACTTCTCTCGTCAGAAATTACGCAGAATAAATTTAAAATTTAAAAATAAAATTTAATGAATGAATTAATATTTGAAAAAACTGTATTAGCATCAAGTGTCATCTACTACAAGTTTAAAAAATGTATTTGAACTTCAGTGGATGAATAAAAAGTATTTTATTAACGATTGTAAATTTGAACAAGCTATATATATATATGTATGTATGTATATGGGAAGAAAGTGAATTTATAGTAGGAATTGAAAAAAGAAAGGTGCCGACGCAAAATGTGAATTACCGTAAAATCCAGTGTATAAAACGCGCTTTTAACGCAGAAAGTAAGATCTAAATTTATGGGTGCGAATTATACGTCGGGTATAAAAAGGAGAGTTTTAAAAATTAAAAAATAGGGATCAGCATAAAAAGAATTAGACATTTACAAATATCGAAATACTGTTTCTTCAACAGAAATAACATTCCTTATGAACTTATAGGATTGTAGTTCTAGAAGTATTCTATTTTTTCTAAAGCTTGGAATATTACCTCAAATAAATGACTGTAAACATAAGAGCATTGCGCACGTGCATTTCAGGATTCTTCGTAAAAAGTGAATGCGCGTTATACGGCGATATACCTAAAAATTAAAAATTGCAGCTTGAAAGTATAAGTGCGCGTTATACGCCAGATTTTACGGTAATTAAAATATATCACCTTCCAAAATTATGCATTTATTATGTAGAAAAGTAGAACCACACAAGAATGATATGCATCAAAAGAATGACTGGAATACTGACTTCATAATCCAATTTCTAAAATGAAACAAATACTTGATTCTTAAGAAAACATGCAAAATAGTAAACGTGAATTATGGAATAGTCTTCTCTAAAATTATGCATTTATTACGTAAAGCGAGAATGATGTGAATTTAGAGATTGAAATGTCAACTCGCGAAGGCTAACTTTCATTATCCAAGACTTATTCCATATTCAAAAGCTAAACAGGTCCTTGAATGAAAGAGAAGTATGAAACAAAATATTAACTAACAGAAAAGTACAAAATTATGAATTTGTCATATGAAAAAAAGATATCTCATATGTTTAATGCTTTTTATTACCAACCTTTTCGTCGAAAGTTAGACAGTAAAAAAGTGTATTACCGTGAGCATCATGAAAACTGTCAATATGAATAAATTATAAAGTAATTTAAGCAATTTAATCGCGTTACTAAACATGTTTGCATTGCCATTTCAATGCAACTAAAGAGTCGAAAAAATGGTAACGTGTGTGAACTGTCGAAAGCTTGAGCAATAGATTTTGGCGTTACATTTTTATAAAAGTTATCTAACTGTTAAACGTATTCTACAGGAAAATGAAATATATTAAAAAAATATACTGAGAAAATCTTTTAACACAAAACTGAGGGAACTGAAATATTTTTCGTGTTAAAGGATTTTAAAAACAAAAGAAAAACATACATTCAACAAAATTAAGTTTATTAAGTATATTTTATTTACATAGGTATGTACATATGCATCAAACTTTTCCGACATTTTCTCCCTTTTTTTAATTGTTGTTGATAATACAGAGTTAGCAGTACCAAAATCGGACAGATTTCCGTTTTCGTCTTCATTTTTTATCAGAAACCTTAAGATATCCGACTACGTTCGGAACCGTGATTTTAAAAAGCGCATTAATGGATAGTTTCCATGATATTTAGTGTCCCTCATATTAGAATACATGTATAAAATTGTTTTAGGGACATTTTTACAAAAAAAAACTATTTAAAAATAATATTTTGGCAAAAAATTAAGATTTCCCAAGAGGATTAGTTGAAGAATCGTGGATAGATCAGTCACAATTTGAAATCAACTCTCATTCATTTCACACCTCTCTTAAATCTCGCTTGCACGGCTGGTGATTCCGTATTTTGTTCAACCCCAGAAGGGAAATTTTTTCGTGTTAAACGATTTTTATTTCGTGTTAAGAGAAAAATGCATTGTAGTTTGTAGGACTGTTGTATTATTTCGTGTTAACCAATATTTCGTCTCAAGCGCTCTCGTGTTAAACGTATTTTACTGTATTTGCTAATAATATTTATACTGTTATATCGTTTTTATTTTATTTCTTCGTATTGCATTCTCTTCGGAAGTTATCAATTTCGCGAACGTATAGACTTGATTATGCAACATAATGTTCTTCATTTATTTAGCTTACATTTTCATCACGTTCGTAAAATTTATCGCAGTCGTAACTCATAAAGCAAAGTACCTAAAAAAATTTAAGACTTATAGAACAAGATTTTTTTGTGGGAAACTAAGACACGGGGTTTTAAGAGAGCATAATAATTCACTGAATGAAAATGTTCAAATATTCCAAGAATTTTTGAGAGCTCTCTTGTAGCTGATAGCTTATGTAATCACGTTTCTCTCTATATTTTCCTCACACAAAAGCAACACCAAAAATCATTATTATTCGTATGCCAGTGAATGCAAAAAACCGGAGCCTAATAAATAAAACTGAAATAGGGAGTGAAATGAATTTTGTATGCCTTATGGGTGGAAAGAACCTTAAAGTAGTTAAGAAAAGTCTTATGGACAATAAAGTAGGATGCTTTGAATAAAATCAAAATTTAAAAAAGAAAAGAAAGCTTTCCTTTTTTTATTTCTTTTCGTTTATTAAAGGTTTCTGATGCTTTGATTTCTGTCCAGGCTAAATGGGCTAGATTCCCGATGATCTCATGATAAATGCACTCACATGTGTTTCACTGACTTAAAAGCTGATACTAGACTTATACTTGATATGCTACTTGCAACATTTTGATAAAATTTCAAATTTGTTAATTGGATAAAGATGTTCACATAAGTATTAAGATTTTTCAAAGTTTAAGAAAAAATTCGTTATATTACACGTGTTCTTTTTTTAAATCTAATGCGTTTTGTCTACCTATGTACGTTCTTAAAGCTATAACTTAATATGTATTTCTTAAAAGAAAGTTTCTATAAATAGAAAATTTGGCAACAATGAAGCGTTTGAACTGATTATCTGGAAACACATGATTGCAGTTATCATGTGACTATGTTATCACATGATTTAGCCCATCCATGAACTGGAGTCCTTCAGTCAGCAACCACACCATGCCAATATGAGGACTTACACTAGCTACGATATATCTGTGTCTCAAAATAAGCACTACTTTGGATTAGACATCTCTGAAGTACAAGTTTGTTCAACAAAAAGCTACCCTGATTCATTCATGCTTATCATTAATAAATAAGCACTTTTGAATCTCAACAAAATATAACTTTTTTTATGAAGAATAATTAAGCCATCTTAATAAACAGTAAACACAAACAAATGGAAACATACACTTTCGAAAATAGTATACAAAACTTATAGCAGAAATGTGTAACAGTTTGCTGAATAAATTATGAAATCCTTAATAAACATATAAACGTTTATGTAAAAAATTCTTGCAAAGTACAATTTTTCTCTTCTATTTTTCTTTCAATCTATTTTCCAACTAGTGCTTCCATTCATAAGCCTTACTTTAACCATCTAAAACCTGGGGGAGGGATAAAAATTTAAGTCGATCGCGGTCGATCGGGGGGGGGTGACCACCGGAAGATTGGCAGTTACAAATATATACCGAAATATTCAAGATGGCTGACAGTATGCAGACTAAGTTTTCTGTTGATTATAACTATGAGCACTAACTTTAGATGAAAATGCTTTATTTTTTTAATGTATTGAATTGCTTTGTAACAAATGTGCATAATTTGATATTATATTTGGAGCTTTTATTATTATATTCGTATCTTGCGTTTTGCTGTAAATGCGGTCTTAAAAGTGTAGGTTTATTTTATTGTAGTTATGTAGGTACGTACATACTCAGTGCTTATTATCTAGTTATAATAAATAAGAGAGGTAGACTTTTTCCTTAGTTCACCACCAGTACCGCACACAGGAATTTATCAAGGGGGTCCGGGGTCGAAAGTTCACCATTCTTGTATAAAGCTCCTTTTGATTTTGTCGGTTTTCGGGAACAAAACACAGTAAAAAAATAATTATTGAATAAATAATTAGCATTAATTAATAAAATTAATCATTACTAACAAGTAATTTAATTTTACGTGCTATATACTTAGAATTATAATCAATCGGAAAAAAATCAAGGGCTTTGGGGGGGGAGGTCCGGACCCCCAGGATCCCTCCCCCTTGTGTGCGCCAATATGCTCACCACACCTAAACCTCTGGGTAGACCGCAAAACCATGAACAATTTAGAAATAGCCCGTACCCTTGAAAAGTTTGCCAGCCCCTGATCTTAACCATATCAATATCAAGGTGAATGCTTAACAGATTTACTAATAAACTAATAAATATTTTCTTTTTGTTAACTTTCACAAGGTTTAACACTAGTTTGTGACGTTATAAATTATATCACTGTTGGTAAACGTGACGTACATACATCAAGAAATTATGCGGCTATTAGTGATACAAGCAGCATTCTAACATGGATCAAGGACGACTATTCTTGAAATATATGAATAATTTAAAGTAGGCAAGTGAATTGAAACAATTTAGTGGGAAAAAATGATGAAGTAAATATATGTGGATATTGGGATTTTATGTTTCTGTCAATCCTCGGATGTCTATTGTGTTATTAACAATTCAACTTACTTTATCTAAAGTGTGTTTTTTTAGAGGTATAGAAATTTAAATTGCAATAAAACAACGATGTATTATTCGATTGAAATGAATTTTTTTTATTCGAAAGATAATCTTGTGGCATTACATTTTAAATATGATTTCTGGCATATGACTGCCACGGCTGGCTCCGATGTAGTCCAATCTGGACGTCCAATTTTCGATGACTTTTTCCAACATTTGTGGCCGTATATCGGCCATAACACGGCGAATGTTGTCTTCCAAATGGTCAAGCGTTTGTGGCTTATCCGCATAGATCAATGACTTTACATAGCCCCACAGCAAATAGTCTAGCGGTGTTAAATCACAAGAACTTGGAGGCCAATTCACAGGTCCAAAACGTGAAATTAGCCGGTCACCAAACGTGTCTTTCAATAAATCGATTGTGGCACGAGCTGTGTGACATGTTGCGCCGTCTTGTTGGAACCACAGCTCCTGGACATCATGATCGTTCAATTCAGGAATGAAAAAGTTAGTAATCATGGCTCTATACTGATCACTATTGACTGTAACGTTGTGGCCTTCATCGGTTTTGAAGAAGTACGGACCAATGATTCCACCAGCCCATAAAGTGCACCAAACAGTCAGTTTTTCTGGATGTAACGGTGTTTCGACATACACTTGTGGATTAGCTTCACTCCAAATGCGGCAGTTTTGTTTGTTGACGTAGCCATTCAACCAGAAGTGCGCTTCATCGCTAAACAAAATTCGCTTATAAAAATCGGGAACAACGGAAATCTCGTTTGGGGCCCATTTGACGAATCTACGCCTTGCTTGATGATCGTTTTGATGAATTGTCAAACCAAACTGAGAATAAATCACTTGACAGCTGTTAAATCGGTCGCCATCTTGGAAAGTAATGCCAACTTAAACTTCTATACCTGAAAAAAAACACTCTTTATTATCAGTAGAACATATTTGTGCAAATAACTATTTTCTACTTTAAAAAATAATAAAATTGTGAAAGATCAAGATTAACAGACGAGAGAGCATGACAAGTAATTAAGATAAGCAGTTTTAAAAAGAGACACGAAGAGAGAGCTGCTGAATTTATTAAACCAAATTTTGAAAACTGAGTTCTGAAGACCGTTGCCAAGTGTTCATTTAAAAAGAGTTAATTTATTTAAATAATGTTACATTGAAAACTTTCCTACATACATAAGTATTTTTAAAATGCTTATAGTATGTGTATTGTTATTTTGTATGCATTTTTATTTATTGATAGCTAAAGTCATGCTTTATCTTTATTTCCATTTAAATTTCTTTGTTTTGAGGACCGTGATTTAATAAATAATACTTAATGACTTCCAGTGGTTAACGAGAGTTGACATGCCTGGACTAAAACAAATTAATTTCGCTTTTCCCTGGCGACGTGTAATGCATGTAATATCTCTTACAACAAAATCCTATTTTATATAAATTTAGGCATATATGTACAGCAGTACGAATTTCATCCACAACTCATCTGATTATAGTATTGCAAAATTATTTGACTTAAGAAAAATCCAATTTTTAACTATGCTAAATTACACGTTGAGTGTTATTATATTTACCAAAGTTTAAGGTCTTTCTGGGCCATATTATTAGATGACACAGACGGGCCATATACAGCTCGCGGCTTAAACATAATTACTTATGCAGCTTTCCTTTTTTTCAACTTCTATCATTGATATTAGTATATTTGTGCAATCATTTTGATAAGATAGAAAACAAGTGGGGTACGTTACACGCATATATATATACACTGCTCAAAACAATTAAAGGATATTATAAGTTTTATATAAAATAAAGATATAAGCGAAATTTTTTTGCCGAAAATGGAAGAAGAGAATCACAAATGCAAATTTTTCTGATTTTCAAACTGGGGAGTATGCTAATTTTGTGTTCGACGTCAAAAACGTCCCTTCAGCGGCAGCGAATGAAATTTGACTTTCAACTGAAATGAATGCAAGGATGATCGGCATTCAGTGACGGCTTTGTTTCGATGAGTACGATGTCTCAGCGAAGTCATTTAACCGATTCAGAAGCTTGGAGAGTTGTAGGTAGGTTAGAAGGGAGCCAAACTCAAGCCGAAGTAGCGCAAGCTATTGGAGTGTCACAAAGTGTGATTTCCAGGATCTGGAATCATTTTTTGGAGACTGGAAGTGCAGGCCGAAGACCAGGACAAGGTCGTAGACGGGCAACAACGCCCAATGAAAATCTTTATTTAGTGTTAACGGCTCGGAGACACCGAAATATGAACGCTACTCTTCTCCAACAACACCTTCGCTCGGCTACTGGCACCACGGTTTCAACTCAGACCGTCCGAAACCGGTTCCATGGTGTAGGTCTGTATGCTCGCCGACCGATGGTATGTGTTAAACTAACATCAAGGCATCGTTGCGACCGCGGAGTGGGCAACAGAGCATGTGAACTGGAGGAGAAATGAATGGAGCAATGTTCCTTTTTCTGACGAGTCTCGTTTTTCTGTTCATTCGGATAATAGGCGTATTTTCATCTGGATGGACCGTGGCAGTAGAAATAATCCTGCGTTTGTGCACGAAAGTGTCAGATTTGGCGGTGGGGGAGCGTTGGTGTATGGTGGCATCTCCATTGACGGGCGCACAGACCTCTACATCATTCGAGATGGACCTCTGACTGCTCGCCGATTTAGGGATGAGATCCTCAGACCTATTGTAGTCCCTTACGCTGCAGCAATCGGAGATGACTTCATTTTAATGGACGATAACTGCAGGCCACATCGTGCTAACCTAGTGGAGGATTTCCTTTTCGAGGAAGGAATCGTGCGAATGGAATGGCCAGCGTGTTCTCCAGACATGAATCCAATAGAGCACGTTTGGGACGCTCTAGGGAGACGAGTTGCTGGCCGCCAACCACCCCCCAAAACTCTCCAAGAACTGCAAAGAGCTCTTCTGGAAGAGTGGGACAGAATACCCCAACTCGTGATTAATAGCCTCATTGACTCTATGCCTCAAAGGTGTTGGGCGTCCGTGGAAACCATACCCCCTACTGAAAATGATTTCCTTTGAAGAAAACACCTTTTCTTATTCTTTTTTCTCATATTCACAAATTGTGTTTTTTTCCTTTTTTACACAAATGCGCAGTAAAATGCATTTTTTTCTGCCAAACATGTGTAATTTATTCTCATATAACCTACTACGTCTGTCGACCATGTATCAATCAGCTAAAAAGTTTCACAGCCACAAGATCCACCTAAAACCGCAATATCCTTTAATTATTTTGAGCAGTATATATATATATATATATATATATATATATATATATATGTGTGTGTGTGTGTGTGTGTGTGTGTGTGTGTGTGTGTGTGTGTGTGTGTGTAAAATATTGGCCGAGTGTAGTATTTTTTCGAGTGTTAGTAGGTTTTCATTAAACACATCTTCAGTGGACGTTCATCTTCTTTATTTTGAAGCACACATCAAAAGCTTAGGACAAAATTGCTGCACATTTTCAAGTTGACGAGACACACAAACTTGCGACGATTATAAAGCAAAGTGGACAGGAGACAAGCAACAGCAACATCTTGGAGGACACAACACAAAGACACAAAGAGCAGCTATTTACATTCTTACATGATGACGGCAAAGAGGAAGAGAGAGGGATTACACAAGAAGTTTGGTTTTATACCAACAGTGCAAGCGCGTGATGATTTCGTAATCGTAGTTCTGATTGGCTAGAATGGGCGGGAAAAGGATTTATGATGTAATAATATTAGTCGATTACGATTATGATCAGGCTGTTAGTTTTGAACCAAATAATTAAAAGATTATTTCAATATTATTAAAAGAGCTACTTAAAAGAATGCTAGAGGGAATTATATATATATATATTATGTATGCAAATATATATATATATATTATATGCATATATATATATGCGTATATTCTTTCGGTTTGATCTTAAGATGTTTTAGGATTTATTAGTCTTTTTTTTAATTTATTTACTGCTATGTATATGTATATATATATATACTTACTATTCTTTTTTGAAAATGCAAAATTTTAAAAACCAAAAGGATGCACTGCGTAGCTTTTGATGAAGAATTTTTTTGTTGATATTTGAAATGTATTGTCTATTGAGAAGTTCTCGCTAAATTTAACAGTATTTCTAATTTTGAACTTCCACTTAATTTTTTTAAAATTTTTTTTATTAGTGAATAAATTGTTAGTTTTCTTGAAGGATAAAAGTAATCCTTTATTCAAAAAATTTTAAAAACGGTAGAAAATTTTTTCTCCGAAAACCCATAAGTAGAATAATGCTTATTGTTTAATCAAGATCGACACAGAAATAACAATTGTTTACACGTCTTTCACTCAAATTTATTTTTTATACCTGATATTTTTGCTATTATTATTATGTTTAACAATGACTTTATGACAACAGAAAGAAATTCTACAATTTCTGAAATTGTTTTCATTTTCATATTTCTTTGAACAAATCTTAGTGAAAAGTAAAATTGACGAACAATCCAAAAATGCAAATTTGATTGTTCTGATCACATGTGTTAAATAGGAGATGATTTTATAAGAAGTTTTTTGTTTACATGACGTATAGCAACAATAAGTTTATAAAATTACAATACAAATTAGTAAGGAAAAGGTAACACAGGATAGGAAATGCTTTCTCCTGAAAGAACAGAGGAAGTAAATGTGTTCGAAATTAAAATGAAACAAATATTCAGAAAAAGATGGAAATATTTAATTGCCTGAAAATGTGTAGCAAAAGTTAATGGAAGGAAAAGGTAAATATATAGTTTACTTATTACAAAAAAAGGGCCTTTGATTTTTTTTAAATCAAGCTTCGAGTTAAGTGTTTTTGCATGAAAAATATAATTTAAATTATTTTTCTTAAATATAAAACAGTTAAAAGGCATTTTGTTGTAATAATATTGTTATTTCGTTTAAATTTGATTCAATGAATTTCATGTATACAAAAACTACTTATGTAAATATGTACAATGGTGGCCAAAATTGTGAACACTTGAAAATTCTTACGTTTTTTTAAATTTATATGCTTATAGAAAAAGTTACTTTGTATGAAATACAAAATTTTTATATCATTTTAAAGAGATTTTAATTCTGAAAGTACAAAAAACAAAATTCAAATATTTATCACGCAAAAAGAGTTGTGCTGTAATAACTATCAATATGCATTAGATACTAATGATAGCAATGGATTATTAATACTCAGTGGAGTAACCTTTATTTTTCAATCCATCTTCACATCGGTTTTTCATTGAGCGGAAAATAGTTTTAATATCTTTCTTCGTTATTGTATGATGCCAGGAAACAATTATATTCTCAATTAGTTCCTTTTTATTTCATGGGTACCTCATTAGGACAAGAGTTTTCAAAAGGTGCCACAAGTTTTCGATGGGATTGAGATCAGGACTGTTTCCAGGCCAGGACAACAATTCAATGATCTTAGAATGATTCCAATCTTTCAATTGCTTTAGTGTGTGGTAAGGAGCAGAATCTCACTGAAAAAACATTTTGCATTTTCTGAAACGTTACATTTTCTACAAGCATACAAACTTGAAAAACTTTCAAAAATGTCCCCGATTTTTGCCAACACTGTACTTCTTTCTATTTGAAGTGAGTGTTAACAGAGAATAAATATAGTGGTCTGAGTGGAGCTATATTCTATACTTACAAAGAATTTTTTTTAGTAATTGATATGAAAATTGGTTTGTTTATAAGAAATAAAAAGCATTTTTTTAAAAAAAATTTTAATTTATGAGCTTAAGGTATCCGACTACGTTCAGAACCGTGATTTTAAAAAAGCGCATAACTGGATAATTTTCATGATATTTAGTGTCACTTAGATTAGAATACATGTACAAAATTGTTTTAAGGACATTGTGACAAAAAAATGATTTAAATACAATATTTCGGCAAAAAATTAACTTAGAATAACCTTTTTTTCAAAATGTTCTCTTTTTGTGAAAAATGCTTCTAATATAATAATATTTCACGTGTATATAGCTCAGACCTGTGTACAGAGGCTCAACTATGAGTTTTGAAAAATTCACAATATTTTCAGAGTTACAACCAATTGAAATAATTATCGCCGTTTTTTTCTCAAAATTTCTCCCCTCTGTTGTCGTAAAACATGGATAAACCCACTTCTAAGTTATATATTTCAAAATTTCTAGCTTAGTCTCTGTACAGAGGTCTGAGCTATATACAGGCAAAATATTATTATAATAGAAGCATTTTTCGCAAAAGGAGAATATTTTGAAAATGGGTCATTCTGCGTTCATTTTTTGTCAAAATACTGTACTTAAATAATTTTTTATTTTAATACTATTCTTAAAACAATTTTATATATACGCTTTGTAATCTAAGTGACACTAAATATAATAAATATTATCCATTTATACGCTGTTGCAAAATCACGGTTCCGAACGTAATCGGATACCTTAAGTGTGTATGTGTAATAGGGTTCCACGAAAATATTTTCTAGTTCTAGGGGCTCCATGAATACACCTAATAGTTTTAGGGGTTCCGGGAGTTGAAAAAAAATTGAAGGCCACTGCTCGAGAATTATGATAACTCAAGCAAAATCTCAGTACATAAAATTAACTTTTTTTTACAAATTTTGGAGCCGCATGGAAGAAGAAAAGAGAAAGAATACTACTAGACAGTATTAATGTATCAAATATTTTTTCAAGCATTTTGATAATAGATTTTGAATTATCACAATGTGTTTGAATAATTTTGATTTAAAATATCCCAACACACGTTCAGAGTACTTTAAAAAGAAATAGAATACTAAAGTATTAAAAATACTTTTGGGGGGATCAGTACCAATAAATATTAATACTTACCGTAAAATCCGGCGTATAATGCACACTTTTAACAGAAAAAATAAGATCGAAATTTACGGTCGCGCGTTATACGCCGGGTATAAAATTGATTGCTTTAAAACTTTAAAGGAGGTGAACATGAAAAAATTAAGAACTGAAATAATGTTTATTTAAAAGAAATAACATATCTTATGAACTTTAAGGGTTATAGTTCTAGAAATATACTATGTTTTCAGAAGTCTGGGATTATACCTAGAATGAATGACTTCAAAATATAAGAATTATTGGATGCGTACATATCAGATTTTTCGAGAAAAAAGAGTGCGCGTCATACGGCGAATATACCTAAAAATCAAAAAATGCAGCTTGAAAGTAGGAGGTGCGCGTTATACACCGGATTTTACAGCAATCAGCAATATTCAAAATATATTTTCTAAACTTTACAAAAATCGCAATTATAACAAATTTTAACAATTTTTAAAAAAATACTTTAAAATAGAGAAAATATTGTAATAAACTCTCTTATATTTATAAAAACATGTTTAAAATAACTACATACATTTATCTAGGAACGTACTAAAATTTTAATGTTTGATTAAAATATACAAATTTTATGAGACAAGTGACATCTTTATGAAGTTATTATTGAAGTAACAGGCTATGACAAAAATATTGATACAAAAAGAATTATTTTATACATTTCGTAGAAAATAATGTACTAAATATGCGATTCAAAACGTTTGATAGAAATGCAGTAATACCTCGATTTACTCTGCCCCGAATTAAGCGAATTCAAAGTTACGTCATTTTCAAATTTCGTTAAGAGGGTCAGTCCATCACTTGGATTTTCGAAATATTATTGATCTTCACTTTTTCATATTTTCTAAAAGTTCAAATATTTCTGTTAAAAATTATATATGATATGAGGAAATACGATAGTTAGAAGTACTTTTATTTATTTTTTTTTAAATGAAGCTATTTCTTGACGCACATCAAATGAGCTTTTCTGGGAGAACCTGTGTTTCCCCCTTGTATAAGTTTCTGATGAGCACGAATACATATGATGTTCACGTGGAAAAATTAGAGTGTATTGGGCTTATCCAAAAGTGTATGATACATGTCTTTTGGATCTTAAAAAGCGAAAAAAGAAAAAAAGTTGTATGATGGAAAAAGCCTAAGAGGTCGTAGCCGACTCGTCGGCATTCTAATATCCAAAATTCAAAGTTATTATAGTATGGGTATTAGAAATAATATTAATCATCTACACACACACACACAGCATGAGAACTGCTACTTGTGCTGTTATTTTCATTTTTTGTCTTCAAACGAGAGCCCTCAACATGAACTGTCTCCTGTGATTATAAATGCCTGTTGTAAGTTTCAAAAGACAGAAGCTGAATGAAACGAAAGCCACTATGATCATAAACACACACACCATAATGAATTAGATAAAACCAATTTTTAGAGATCTAGGTGATCCTATGCTATTAAAAATGCTTACATGGAAAGACCCAGAACCCAAATGAGTCAGTTAATAACATCATATGGTCATTGATTTTAAGATCTACATTTGTGGAATTGAAAACTCTAAAATTAGAAATAAATAAGGCTATTGCAATGTAGTCATGTAGCAAAATTATGGATCATAAAACAATGTGATATTGAACAGGTTATAACTGCGTGTCATGCTTCAAAAAACTAGATATACGTAGGACTCGTGTAGTCCAACGAAAGCACCTTGAGATCCTCCAAAAAAGGTAAAATTGTTAAAAACAATGAAAAAAAAGAAAATTAGAAGAGCATTTTATGTGAGCAGAGAGTAAAAAAAAGGGCTTCATATACTTCTGTAAAGTATTAAAAAAAGTAAATGCTCAAAAAATTACAAATTTTTACTTTTGTTTTGACTCAACACAATAAACAACACTAGTGGACTGTCATCCTTTTAATTTCTCTACTCGTACACTACCTCTCTCGGAGTTTTTGTTGCACACACAAACTGAAGTTTTTTTTCAATCAGATAGAGGGCGCTATTCGTTAACAGAGCTAACAAATTTAAAGCCTGTTTTCTCAAAATGTAATATTTTTCACTTTATGTATCTTTTTCTCAAAAACTACTTATTATATAATCCTCGAATTTTCAGTGAGCAGAGTTTTAACATGTTAACACATTTTAATGGAGGGAATTAGATATATCTAACAACAAACAGTTTTTGATGACTTTTTTTAACTAAATTTTAAGGGAAAAAATTCATAATTCCTTTAATTTTTAACAAAAAGACAAAACCCTTCGTTAAAATGTTATTGATAGTATACAGAACCTACTGTAAAAAATTTTATCTATGAGAAGTAAGTGGTTTCTGAGAAAAAGCTACATAAACTTACGCAATTTAACATGGGCTCTTATGGACGTGCCGGACCCCTTAATTCATCTTTTCTCTCCCCCTCCCCATCATTAAAATTCAGGCGGAATCATTGTCAGAGACTGAAGAAATTGGTAATTTGATTGAAAAAGTTGTTGATTTTTCCAGGAAAATAATTTCAGAAGTGGATAGTAATGACGTTCAAGAACTGTTGGATTTCCACAATCAGGAGCTGACAGTTAATGAACTCATAGAAATGCACGAGCAAGACACTAATGAAGATCTGAAGTCTGAAGATCCAGTTCAATCAGAAAATCGAATGACGGTTGGTAATTTAACAGGCCTCAGTTTCATTGAAAAAGGGTTTCCAATTTTAGAAAATACATACTCCAACGAAGAACGTATTTTTTGAACAAAACAAGGATGAAAAAAATCATTACCATGCTACGAAGGCATTTTTTGCGGGAGGAAAAAATTTTAAGTCAATTCCTACTTAGATCAACAAAGAAAATTTTTATTCTAGCGACTTTTTATTAAATAGTTATAATTAATATAAATATGTATATACATATGACAGAATCACAACATTGAGCGGTAAATAATTTTTATTAATTATCATTAAAGTATCGTATTGTCATCCAAAAGAATTGTGTATAAAAAAATTTCAGTTGAACGGAATGTTTTAAAACGTGAGAAAAAATATCTTTTAAAGTTTTGACCCAGGTTGCTAAAAATGAAACCATCGTGGCTGTATCTGTAATTCTTTAAATGATTAGTTTCAGTCAATTAATTTTAATTAATTATAACTAAATTATCGTATTTTTACCGAAAACAATAGTGTATTGGAAATTGCAGCTCAAACGAGCGCTTTAAAATGTGAGAAAAAAACTTTTTCATGTTTTGAGACAAGTCGTCAAAATGGTCGTTAAGTCGCCAAAAATGATGCGAACGTGGCTGTATTTTTAATTCTTTGAATAATTAGTTTTAAATAATTAATTTTTATTACTTTTAATTAAATTACTGTATTGTCATAAAAAATAATCATGTATATAAAATTTCAGCTCAATTGAGTGCTTTAAATGTATTTTATTAACGATTGAAAATTCGACGAAGATAAATAAATAAATATATGAGCTATATATATATATAAATAATAGTAGTAATTGAACAAAACTCGCTAAGCCGGCAGACTACTGGTTAGATATTTCGAAACTTACATCAATATAACTTTGGTTGCAAGTTTGTGTATATGTGTTATCAAAGACTTTATTAAACATTTTTTTTTCTAAATTATTATTTTCTTTCGTCTCCGGCCCCAACTAAAAATAATTTATACTTATTTATATGTTAAATTATACCCCGCGACTTTTACATGGTTATGTCACTCAGTCCCACCTATTGCGTAAGTTCGGGGTGTTACTGTACATTTACAATATTTTGAGTAATCAGGCTCGCTATGATAGATTTATAATAATTTATATATAAATGTCTACTTCTAGTAGATTAGAGTTCAAACATCCTCCCGTTGGTGTGGTGTGGTAGTTAGGAGGGGGAGGGCCAGTTCAGGTGACGTCCTCGTCACTTGACCATGGTACAAAATTGCGAGGTCTGACGCCAAAAGCCCTCGTGTAGCTGAACAGTGTGACGTTATTATTCACTCAATCGCTCACTGGTAGATTAAAAACTCACTTCCGATTTTTTCTAATTTTATGTAATTCATTGTAACCTACTCTCTACGCTCCGTAGAAACAAAATAATATGTGTTTTGTAAAGCCAAAAGATTGCTGTATTTAATAAAATAAAAAAAATCGAAATCGGTCATTTCTAAGTGTTTCCATACCCTAAAATTCCTTTACGTGATGAAAAGATTTGATGTAATATTTCTTTTAGTCCTTTACTATCAGAATATAGTGAGCAAATATAGTCAAACCTCTATATTGAAAATTTTCTATACAGCGAACTTTTTCTCTTGTGATTCAATTTTTTTCCTCCCTATTTTTAAAGTATTTCTGAACAGTTCAAATATATATATATATATATATAATTTTCTCTTTTAACTCACTTTATGGTAGTCATAAATATTGAACTGGTTTGATTAGATGCCTAACTTGTCGAGAGCAATAGAATTCTGGGCATTTCATCCAAGAAGTACAACCTTTAAGCCCCATTGTCCAGTTCACTGTGAAACCTCTTCGATATCTCCTTTCACCGTCAGTGAAATTATCTCGTTTCCTCGTGTCCTTGAACTAGTCCCCGTTCATTTGTAGTGTTGATCAGTCGTACTGGTAACATCATTTCTTGTAGCTCGAAAATATCAAAATGTAAATGCTTGAGCATCAAAGAAAAAAAATTTAATTCTGCAGGACTGCGAGAAAGAGGCGTCAAGAAACTTACTTTGCAGTTTTTCTTTCTTTTTTAAAATTCCTACAATTATAGCTTTCACTCTCTTTATATATATTTACTTATATTATACTCTTGGCGGAATTTTCAATCGTTAATAAAATACATTTTAAAGAGCTCAATTGAGCTGAAATTTAATATGCATAATTATTTTGAATGACAACACAATAATTTAATTATAAGTAATAAAAATTAATTGATTAAAACTAATTATTTAAAGAATTACAAATACAGCCACGTTGGCATCATTTTTGGCGACTTGTGTCAAAACTTGAAAAGGTTTTTTTTTTCACGTTTTAAAGCATTCAGTTGAACTGAAATTTTATATACACGATTGTTTTGGATGACAATACGATACTTAATTGATAATGAATAAAAATTAATTACCACTTAATGTTGTGATTCTGTCAAATGTATATATATATATTTATATTAATTGTAACTATTTAATAAAAAGTAGCTAAAATTAAATTATTTTTTTTTGTTGATCTAAGTAGGAATTGACTTGAAATTTTTTCTTTATGTTACTCTTGTTTTTTTTTTTTTGATAGGTAAGATATATAAAATAAGCATTTGTTAATTTACAGAAAGGTGTGAATAGTTGCTTTTTTATATATAGTGTTTATGAATTTAAAATATTTAATTTATGTGGTTTATCAAGAAAGTTGAAAGATGAACCTCTATGTAACGAAATTTCCACATAACGAACTTTTTTCGAGATTTAGCGACAACGTTACATAGAGGTCCGACTGTATTTCAGTAAACGTGATTCATTGGTGACATAAATATCCTAGAATGTTTAGAAAAAAAGGAATATTTTTTTCTCAACTTATCTGATCCTTTGTTAAAAAGAGGAATAGAAGAGAAGCAAAAAAAAATGTGTTATGCCTCGTAATTTGTTCATTGTACATTCTGGTATGCGAAACGAGTTTTGTTTATACCACGAATCTAAGATGATTACTATTCAATACTTGAAAGAGAGACAATGTGAAGTGAGCAGAGAGCTAAGACTGCCAGTTACGCTACAGACACAAAAGTCTTTTCGTCTACTTATACACAACAAAAAAACGGACATCTGAACAAATTCAGAGCTTTGTTCTGTTGAATTAACTGAAAAAGATTTAATTTTTTTTATGTACCGTAACAAATTCCTTTTTTTCAGTCAAAAATACGAATGGTAGCTTTGTCCAGCGTTTATTTGAGTTCGCCAACCCCCAATATTTCCCAACAGTCCTCTTCGGTTCAACGTGTGGACCAAGGTCGATTCGCTCACCAGATTGTAAAAATACTGGACATAATGAAATCAAACGTAACAGAGTAAAAATTTAAAAATGCGTATACAGCTGAAAAACTTGAATTCAAGAAAAATAGCAGATAAAAATATTTTTTAACACGCTTTTATAAAATTTACTTGCATGCAACGGAATCTTTGAACTCATTTTTACTACTTTAAAAGGTCAGATTAATTCGAAATTTTGCAGACTTGTCAAGGACCGATGACAATACAATAACTTAATAATTTTGTTCCTATATAACAATGAGTTAAAAACGCTAAAATGTGCGAATAGTTTGCCCCTGTATGCAATTTATTCCGATAATACGCCGATAAACACAGCGGGAAAAATATCGACATTTTCGTCAATTTTAAAACTATTTTCGTCATTTTTAAAACTGAAATCCTATTTCCCGTATTAAAATTAGATAAAAATAACTCCTGAATGGGGAAGATCGTTTATTTCGCCAGGATACGATATAATTCTTTTTATTAGAAAACGGTATTTTGCATTTTTTCGATTTTTTTCTAAAACGAGTCAATATAGATGCGTTTTTATGAAAAGACTTTTATAATCATCCTGTTATGGATTTCTTATCATTGTAATGAATAAACACTCTATACTAAAAAAGTTCATACTTTCGTTTTTAGAATCAGAGATTTAAAAAAAGGAATACCAAAAACCTTTTTTTCTTACAATTTTTAAAAAATACTCAAAATTCTAAGTAAACATTTAATAACTTCGTCATTTACAAAAATAATCACACAAAACTTTTCCCCGTGTGTCAAATATTATTATCCGTGTTCTGTCCAAATATTGAAAAATTTACTTCAAAATTACAGATTTTTAAAAAAAAGTTTTTGTTTTTTTCGTTTAATAAACTTTTTTCGACGAATCATTTTATACAATACTTCCCTTACGATTTTTGCTTAAAAATTACCTTTGTTTTTGTTACCGACGTGCGAAGTTTGAAAGCATTAACTTAAAAATCATGCTATTAAAAAGAATTTAAAACTCCATAGAAAGCTTTGTTTCGCAAAGTTCACTCTATTCATTTCGCATTAGCTAATTTGACCCTTCCCGCTTAGAAATAAAAGGGAGGGGGGTAGTTTTGATTGACGTAAGAGAAATATATAACTTAGAAGTGGATTCATTCATATTTTAATACATCAGAGAGCGGAGAAATTTTAACAAAAAAAAACACCGATAGTTATTTCAATTGGTGATAACCGAAAATAGAGTGAATTTTTCAAAAGTCATAGTTCAGGCTCTCTGGAGAAGTCTTAACTATACATAAGCAAAATATTATCATCATAGAAGCATTTTTCATAAAAGGAGAAAGTTTTGAAAATAAGTAATTCTAAGTTAATTTTGTACCAAAATATTGCATTTTAAAATTTTTTTATTGCAATAATGTTCTTAAAACAATTTTATACATGTATTCTAATCTAAGTGACATTAAATATAAAAAAATATTCATTTACAAGATTTTGCAAAATCATGATTCCGAATGTAGTCGGATACCTTAACTATTTTTTGAAAAATAAGTAAGGTTTTATTAAAAAATGCGCACCAAATTTTGTTACATGCATTAATAGCAATAGTTAGAAAAAATATCAAAGCCTAAAGTACAATAAAAAAATTTGTAGTTACGATGTGAAAAAAAACAAACAGAAAAGTTATCATAACTTTTTTTAACTCAAAGCTTTCAATTTTTTTGAGGGCTTGGTAAAATATATAAGAATAATTTAGGTTAAAAAACTTGATTTGATACTTTGACTGATATTTTTGTCAGTTGAATCTCGTACTCCGTCAGTTGAATCTCGTACACTTAAAGTTTTTTAGAACATGCCTTTGAAACTAATAAATAAATTAAAATGAAATTTTGAACATTGGCTATTTTGACAATTCTCAAACTGATTATACAAAAACGATTCTTGAATGATAATATTTTGTTTAGAACTTAATTAATTGATCTACTTGAATTAATAAATCAAACTCACCATGATGCACAATTTATTTATTGTGGTTCAAAGTCCTACCACGTTGGCGTAATGGGGAAGTTGGAAGAGGGGGTGCCGTATCAGGTGTCGTCATTGTCCCTGACCATAGTTCAAAATTATGAAGTCTGTCGTTAATCAATAATCTTTTTGCTCTACAGCATTTTAAAATCAAATCAAATTAAATGAATCAATTCATAAGTTCCTAATTTAGTTTCACTTCACCTATTATTAGCGATATGAATTTTGTCTCACCGCAATAAGAACTTCAATAAGTTATAATAAGCGTTTCTTTTTTTTGGAGGGACTGTACATGCTTATTAAAAAATTAAGTTAACTAAAACAGCATTTTTAAAAAATATATATTATTTTTTACTGCTTTTAGAATGAATATTTTCATTTCTTCAAAATAGAAAACACTTGAAAATTCTCAAGTATTTATTCAAAAAATGCTTTTTATGATTTTGCTACGGTTTATTTTTGATATTTAGCTTTTGGAAGCTTAAAACAAAATTTGGAATTTTTAATTGAATATTGATGTGTATTTCAAATATTTTTTTTCTTCTGTACGAAAGCAAGATAAGATTTTCTTTTTATTGAAGCAACTTTGTCGAATAACTTTAAAAAGAAATTGCACATTCAAATTAGTCACGTTTAATGCCACGTTTTGTGTAAATATTTTTCTTTAAAAGTTGACAAAATGAAAAAGATTTGAATGATATTGAATCTAATTTAATAAGAAAAAAACATACTATTATAAAATTTTTATCTCACGTGTTTAAGAAATGTTTTTACGTAATACGTATGCTTTTTCCTTTGCAGGTTATTTACAATGAGCTAATATTTATTAATATGGAAACATTTTTTGTTACAATTTTCGTTTCAACGCTTAGAAATATTTTTTTGCTACTGACCTAGTAATTACCAAGGAAAGTGCATTTTTTAAAAACACTTTCAAAGACTTACATTTTACGTGGACGATTTCATTTAAAGAAGCTTTCAAATCAAACTTCGACAATAGAAATTATTGAAATGTTTTTGCTTAGCTCTATAAAATGAACAAATTGTTTCCCTTTATAAAAAATATAGCAAAAAAAAGATACAAAAGAATACCGAAATGTAAAAATACGACAGCTTATATTTGTCTTCGAAACAGGCTAAAAAATTGTTAGTTGAAAAATCTGCATGGAAAATACTAAAGGAAATTATTTCACATTTTTCACATGAGTATCACAATATTTACCTACTTCTATCTTATAAAAATTTAATTCAAATATTTTGTAAATTATAATGAACAAAATTTATATGAAGTCATAGTCACATGATAACAGCAGCCACGTGTTTCTTCAAAAATTCACGTGACGTCATTATCACGATAAATGCAGTCATCTATTTTTAGCTCATGAGATCATACACTTCGTTGTTGCCAAATTAAGTTTTTACAGAAACTTTTTTTTAAAGTAATATTTGTCACTTTATTTAAAAATACATATATAAAACAAGATTTTTTTCTTAAATTTAAAAATTTTTTTGTTGAAGTTTCTTTTTATACCAGTTGAAATTTGAAATTTTATCTAAGTTTTATGAATAGAATAAAAAGGGCAACTTAGTTTAATGTATGTTTTGAATTTAATGTAGAACACGTGTTTGCCTTTATGATGTGACTGTCATGAATTTAGTCCATTAAGCATTTGGACCCAAAGGTTATATTTTAAGCACAAATTATAAAAAAGAAACATTGTCAAAATATATATCTTTTTTTTATACATATATAGAAAAATTTCATTTTTTCTTTAAAATCTACTTACAGTATCGAATTTGTAAAGAAAAAAAATTAAGTAAAAATTTAAATTCAAAGAACGCGCGTTTCTTAAACTTTATCCGAAAAATTTAAATTACTCAAAAAGAAACGTAAGCTCTTTTTATATCGTTTTTTAAATAACAGAATCAAGTGATCTTCTCACTAGAACGTTTATATTTATCTTTAAATTGTAGAAATTGGCCGAGGAAGCTAAGCTAAGTCTTGAACTTCTGGTTGGCGTTATCGAGTCATGGTGCCCCTGAAGACCTACCGTGTAGAGGAGCTGATGCACGTTAAATCTGCCCATACAAAAGTCCTCACGTTGGTGTGTTATGGAAATTTGAAGATCTTGGTGGCAGCTTAAGTGTTGTACTCGTCACTTGACGGTGATGAGGGCACTTCCAAGATCCCCCACCAATAGCCAAGTATTACTTAGAAGCGTTTGTTATTAAACAATGAATCAATCTGACGCCGATATCTGATTCACAAAAAATTATTGCACAGAATAAAAATGTCTATACATTTCAAGAGGGCTTCGAAATCTCCACATTGTTTAGTTACAAAAACTGTAACTACAGATAATAAAGCAACTATAGTGCAAATTCAACTTTATGACATTAGCTTATTTCACAATTTCATAAGAAAAAATTAAGACAAGTTCATAAGAAAAAAATCCGTTACACATATTTATCTATTTATTTGCAATATTTTACAACATTTTTAAACAACAATAAAAGATAAAAACATCGAAATGAATAATTATATTTTCATATACATTTTTCATCTTCAATTTAATTTAATTTTATGCTTAATAGAAGTTTGTCAATTGAAGTAATGTATCGAATGAATATTCTATTTTTCACTGCATTTTTTTAATCATTTACCGATTGTTATTACGGTGAAAAACTATTAATTAAAACGAGAATAATTAGTAAAATGATAAATTTATGATTAACGTGTTTATTGACAGATCAAATTAGCTTATCTCATAGGATGATAAATGAATTAGAAATTTGTTTAATCTATATTGCGTTATTTTCCCTTTATTCATTGAAGAAAATATTTAATTTACTCTAGGCAGGAACAAACACACATAAATGCAAAATTTTCTTTTGAAAATAATATGGTGTAACTAACTTGTTTTTTTCTTGTAGATCGCGCCAATAAACGTATTCTGCATCAAAATTTCATTTTTTTTTCTAAAAACAGGCTTAAAAAATGCTTAAGCATCAAACGTTTAAAAAAAATGTTAAGCGCAAATTTGTATCTGAATTTTTTGCATTCATATAATATCCTTGTGTGGCTGTTTCGTTTGAAACAATTCTCAAAAATATTGGCTTTCATTCTCAGCGATTTTTTTTAGATTTATTTTATAAATAATATATAAATACTATCATTTCTTTCTTCTTATTATTATTATCATTTTGCGTTTCTAACGTGATTTTTCGAAAATCTCCCTTTTCTTCTCGTTTTCAACCGCTTGATAAGACGTTTCATGTGTTAAAATGACAGAAAGTGAATGAGTGTTTATAAACGTCGCGCTCTGAACCCACACCAGGGCTATTGGCGGCACACTTTGTAAATTTGAACCATGGTCAAGTCACGAGCACAAAACCCGAGACACACCTCACTTTCCTTGCTTTTACACCAAGTCAACGCGAGGACTTTAAGCTGCGATATATTTGCCGTGCATCATCTGATATACACAGTGGAGGTCTTTAGAGGAGCTGTGTAGAGGGGATAATGCACATTAAATAAGAAGTATTTTAAATTTGTGAGAGGTTACTATACCTCTCTCTTGGGCATCTAGATATGTGGGAGGTAGGGAAGAAATGCTCGCCATGATTCAATCAATCAATTTGTTTATCACAATGAAAAGACAGAAATTCAATTAATAATAGTAAGAGAATGCCTCGATGTTAACCGCGAAAGTGGAACAATGACGGTAATAAACGAACGATTAGGAGACTATCAAACTTCATCCTTACTTTATAAAGGATCTAACCTATCATTCGATTTATTCTAATATCAATTTAATCTAAGTGAACAATCGTCACTTTGAAACTTCCTCCTAATAAGTTCTTAATCACAATAATTCAAATATGATACCTTCAATAAGAATCTCCCCTGGATCGGGTTTATCTCCTTTCCTACTCTCTATTCTAGCTAGAAAACTTCGACTTTATATAGTAAGTTAATTTAAATACCACGATTTTCTTATTCCGAAGGGTTAGTTGTGAATAACGCGAATTGATGGCCCAAAGATTTCCCGAGAAGATTAGTTGAAGGATCGTGTATAGATCCGTCACAAGGCCCTCACGTTGGCGTGGTGGGGAAATAAGCATCAAGACTCAATAATACCGGCCACAAGTTCTTGATCACGACCACTAGATTACCGTGGCTATAAAAGGACAGAAAGATTATTTTCATTGAGAAATTATTCATTTTAATAGTAAATAGAAACGGTGGTTTTCTTCTTCTCTTTCTCTATTGAATAATATATATTTCTGCCTTTTGATTTTTTAAAAAATCAAACGTATAACATTTTCTATTTCAAAATTTATTCGTTTCTCAAGCATTACGTTTCAATCTGCGGAAAAAATTAAATTTTGTATTAAGTCGGCTATGACTCTTTGTCACGTGACTTTAAAAAATAACAAACACAATCGTCTGCTACAGATTAATCATCATTAAAGTTTTATTTTTTTTATGGAGGATAGATAACACTTCTAATATTGGTAAATTCTACGTTTTTCAAAAACCAAATTTTAAGATTTCTGTACCTTGTAACACAAACGCGACTGTATAGAACCACGTAAGAGATATTCGCTAATTTAAATAGGCTTTTTTTGTTCTAAAACGAACCAAATCAAAATCACTGCAACCAGTTTTTGTCTAATCGTGTCTTGCACGGAACAGAAGTTTACATACCCTTCTTACCTCCTGGGCAAGAAAAGATAACTTTTTTCAAGGTAACTCCGACTGGTTTTCGCGTGATGTTGAATGAACACGTAAATCTTAACTTTTTGTCTACTTCCTCCAATTTTCAGATTGATTGGGAGGAGGTGTACTCCCTTTTAACTTTATTTTAACTACCTATGAGTGAGTAATGATCTTCATTAATGAATCGAACAAGTAAGGTCTGCTGGATAATATAATTATCTGCGTGCGTAAAAAAGAAACGTTTAAACAATTTCGGAAAGGTTGCGTCTTTAGTTTGTGACTTTTATTTTTTCTTCGGATCATTTATATAAGGTTGTTTATCTGTTTATAATTTTCTTTTATTATAACGCCTACAGGTTGTCCTTCTGAGATTTTTTTTCAATTATTCTATCAATTAGAATCGAATTAGATCGTTATTGGCCATGGATCTCGACACTTTGAACCATGGTTAAGAGACGAGATCGACACTACTTCTCATTGAGAAGTAATTTTTATAAATCAATTAAAACGAATGTGGATTAGTTTATCATTGATGATGTTATTTGGGTTGTATAAGTTTCCTTTTTTTAGTAAGAATAAACTAGACAATGAATAAGAGTTAAATTGATTAATGATTTCAGAAAGAGATTTATAATCTTAAATCAAATCCATTTGTTTGTATCACTAAACAAACGTTCCAATACAAGACAAATTGGCCGTTTTTATCTAACGTTGTTGCTCTCTTTCGACATTTTAGCTCCAGTAATATCACTTCCCAAAGTTTCACATTAGGTCATCTATAAAATATCTTATCCCCTAATAATAATAATAATAATAATACAGTACCTCCAGTATTTCATAAGGATTAGTTGTGGTAAAAGTATGGTAAAAAACTATATACAAGCAGAAAAGCGACTCACTCGATCATCACGAGATCTGAGGAAATAAAGGGTGTTTTTTTAGAGGTATAGAACTTTAAATTGCAATAAAACAACGATGTATTATTCAATTGACATGAATTTTTTTTATTCGTAAGATAACCTTGTGGCATTACATTTTAAATATGATTTCTGGCATAGGACTGCCACGGCTGGCTCGGATGTACTCCAATCTGGACGTCCAATTTTCGATGACTTTTTCCAACATTTGTGGACGTATATCGGCAATAACACGGAGAATGTTGTCTTCCAAATTGTCAAGCGTTTGTGGCTTATCCGCATAGACCAATGACTTTACATAGCCCCACAGAAAATAGTCTAGCGGTGTTAAATCACAAGATCTTGGAGGCCAATTCACAGGTCCAAACCGTGAAATTAGGCGGTCACCCAACGTGTCTTTTAATAAATCGATTGTGGCACGAGCTGTGTGACATGTTGCACCGTCTTGTTGGAACCACAGCTCCTGGACATCATGATTGTTCAATTCAGGAATGAAAAGTTAGTAATCATGGCTCTATAGCGATCACCATTGACTGTAACGTTGTGGCCTTCATCGTTTTTGAAGAAGGATTCCACCAGCCCATAAAGCGCACCAAACAGTCAGTTTTTCTGGATGTAACGGTGTTTCTACATACACTTGTGGATTAGCTTCACTCCAAATGCGGCAGTTTTGTTTGTTGACGTAGCCATTCAACCAGAAATGCGCTTCATCGCTAAACAAAATTCGCCTATGAAAATCGGGAACAACGGCAATCTCGTTTTGGGCCCATTCGACGAATCTACGCCTTGCTTGATCATATTTAAAATGTAATGCCACAAGATTATCTTTCGAATAAAAAAAATTCATGTCAATCGAATAATACATCGTTGTTTTATTGCAATTTAAACTTCTATACCTCTAAAAAAACACCCTTTATTAGGACTCGAAATTTGGAAAGCACGTGTTTTTATTGAGAAGAGATAGTGAAGGTGGTCACCCCAAAATGTCTTGGCGGTCCACCGGTCGATCGCAATCGAAGTAATGCCCACCCCGGTTGTAAAGAGTCTTAGAAGAGGATGTTTCAATATCGACCAAAATCGTTACCTATTGATTGCAATCATAGCGCCTATTAAGAAGATTGTCAAATAAAATTTTTGAATGTCAAGGATTATTAAGAAATTTCTCACTTAATGAGCACTGTTTAGCATAATGAGAGTAAATATTTGGCGAGTATATTGCGGTGAAGCTTCTTTTTCTCTGTGATAAGTGCTGAAGCAAACAATCCAGATAAAGATAAGCAAAATTGGTTGTTGGTGCGTTACAGTAAAGGGAAGGGGCACTTGGAACTGAGGAACATGAGGCCGAAGTGCAAAAGCGCGGTCAATGAAAGTAAGCAAAGAGAAGGGAGGAAGATGACATACAATTCGTTTGATAGGTATTTAACGCTATCTAATTGGGAATCAACAAGATAGTAAAAAAAAAGGAATGAAATTTACAAAGAATATGTGACAACCAACTGGGCAACTTAGGATATGTTTAAAAGTGCCGTCGTGATTTCAAGTCGAGGCACTATTTACCCTCGAAGATTTTATAGATTCCTTTGTCTTTTTAAACAAGAAGTTGTGGAAGAGAGTTTGCTTCTGGGGTAAGAGGTAACAGAAAAGCCACAATCTTCTGGCACAATAAGAGAATTGCTAAAAATATGGAAAATAGTTGCATCGTGCACTAGCAAGTGTTTATTTACCGTACAATCCTGAGTATCACACGCACTTTGAACATAAAAAATATTATCGAAATTTATGGGTAGCTGCATAAATAATAAAAGAGATCGGCATAAAAAAATTAGACTTCCACAAAGATCGGCATACTGTTTTTTTTAAATAAATGACGTGCCTAATGATCTTAAAAGGTTGTAGTTAATGAAGAATGCAACTTTTTCAGAATTCTGAGTTAATACCTCAAAAAATTACTTCAATAATGACAATTTTGCACATGCGCGCGCGCACACACATTTCAGGTGCCTTCTTCAAAAAGGGGTGCGCTTTGTATGGCGAATATACCTAAAAATTTAAAAAAATGTAGCTTGAGAGTATAAGGTGTGCGTTATACGCCGGATTTTATGGCAATTATAATATTGTCACATTTTCTGTAGATTTTAAAAGGACAGCGAAAAGATAGATGTCTGTAGAAATCGTTCTCATAAAAAAGAATGAGTTATGTATTATAAGTAATATAAACTACATATTTTGATTTTATTATTATTTTTTTTTATTTTTTAAAATAGAATTCACATTCCAGATCGGTTCTTTTCTTGGTACAAGAAAAGTTGAATATGATTTCCGCTTCCTTTTTGAGTACGTTTTTTTGGATATGGAACGCAATATTGTACTTAACATAGAATTTATATGGAAATAAAAACTATTTCGTTTTACATGCTTTTCGTATTAAGGGTAAGCTTCTGGAATGAATGAAACTCGTTAAGCGAGGTTCCGCGGTATATAGATCAATACAACATTGCGTGTTGAGGTCGTGTTATATGTTTCATTCGCCAAAAAATCGTGTGAAGACCTAAAATATATTAATAGCTTTTTGAAATGGAAAATTTTTTTTAAAAAAAAACAGCATTTTATTTCGAATGGAAAAATTCTTTTAATTAATTTTTTTTGTGCAACTCTTCTTCCTCCTCTTTACCCATCATCGCGAGAGTTTTAGTGAATTTTAAAAAGATTTGCAAGAGACGTTATGGTGTAGTAAAATTATGATAATTCATAATTTTTAAATGAGAAATAGGATATTGAATTCATATAATTTAGACTATGACTATATTTTTCCATAAGTACAGACTATCACTCAACTTTTCAATTTCATTAAAAAAATTTGTATGTAAAATATTGTTTATAAGTATTTATTACACTGAAGAACCGACAGGTTTGCAAATGAAAAAAAAATCTTATTTAAATTATGGATCAAAGTGGCATTTTTCAACGAATAATCCAACAATCATGCATTTATAATAAAATTCCGTAGATTAATAAAAAAATTCATTGATCTATATAGTTATCGGCAAGGTTATTTCTATATAAATCTGATTTTTTGTTCTAAAACCCTATGCTTAATTCAACTAAACCGCAGTAGACAGGCCCGATTACGTCACATATACAGATTTGTAGCACGTGCCGCAACTTCACGTGTTATTCAAACAGCGTTTAGTCCTTGAATCTTTTTGTGCAATGTCGCCTCCCCCAAAAGATTTGTGGTTCCTACTTTTTTTTAATGTTAGAGATCAATTCATGAAAGATGATTTGTTCAGAGATTTGTGTTCGGAGAAGAGAGATTTCACTAGCGCACATTTCTTTTAATTTTATTAAAATTGTTATTATATTGTAATCTTAGTGAAATAATCATACAACTAACCATAATGCAGAAAATCTTTTCCTTCTTCCTTAAACGATATGGACTAATATTGAACATAATTCACTATAACTATGGAATCCCTACTATAGACGTGTGTACATTGATTGTTTTCACTTGTGTTAGCTTTATTTAAAATTGAAATGCATTTATTTCGTTTGTTTATGCGTTTATATCGCCAGTAAATTGTTCGAGGTCGTCCATTTTGTTATTCATTTTGCCATTGGGATGTGCGTCTAAATAACTGCGCGTACTTCTTATGATGTTCCGAAATGTGGAACATCATAAGAGGTATGTGCAGTTACTAATTTAACAAGAGCTACATTATTAATTTCATTTTTGTCGTCGGAATCTGTAACAACGATATTTTTTTAGTTTTGAATAAACTCCAAAATGTCTTTGTCTGCCATAATTGGGTTTGTACTCACATCATAATCATCAACTGCAATGAATTTTTCCCATGATACAATAGAACAGTTCAATAATACAGAAAAATTTTCAAACATTTCATCAAGTGTTGGTTCAGTTACAATAATATCCTTTTACATATTTTCGTGTTAAGCGATTTTCGTTTTGTGTTAAGAGAAAAAATGCATCAAAATACATAGTGTTAGCCGAGATCGTTGTATTATTTTGTGTAAACCGATATTTCGCCTTAAGCCTTTTCGCGTTAAACGTATTTCACTGAATATCAATTAAAACGACAACGAATTGTTGCCGTAGTTGCAGAAGACATCTGTATATCCTTACCCGGAGTCAAATCAGTGGAAAGATAGAAAAAAGGTCGAAGCAGGATTAATGTACCTGAGATGTGCATAGAATCGCACACAGCATCATTTCTGTAGATACAATTAAGTTTTAAATTTTGTCACTCGTCATTTTATTATTTACGTAACATTTCCTTTTCCGTATAATTTGTTGTTTCTGTTTTATTTTCTCTGTATTTTTCGTTTTCATTACTGCTTCTAAATTATGCAAAAATAACAAAAAAATTTTCAAAAGAAGGTTATAGTTACATTAAAGAAAAATAGATATGTTTTATACACAAATTATTACTATTCTGGGTATTGTAATCGCTTATTCACTAATTAATATATATTATACAAGAAAATGTGCAATATGCGTGCCGTTAAAACTCAGAAACTATGCCCAGTACGATCAAGGGTATGTGGTAGCTCTTCATGAGGAAGATTCCCGTCTCTACCTGAATCAACCCCCAAGGGCGTTGCGAGAACTTAAGGGGCGTTGTAGATAAATATTCCCGTTTTTGGACTATTAGACCTACTGACTTGAAATTTTGTAGGTACATTCCCTTTATGGAGTAGAGATCCGCTACAAAAGGGGTTTTGCAAAAAGTGACCCACAAAATTGCGTCGAGAGGGCTTAAGGGGCATTATAAATAAATAATAAGTGCATTCGTTAAAAAATTAGTTTACATTCTTCAGTACAGTGTTTTGTATCGGGGTTTACTCTCATTACACACGCAATCTATCTATATCAATAATAATACTTTTTTTATTTTTAAAAAAATTAAACCATACAAAGAATGGGCACTTCAGCTATTTTTTTATATATTTATATAGCAGGGCTGTCCAACACGCGGCCCGCATGTGGCCCACCAGTACATATGTTGCGGCTGCCAACTCTTTTTAAAAAATTTTTAAATATCAGAATTTTAAGGTTTTTTCATTTTGAAATTTATTTGAGGGGAAATTTATATATATATATATACACTCTGTCGCAAAAAAATATATGCACCCAGAAGAAATTGAGCTACATTCACGAAATTTGGTATGCATGTAGTGTATATGAAAATAAACAAATGATTAAAAATTCAGAACAAAATATCATTTTATTAAGCGGTTACAGCTTGCAAAAGGTTAAAAATCAGTAAGTAGTAAAGCCACCTCTGGCAGCTATACAAGCCGAAATTCGGCGTGGCATCGATTCAATTAGATCACTTATGACCCCCTGTGGAAGATCCTGCCATAGTCTTTGCATCTGCGCAGTTAATTCTCCTGTATCTCGGGACGGCTGCAGTTGCCTTCCCAGCGCGTCCAGACATGCTCTATTGGCGAAAGATCTGGTGACCTGGCAGGCCATGGTAGGACGTCATATCCTTGAAGACATTGTTGGGAGAGTCGTGCAGTATGTGGACGAGCATTATCCTGTTGATAAATGGCACCTGGGCGACTTGATAGCATGGGTAGCACAATCGGCGTTAAAATATCGTCCACGTATCTGCGAGCTGTCAAAGTGCCTTGAAGGACCACTAAAGATGATCGTGTGTCCCAAGAAATTGCTCCCCACACTGTCACACCTTGTGATTGCTGTATGCCGCTCGACAATAAATGCCGGATCGGACCGCTGGCCGGTGCGCCTCCAGACACGTTGCGGTGGTCATCATCACTGAGACTGAATCGGGATTCATCACTGAAGATGACACGTCTCCAGTCTGTCACACTCCAAGTTGCCCGAGGTCGGCAAAAATCCAGTCGACACTGCCTATGATGTGGGGTCAGTGGTAAGCGTCTTAGCGGACGTCGGCTCCTCAATTTCAGTCGTCTCCTTATGGTTTCTCTTGATGGCAATGGATGTCTGGAAGGAGGTAAGTGGCGTTGAATCGATGCTAGCGACGTTGTTGGTGCCGAAGTGGCCACTCTTCTGATTGCACGATCCTCGCGATCATTTGTGTTCCTGGGACGTCCTGACCCTCCGCGACGGTACACTCTACCTTCTGTGATCCACTGTTGCCAACACCGAGCAACTACCATATCGCTCCGACCGAGGTGGCGGCCGATACGTCTATTCGACCAACCTGCTTCTCTGAGGCCTATTATACGGCCCTATCAAAGTCCGTCAGCTGCTCGTACTGCCGCCGGTTACGTCTTAGAGGCATTCTAAGTCTCAATATCGTCTATCAAAATCATCAGATTCGTTTGGATAGCCGTACGGCGCTCGTACTCATGCTTTTAAACTCTCCCAGTTGCGCAACTAATATGCGCATAGCACACTTAGCCTTGTCTCATTGGCTTCGAAATTTTAATCATTTGCATATCTCTTACCAGACTACATTCTTGCCGAGTTTCGTGATTGTAGCTTGAGTTCTTCTGGGTGCATATATTTTTTGCGACAGAGTGTATATATATATATATATATATATATATATATATATATATATATATATATATATATATATATATATATTATATATATATATATATATATATATATATATCCAAGTTGCAATAGGGGGAAGGTTGGCGCCATCAAACTAGTTTAACCCCACTTATCGGTCCTTCCGAGATTGCACTTGGATATTTAATAAGTTTTTATTTTTATTTTATAATTTTTTAATTTTGTTTGAAAACGATGGAATATTATCTTTTATATTCGCCATTGATATTCTGAAGTGTTTTGGTATTATAGAATTCATATATTTCAATTTTTCAATTGATAATTGTGGTTGTTTTTATATATTTAAATATATTAAATATATATATATATATATATATACAATGTATTTGTCTGTTACCTGTACTTGTTTTAAAATAAATCCTTTTTTGATAATAGAAATGTCCTTCATATTGAAATAGATTTATGTTTTATCAAACAGTTACATTTGATTTTACTATAGTAAATTACATTTTTAATGAATTTTGAATTGCATTATGCATATCCTTTACTATGGATGGTACAGGATTCTCTCTGTGTCTGTGACTTTTGTTTCTCCTCATCCTTTTCTGTTTGGAGTGTCCAAAAAGAAAGAGACAGTCAGAGATGTTTTTTAAAGTTTAAAAAAATTCAAGACGGTTAAGATAAAGGGCAATGTACACTTAATCGTTTGCGAATTGCAGCACCATCAAATTTCATCAATGAGTAACGAAAGATCAATTCAATAGGAACACCGTAATTTTCAAGAAAATGGCAACTGTAATATTTCAAACATTTTTTGATCATTGCATTATTATATTACTAGCTGGTATACCCGTTCTTCGCACGGGTGAACTGAAAAATTAAACAACACAGATTGAAGGAAAAAGAAGTTTTTAATGAGTTAATTTTATGTGAATTGAAAATTAAACAAAAAAAAAAGCTTTTTGCATATCTCAGCTAAACAAAAAAAGAAAGAAAGAAACACCTTTGTTAAATTTTAACTATGTAGATCTAATAGCCGATAAAAAGGATTTTTTAAATTTATATAATTCCTCGTAACACTCTTGAGGGTCGATTTTTCAAAATACCTCCCTAAGCTGATCTCTGCTCAGCAAAAGTAACACATTCTTAAAAGTTTTGCGTAATGAACGCTTAAAGTAGTGTAAATAATTTATATCTGAAAGTGTAATACATTAATATTACTTTCTGTTGTATTTATTTTATTTTAAAATTGTAATATTCGCAAGCAACGCCATTTCTTAAATTATAATGGCGATTCAATGAAAAACATAGTGAAATGTTAACGATAGAGTCAAGTTGGCAAATGGCTAGCTACTTTTCCTAGCTCGAGCTTTATTAGAGCTTTGTAAAACCCGCCGTGTAGGGGCGTGATGCACGTTAATACTTTATCCAACCGCATTATAATTTACTGCAGTTTTTTTCATACAATTTGTTTTTTGGATCACTACATGTACAAATTAAGGGATATACATAAACAAAATACTCTACTTTGGAAAATTTAATCCGTTAGAGCTAATAAATTAATTAAAGATATTCCACTGTAAAATTAATTATGTACACCGTTCACTTAAAATAAGTAGTCAAATCATTTTCCAAGGTCTTCATTAACAAACAAAACCATAAGACACTTAAATTTTGACATTAACTATTTGTTTGCGACAAAAATAATAATATTTTCAATCCGCTGAAAACGCAATATCTGCTACAAAACTTTTCGCCTTCCCCACTAAAATACTCATCATAGAACCCGTGCTGCCATATATCTTGGAAGAGTGGATTTCAAAGAATATTAAAGCTAAGTATTGGTAGAATATTCCTGCTAAGTTCGTGTGGTGTGGTAGTTAGGAGAAGGGGGGTGCCAACTCAAGTGTCGTTCCCATCACTTGACCATTGTTCAAAATTACATGGTCCGTCTCCAAAAGCCCTCGTGTAGCTAGCTGAACAGTGCGACGTTAATATTCACTCACTCACTGCAAAAAATACAGTACAGTAGTTATAATTAGTTTTATACTTAAAAAAATGCAATATCTGCATATTCAATTAAAATTACAGCGCTATAATTAACTACTCACCACAAAAAAATTATGAAAGTTTGTCCAAATGATGTAGTGTGAAAGAGAAAGTTTATTTACTTTAAGTACCAGAAGCGATAAAAGTAGTTATTTTGAAAATAGATCAACTTCTTACTACCAAATGTGCATAATAAAATCATAAAAAAAACATTAAAATAAAGAGAGATTTATAACAACCTCTCCCTTCAAAACTTAGTTTTATTCTGAAATAAAAAATAGGCATTATTCTGATCACAGGAATTAATTAGAAGCGATTCCCTTGCGTAACCAAAACAAAAAGAGTTTTTCACAAACAAAAGATAGATATATGCTGACGTGGGCTTTTTTGCAGCTTGTTTGCTTGCAGATGGCAGAATTTTTTCCTTCTTGACAAATAGCGTTATATTTTGGACACTTTTTACAAATTTTTATAAATTATAGCCTATGTGTTATTCTGATGTATAAGCTATATTACTGTAAAGTTTCATTAAAATCCATTAAGTTGTTTTTGCGTGAAAGACCCACAAAGATTTTCCCAAACTTTCACATTTATGATATATATTAGATATAAACATTATATTATACTATGTCTGTATACATGAAAAATAATGAAAACAATAATAATTCATTCTGTTTTAAATTTTCACTCCAATAAATGTTTTTTTGTTTCCAAATCTTATATAAAGGTACATATTTTTACGTGCAGCCCGCGATATTATAATGTTTTTCCGAAGTGGCCCGCAAGATCATTTGGGTTGGACACCCCTGCAATATAGTATGAAAATGAGTCTGTCGTCGTAGATATTTATAACCAAGCACGTAATATTATTACATTAACACACTCACAACACACACACATATGCATATAGTTTTATGTTACTATAAATTTATATCACAATGATTTTTTTCTGCTTTATAGTGAAGCTAGACGTTACCTGGCCGCTCCGTCGAATATTTTTTGATGTCGTATGACTACATGCTGTTGTGTTAAGTTATTGATAACTAAATACTAGTATTAAGCTTCTATTGTACTGAAAAATACTCTTATAGTTTTTGCCTCTTAATTTAAGAAGGACTGGACTCGAATTGCTGAAGCAGGAAGCATAGTTATTTTTATACCCCTATAACTCTCCTCTCTCCTCCACAAAACCCGATTTTGGCAGTTTTCCTTTCACAGAAAGATATGTTCCAAATATAGATAAAATTTTTGAACGCGCGATTAGACTTTCAGTCTTAAGACAAAGTCTAATCGAGCGTTCAAAAATTTCATCAAAGCTCTCCCTTAACCACTCTTAGCAATACATTTCGGTAAAACCAGTGATTAGCGGATTTCTTCACAAAAACAACAACTAAGCATGCATATCAAATTTCAAGTACATAGGTTTGTTAGTTCAAAAATGGAATTTTTAAAATTTATTACACCATCGTAACCTCCCCAAACTTCCGTAAAATCAGTTCTTAGTGGGTATCTATTCAAAAAAAGAAATGTTCTTAACAAATTTCAAGTGTTTTAATCAAAGATCTCAAAAATGGGATTTTTTTTACCTCTGCAGCCCCCCCCCCTTAACCTCCTTTGGCAGTCAATTTCCTCAAAACCTGTTCTTGGCTGATCTCTATTCAACAAAAATATTATGGTTTTCAAATTTCAAGTCTGTAAGTCTAATAGCTCCGCAGATCTCGTGAGGAATGAATGAGTCGCTTTTGTCCTGTATGTATAGAGATAGATTGATAGATAACTATTTGCAGATGTATTATACACACATGCACAAGGAAAATCTCATATTATTCCACTATACCGGCTTAATTATTAATAACTGACGATTAGTATCAAGAATTTATAATAAGATTTATGTAGGATGCGTAAAATCGCTATTCATACTGAGCAATAAGACACAACCACACGAAAATTCTTTATGAGTATAAATGTGAGGGCTGTAGTGATTGCAGTGAAGAGCTCCTTTGCTGGATAAATGAGGAAAATAAGTTTACATATATGGTACCTTTCACAATCTCATAAATTATGTTTATGGCAGATTATGGTCATAGCGACGTTTGAGATCGCCGATTTTAATTCTTTGATATCGATAGACTCGTTAAGAATGGTATCGAAGCCAATCATTGTGGCTATCAGCAGACTGGCATAGCATAGTATTGAGTAATGAGTCCCATTTCGGACTTGGAACAGGTGATCTATGAAACCTTGGGTATAAGGGCAGAAGCTAGCGGTTTCAACCAGTCTTTGCTTTACAGCAACATACAGCCATCACTCCTAGTGTGACGGTAGGAGTGCTATGTTTTACGATAGAAGGTCGACTCTAGCCATATTGCATACATCAGCTTAACCCCAACGGGTTAATGATATCGTGCGATTAGTAGAATTATCTTTCTTGGCACAAAATGATAAAGCAAAACTCCATACGGCATACATATCTTCTAGGCTGCCATCATGTTGTTGATATCCTTTCTTGACCAACACCAGATCTTATACCTCCTTTAGGTCAGAATTCCCTAGAGATTATGTTATCTGGTAAGAATACCTGTCAGAATGAAATTAAGAATCTCTCTTATTCCTTACTTTGACATATTTCAACTCATCACCAGGTTAAGTATCTCAATTACTAATTTTAACATTCATTGAGTTGCTAGCCATTATTAGCTAGCAATTACGGCGTTGAATTTTCAATAATTGCATTATCTTCCCTTATATTTCATTTCAATATATTTCTTCATGGAGCTTTTTTTTAAAAAAAAGATTATACACTGCTGTTTATAAAAAATGCAAAACCATGAAGAATTTATAAAAATTAAATGAACTTTGCAGAAAATATCAATTATAGGATGTTACGTAAAATAGTAAAGTTTCAGAGCCACCACGCAAGCGTGGCGTGCGCAACGTCCTCTGAACTGATGCTGAAAGTGTATAAGTAGAGGGCTGTAGCGGGGCGTTGAAAATAGTTAATGATTATTTGTTAGTGGCGAACGTTTAGTGAAACCTAAGTACGCCTCCACGACGAAATAAGGAGAAATTCCAACAATTTACGGAGTTTGAACAGGGAGGATTATCGGCCTTCGAGAAGGAAGATTTTCCTATCGCGAAATAAGAGCTCGTGTGCAGCGGAACAGTTCCACAGTGATTGGAGTTTTGAAGCATTGGACCGACGAGCCCCGAACTGCTCGAAAAACTAGACGTGGACAACGGAAGGTGACGTCAGCGCGCGGCCATCGACACCTGCTCCGCATGGTGGTGAAGGACCATACCACTTCCTCCAGGCAGTTGGCAGCACGTTGGTCTACTGCTACAGGTCGGCTTCGTCAATTCGTCGATGTATGCTGCACCGTGGATTGCGTGCAAGGGTGTTTTTATACAGGATCCCCCTCACGGCAAACCATCGACGGCTACGTCTGCAATGGGCTCATGAGTATAGAGCCTGACAAGCTGACTGGCACCAAGCTGTGTTTTCAGATGAGTCACGTTTCAATTTGTGGGACCGTGATGACCGCATTCGTGTTAGACGCTATGCAGGTGAACGCTGTCTTTCAGAGTGCGTTATCGAACAACATGGTGGCCTAACACCCGGAGTAATGGTTTGGGGTGTGATTTCGTATAATAGACTATCCAATTTTCTACGAATCTCAGTAGCAACAGGTACGTCCGTGAAATGCTACAGCCCGAAGTCGTTCCCTTCCTTTAAGGTATCCCTGGAGCTATCTTTCAGCAGGATAATGCACGCTCACATGTTGCAAAGACTGTTCGAGACTTATGTTCCGCCCTTTACTTTTGTTATGCCTCTTTTACTGCAAATATAACACTAATAAAATATTCTTATTTTAAATCAAAGAAAAAATGTTATTTTTTTATTACTCCTGTCGTTAAATTATTCAAGGAAAAAATCCGGAGAAAATTAAGATAGAGATGTCATTTACTTAGATCGATATAAAAAGAATTTTTTCACTAAATTTATTCGTAATATTATACTCATATTTTCTCCGATTAAATGTAATATGTTAGTAAATGCTATGAATTCTCAAAATATTTCAACGAAGTTAAGAAATTCATTTTTCGAATTATTAAATATATTCATTCATTCAATATTATTTACGATTTGAAACGGTCGGCTGGATGGCTTAGAGGTAACGTGCCCACCTCGTAAGCACAAGGTTGAGCGTTCTATCTCGACGATAGATTATCTGGATGCAAAAGTCACACAGGCACGCATGTCATATGATTATGTGGCATGTAGAAGATCCCTTGAGAGTATCAACGTGGCTCTGGTACTCTTGGCAAAATTAAATTACGGCATTATTCAGCATTCGATGAGAGTTTGAATTGAATAAACTTCAAACGTTTCAATTTGGTAGAGGAAGCCGCCACTAGATGGTACCACCAATGAAATGGCTTCCATTCTTGGGGACTTGCCACTTCTGCAAATGGCTTAGCTGCCAAAATGCAGCCCATTTTGAAACAATATTATTAAACCTATTTTTAATTTTTTCTCCTTGGATTAGAAAATATAGCGAGCTATTAATTAACTATAATAAATACAACAGTTAATAATACTTTTAAATTAATATTTAGAGTTTTGGTTCCTGATTTCTTCTAGAGCTAAATTCCAAAAGCTTATTCAAGTTCCAGATCATAAACATATTTGGATTTTCAAAACTTTCAACAACAAAAAGAAATAAAATTGTAGGTTATAAATCTTAATATATTTAGATACATTGGAAAAAATATAGCATAAACTTAAAGAACAAAAATATGAATCTTCCCAAGCCCCTGAAAATAAAAACAGCTTTAAAATTGACAAAGCACATTTTCTCGATTGTAACAAAATACCTCTTAAAAATGTGACGTTGCCACTTGGATGATTAGGAGTCGCATAAATTCATATTTCATTATTTTTATTACTACGAATTAAAAAACTTAGATAGCACAAAATTAGACAAAAAAAGGTGGTGTTTGAGATTTTTCTGAGGTTTTCCAACAGACAAAGAATACGTATATTCCGAACATCTCTACCATTTTTCCTAATGGGTAGTCCTAATTAGTATATTTGGAGAAATATCAAATTATACACATCGAGTTGTTGCAATCGTAAAAAATCATAATTTCATGCTTGAAATGCTATCCTATAACACTGTCATAAACACAAAAATAGGACTGATTACAACAATGCAGACAGTGATAATAGGCAATGGAAATGTCTTACATGTAACGAGAGTGTAATCAATTACTTTTCAATAGAGAGAAACGGTGACAGTACTACTTATATATTTATTATGTGTCAAGGATAATCGAATTCAAGTATTTTCATGACTCACGGGAATATTATTTCTTTAAAATAAGGAATAAAAAGTAACAAAGTGGATAGGAAATAAAATTTTGTTTGACTATTCATCAGCTGTTTTTAGTTAAAACTTTAATCTAATACATTTTACTAAGGAATTGTTTATTCTTAAAAATGGAAAAAGGATAATTTAAAAGTTTTATTACATATGATGTTTTATGTGAATGGAAACAGTATCTTTTAAAAAATTTTACCATTCCTTGAACTTTGATTTTCCATAAAATAAAAAAACTCCTTTTATATATTTAAAGAAAAATAAATTGGAGTAGATTCGAATTACTTATGCATTAATTATATATTATTTATGGATTATGATCCTATGTGTGTCTTCGTTCTTTCTCCTTCTTTTTACTTAATTTTTTTTTAAATTTTACAAATTCTGAATTTTAAAATAATTTTTCTAGAGTTCCTCTAAGGTACGAAACATTTTTTACGAGTTTTTCTCTGATTAATTTATAATAATTTCATCCGCTAAGAATTATATTCCAAAAATTGTTTAAAGTAATATATCATTTTATTCTTTTTATTTAATGTAAGTTAATTTCCTATAATTTATTGTCAAACTGAGTTTTATCGAAGAAAGAGCTTATATTTTAAAAACAAAGGATAGAGTAATGATTAAATATTAAAATTATATTCATCTTATCACTAGCATAAGAAAAATTTACAATTCATCATCGCGAAATAGGAATAACAAATAATTTAAGGCATTCTTCCAGGAAACCCACTTTTATTTTTCGAAGTTGTTCATTTTTATTCAAGTATGCTGAGAAGAAAAAGAAAGTGCATGTAAAACTGCATATTTAGATTTAGTTGACTGGAAAGATTAAAGTGAGTCAAGATGAGGGATTACTTGGGAGCAGTGGCACACAAAGAAGGGGGGAATTCCCGTGTCCAGACCCTCCGACTTAAAGCCCTTAATTTTTTCCCCGATTGATTATAATCGTATGTGTACAGTAAGTAAAATTTAATTATTTGTTATTAATGATTAATTTTATTAATGAGTGCTAATTATTTATTCAATAATCAATTTTTTACTGTTTTTCCCCGAAAATCGATTAAATAAAAAGAATATGCTGGACGGCGTATTGGAGCAGAAAACGAGAATGATGGACATCCAACCCTGGAGCCCCTCTTGAAAAATTCCTGTGTGCGCTACTTCTCTTGAGTAGGATTAAAAATGCGCTATTTTTGTAGAACTTGTTACTATGTAAGACAGTGGTTCTTAAACTATAGTCGGTCCTCAGCTCCTTTCTAGGAAATTCACGGAGGCCTCTCATTTAATGTTACTGAAAGATCACTGAAAAAATTCTAGATCAAGAATCTTAATTAATTTTTTTATCGTTTGTAACTACATAGCCATTACTAAAAACGTAATTTTTAAATTAGATGTTTGCATAGGTGTTAAGTGTTAAAAAACGTCTGTATAAGTAGCAGAGGTAGTCTTAGGATTTTTAAGGAACCTTTAAATCACTCAGACTAGTTGGGAGACAGGGGGAGAGATGTTCAAAATCTTGGAGGTCCGCGATGTCAGGTTGTTACATAAAGGGGAGTCACGGCGATCGAAAGTTTAAAAACCACTGATTTAAGATATGCCAAGCCGTGGCGTAACGAAGAATATCAGGGCCTCCTGAAAAGTCATGTTTGGGCCCCCCAAAAGCCCAAATACGTACTCAGCGTTAGTCGAGCTTTGAACCCCCTAGAATCCCTGGATCCCACGCGGCGCGGGGTTGTGGGGGTGTACGCTACACCACTGATGCTAATTATATATTGAATATTATCTTAAATTAAATATTTAATTGTAACTAAAATATTATTTTCCCCTCTTAAATTCAATTGTTATCTACTCTTCTAAAAAAGAGAATCTACTTTTGTTTTTCTTTTAAAAAGAATTAGTAACATAAAGTAGTTGAATTATTAAAAAAAGGAGCTGTATGTTTACTTATAGTTCTACTTTTTGCTAGTATCTGGTTTTTTCAATCCCTGTTCCAATCGAATACAACCAAAAGTAAACATTGCCAAACAGTGCACATCAATACGCATTTTACTGAATCTGATTAAATCTAGCGATCCATATTTTCGAACTGTTAGTAAACTATACAATTGCCATTATCTTCATGAATTTAAAATGGCTAGTAGATGGGGTAATTAGTAACAGCAGATAATTTAAGTCATGATAAACACTATTTCTAAAGACCATTAATTACTCTCACAGGGTTTTTGTGGATTTTTTTGCAATAGCTCTTTTGAAGGAATATCGATTTTTTATATACATTTTCAAATTAATTCTATAAAAACTTTAATTCAATATTTATTTGATTTTATAACGTCCCACTTATTAACGCGAAGGTTAATTGCGATGAGCAGCATAATTTTGAACCCAAGTCAAGTGATGAGGACGACACTAGAGATGCAACTCCACTCTAAATTTCCAAACCACGCCGACGTGAAGTCTTTGAGCCATAACGGATTGAACATACATCAGCCTCTCTACACCACGGGTCTTCAGTGACACCAGGATTCGAATTCATGATTTGGCAAATACGAGTCTGTGATTATGACCAATTGGCTACCACCACCACAAACTATATCTCAAAAATCTGCATATCAGAAATCAACACTAAAAATAAAGAAAATATTTTGTATTCAACTACTAGGCACTCAATTTTCTTGAATAATTAAAATTATTTTTATAGTTTCACACACTCACGCAGAATAATACATTTTGCAATTAAACATAATAGATAATCTGGTTATGTATCTTAATAAAGAAAATAATTCAAGTGGTAAGTGTCTTATCGTAAGCACTGCAGTTGAATTTGTTAAACCACTGAATTGTTTTGAGCAAGATTTTATCTGATGGTATTTTTGTACAAAAAACTGCGGTAAAACGTGCGGAATTAACAATATTTCTAAGAAGAAATCGATATTTCTCTTTGTTTTTGTGATTACTCTATTTTTTTAATGGTTTCAGTCTGAAAGGAAAGATTGCGGCAAAAATTACTTTATCTGTTATTTCATAAATGCAAGTAATTTTCAATAGAAATATTTTTTTTGTTAGAAGTAATGGGATTTTTTTAAAAAAAACTCTTATTTATAATTAAAGATATATCAATAACAACTTTTAACACAAGACCTATAATCTTTTGAAGTTGTTTACATATATAATAAAGATTTGTTGAACCATTGTACACCTTATCGTAGTATAACGTAATCGCCACAATTTTTATTTAAACCCTTCACAAACAAAACGTTATACAACCAGTCTTAGAAAAAAAAGATTTTCCAAGGTTGAAAAAGACGTATATTTAGTCTACACATTTTAAAATTTATATAATTTATCGTGTCTTTAACTTAACACATGTTGATTTCCAAAATAATAGTTCTGACGAAATCCATTAATATGTCTTCTTTCTTTGCAAAAGCCAATCTGCTTATTAAGATTGAAATACCGAAGTTATTTGATTATATGAATTAACGAAAGCTGCAATGGTCTTTTATCCCTAGAAACGAAATAAAAGATCAAAAAGGCAATTAGACACACCTTCCAGCAAGTCAGAAGGAATGTTTGAACGGAAAATACCCCGCCATCTTGAAATCAGGGTTCCATTTCGAAGCTACCTACACATTATGTTCTGAAGGTCTCCAATGGTAGCTTCCGCTTATGAAATGTTCGGAACTAATGCAGCTGCTAAGCCTTTTTTTTATTCTTTCATCAAAATGTTCTTTTCCTATTAAAATGAAATCAAGGATAACTGGATATCGAGATATTAGTGTCGCTAAAAAAATATGAATCAAAGGTCGTTTTGAAAACCGAACAACTACAGAAAACTGGAAAGTTTTTGCATGTTTCCAAATATTTTTATATGTTTAACCAACAAAGAAAAATTATTTAAATTTTACATTGAAATTGCATATTTATTTTATATTGTTTTATTTTTAAATTTCGAAAAGTTGCTTTTTTTTTTTTTTAAATTTTATCTTAGAATACAATTTTGTAACTACTTTATAATCTCTCTGTTAAAATAGAATCAACTTAAAAAAAATTTACATTAAACTATTTTACTTATTTAAAAAAACAAATGGATTATTCTAAGGGTGGTCAAATGGTGACCCGCAGAGTTTTTTGCGACCCGTTTAGACAGAAAAAACCCAAAATGGACAGAAAAAGTTCTCTATATTTCGATCAACAAATATTCGTGAGATCAAGTTTTCTTACATGAAGATAACAGTAGTAAATATTCCGTAAAATCCGGTGTATAACATGCACACTTTTAACACAAAAAATAAGATCGATATTTATGGGTGCCCGTTATACACGGGTATAAAACTGATAGTTTTCTAAATAAAAAAAGATGAGCATAAAAAAGAATTACACTTCTATATGTATCAAAATATTATTTATTTAAAAGAAATGACATTCCTTATGAACTTATAGATTGTTGCTCGACAAGTATACCATTTTTTTTCTCTTAACCTCGAATAAATGTTTTCAAAGCATAGAAGCATTGCAGTACATTTCGGGTTTCTTCATAAAAAAGGGGGTACACATTCTGCAACGAATATATCTAAAAATCAAAAATTACAGCTTGAAAGTGTAGGTGCGCATTATACGTCGAATTTTACGGTAGTTTCAAGTTAACTTATTGCAGGATATGATCAGAATTTCAAAAAGAAATCTCGCTCCTGATTTCAAAGAAAAAAATTTGTTAAGTGTGATAGGGCACATTTGTCTCATTAAACTGATTCTAAAATTAAATGTGCTTACAGCTATAGATTATATAAAATTAGCACAATAAATAAATTGAATAAAATTGCTACTACTTTATTTAACTTATATTTATTGATTTTTATGGTGACAATTTCTCACCAAGGAATTTATTCCTTCTTATCAGAGCCATTTAAGGGCTAAGCACTTTCATCCTAATTTTAAACTTACCCAGTTTCTAACTGGGCATGGAAACTTTAAAGCCTATTTAAAGCGCTTCAATTGTCGCCTACTGACCAGTGTTCTTGCTCCAGTGACACAATGCAAAATGACAAGCATCTGATTCTTGCTTGTACTAAATTCTCTTCGGAAAGACGTACACTCATGAATTGCCTACAAAAGAACAATATAGTGTGGCCTCCACCTTTCTCTGTCTTTGTTAAAGAAGAATCATCTTTTACATCGTTTTGTGCATATATTAATAGCATTTTTTCCTGTATTATTTAGATTCTAAATTTTGTGTGTTTGCTAACACTTACTGTACGTGAATATACATGTGTATATGTGTATATATATATATATATATATATATGCATGTGTGTATGTATGTATATATATATGTATGTATGTATGCTTTATGTATTTGTATTTTGAAAATTTTTTGTGATCATGTTTTCTTATCTTCCTCATTGTGTAATTTTATTATTGATTATCTCCGTTTGCATGTGAGCAATCTTGTGTTTAATTCTGTATTTGTTGTATTTGTATCCACTCCCCCCTTTTTGGTTCCCATTTGTGCCTATATCCTTCTACATCTAATTTCCATTGTTTTGTGTATTGTCTTACGTTTGTAAGCCTTGTGTGATACTTGTCGGCACACAAGGAGTCTAACTAGAGTCTCAAAAAAATTATACCTTTTCTGAGATGTAAAGTTAAATAATGAATACAATAACATTTTAAACAAGTGTGGACCATTGATATCCTCCACTTCCACAATGTGGCCCTCGATTTAAACAGCATATAATTGTATGAAAGAGGCCTAGTAGTCGAGTGGTAGCTTATCAGGCTCCCACACCACAGGTCTGGGTTATATTCCCGGGCTGGGCAAGGTCGACTCAATCTTTCATCCCTACTGCAGTAGGTCGACAAATGAGTACCAAGCTTGCTTGGGAACTTGAACACTGGAGTCTCGCTTCAGACTGACCACCTGATCGGGACATATCCTCATGTACCTCAGCACCCAACGGTCAGGTATCCTGGGATGGGCACAGTAGGCTCCGGCCCTCATGGACAGTTGCGCCATTCAGTGTGAGTTTGTATAATTGTATGAAATACATAAAATTGTCTATTAAATTTAATTTATATATTTTTTAGATTTTGCAATAATAAAAGCAATATTAACAAAGAGTAAACATTGATTAAAAAGGTTTGATTTCTTCTATAAAATATTTTATAGAGTGAATGCTGTATTTAAAAATTTAACATTTCTAATCCAACTCCTTCGTTATTTATCTGGTCTTTAAAAATATATTTGATACTTACCGTACAAATTTTCGTCGTGAATTTTTATGTATCAATTATGCCTGGAAGTCGGTTTCCCTCTCTCGTACAAACACGTTTTCTTTCATCTTGTTAAATTAATTATTTTTTATTTAGAGCTTGCGAATTATTTATTTTAGTTTTGGCTAATGAAGGAAACTGATAGAATGAAGAAATATGGGTTAATTGGGTAATTTTGATCGTGCTAGGTTACCACGTTAGCCTAGTGGTCATGGTCACGCCCTCGTAGTTGCCGTGTCACGAGTTCGAGCCCAGTGCCATTAAAGACCCGCTGTGTATGTCCGCATGATGTCGAGGCTCAAAGATCTCCCGTTGGCTTGGTGTGGTAGTTGCCTCAGTTCAGTAGCGCGCACAGGAATTTTTCAAGGGGCGGGGGAGTCTGGGGTCGAAAGTTCACCATTCTTGTATCATGCTCCTTTTGATTTTGTCGATTTTCGGGAACAAAACACAGTAAAAAACTAATTATTGAATAAATAATTAGCATTCATTAATAAAATTAATCATTAAAAACAAGTAATTAATTAAATTTTACTTACTATATACTTAGAATTATAATCATTCGGAAAAAAATCAAGGGCTTTTTGGGGGGCTTGTGTGCACCACTGCCTCCGTTGTTATCTTCATCATTTGCCTGAAGTTCAAAATTACGAGATCCGTCACCAATAGCCATTGTGTTGTGCTTTAAAGCAGAGGTCGCTAAAGTGATGGTCCGCGGACTACTAACAGTCCACGAGAGAATTTCGCTGTTCCCCAGAAAAATGTGTGGAATATATTAACTCAACACGTTAAAGTATGTTTTAAGATGCATTGTGAAACATAATTCAAGTCATTACAATACGGGAAAAGTTAAAAAACGATACTTCACAGAATAACACCATTTCATAAGAATGTATAATGCTAAAAGTTTGATATACTCTTAAACCATTTTTTAATTCTTTGTTTTTACAGTTTCTGTTTATCTTATTATGATTTATTTGTAAAGTTTTCTTAATTTGGTTACAACTAATAGTTTCAATTTTTTAATTAGGTACATTTTACGTGTTATTAGATCACAAATATTTTTTATAAATATATTTAACGCTTAAAAAATCCTATTAGTGGTCCGAAGGATTTAAATTATGAATTTACTGGTCCACGAAGTCAAAAAGTTTGGCGACCGCTGCTCAAAAGTGCGACGGTAATATGCACTCGTACTTAATTACTCTTTATATCTATTTGAGAATAACCTGCAATTTATATGCTATTAAGTTAGAATCTGAATGAAATTCAAAATTTGTAAAGGTGCTATTATTTCTTAATTTTTTTTTTTTTACAAGAGCTGTTAAGTGATTACGAAAAACGAAAGCCTACAGAAAGGAGAAGACCTAAGCATATAATAACAATATTCATTTCTAGGTTACGTTCACTAGTTTCTCGGTAAGTGTAATTCATCAAATTCACACTTAAGTTTCGATCGATATCTTTGGAAAGATTTCCTGAGCACACGGCATTACAATAATTCGAAGAAATAGTTATCACACCATGAGATAAAAAAAATGCATTCATGCATAAACGAAAATATTAGTAATCGTTTTTCAAGACCACACACCAGGCGATTATGTACAAATGATTTTGATGTAATCTTTTTTGGAAAAGGAATGCCGAAGGGGTGCAGAGATGACTGAACAAGGAAAACACTTCGAAAATTCAAATGCGTGGATTTGAAATTTAAAATTTATTCAGCTTGAATCTGGTTTTAATCAGATTGCGAATTTCACTAACATAATTCTTCTCATTGAAACTACTGGTACTGTAACTCGTGATATTGAAACATGCTTAAATTTTTTTTATGATATTGAGCCAAAATTATTATAGATTTGTTCATAACTCAGAAATGGTTCCTTCTACATACTTCATAGAATATATATATAAAAAATTAAATCAATCCCATTTTTGTATATAAACGTTTTGAGTGTTTTTAGGGAGGAATATTTAAGTTCATCTTCCGATAATTTTAGGGGGCCGCGGTAGCCGAGTGGTATAGGTATCGGATCGTGGCTTGCTTGGTCACGAGTTCGATCCCAGTACCACTAAAGACCCGCCGTGTAGGGCAGCGATGCACGTTAAATCTGTCGAGAGCTGAAACGTCCTCCCGTTGGTGTGGTGTGGTAGTTAGGAGAGGGGGTGCCAGCTCAGGTGTCGTCCACGTCACTTGACCATAGTTCAAAGTTACATGGTCCGTCGCCAAAAGCCCTCGTGTAGCTGAACAGTGCGATGTTAATATTCAATCAATCAATCAACCGATAATTTTAGTGATGTAGATAGAAAAAAAAAGGCATTAAAAGAATTCTTAAGTCTGAAAAACCTTTTAGAAGTATTTACTCTTTTATAAACAAGCTGATAATTGCTGTTAACTCTCTACGCGGAAATAAACTATACTTAAAGATTAAATTCCCAGATCATATGATTAAAACATTTTTAACAAGTTATCGTCTACACATACATAAACATGAAAATATTTCTACTTTTTCTTGAAACATTTTTTAAAAAATTATTTTACTATTTCTACTACTAATAAAAATATTTCTTTCAAATTCTTAAGGATTTTTTCACAAGCTCTTAAGAATTCGAATTTGCTTGTTAAGTATTACACTTTCATTTTTATAAACATTTACTTTTAGCTCTACCCCTATATTTTTTGCATTAGATGTACTTTTTAATTCAGCTTTAATTAAGTATGTATTTGAACAATTATTTTTATTAAAAATGTTTTATTTTGCATGGAAAGTAATTATTATTATGCATAATAAAAGCTTTTACGTATGTATTTATTATAAAATTTATTATAGTTACACAAACACACACACATATATATATATATATATATATATATATATATATATATGTGTGTGTGTGTGTGTGGCAGCCAAAGCCATGCAGTCTTCGCGCGCAGGCGCAGCTAAGTGAAACAAAAACTGAAACTATGAGACAGTGAACCTTTAGAGAGAACAGAAGAGAGAACGAGAGAGGTGCGCGAGCAGGCGTTACCTTCTGCATATCATCGTCAAACTTATCTGTTAAAATAGCTACCTTTTTAATTAATTTTTGTTTAATTTTAAAATAAATGTGAAGTAAGACAAACGTCTTGGACCCCTTGTTGTCTCCCACAAATTATGGGGCTCGGCCGCGATCGATAAAATTTCGATTTTGAACCAAAGTCTGGACAATGAACAAAAGCGTCCGTGAAGGAGACGCTCCGCCATTTTTTGGAAACTTCGTTCAACCTGTGTAGAGGTTTGAACTCAGCATGAATACTCCGTCTGTGTAGAGGCCGGGATTGAAAAAAAATTTTCGATTTTGATCAAAGTTTGGAACGTGAACAAAAGCCGTTCGTGGAGGAGACGCGCCGCCATTTTTCGAAAACTTCGTTCCGTCTGTGTAGAGGTTGGAACCACTCACATACACACCTGCGAAGAGGTGTGAATTCGAACAATTTCAACTATATTACCTGCGAAGAGGTGAAATCAGTGAAATAAACGTTTTTCTTCAATTATTGGATACATTGTACGTGCGAGCAACAAGGGAGCTAGAAAAAAAAGGTAGGATCTTTCCATATTTTTCTAAAATGTATAAAAACGCTCTTAAAGAGGATTTCATAAGAGTTGTTGAGGATCTAGACGGTACTGTGGAGAGTACGGACACTATTGCTAAACTAAAGACTAAAATTGAGAACAGTAGTACATTTGAAAGTGATCCAGATTTCGTTAAAACTTTAATTCAAAACTGTATAGATGAGAGAGTATCGCGAAACGAAAGAGAGGTAACTTTAGAAAAACAGAAAATTGAGCTCGCGAAACTTCAGTTAGCAAAATTAGAAAAAGAAATCGAACTTCAAAGGGCTAAAAATAAAGCATTAAGTTTAAATCCTGCAGCTAAAGTCGAAGATAAACAGTTCGAAACTAACATAGAAAATATGATAAAAAGTATTAGAACTTTATCTCTTCCTGTTCCCACCAGATCTGAAAATTTTAATCTGTTCTTCCAATCATTAGAACGCGCATTTTTAACCAAGAAAATAAATGACGAATATAAATCTGAAATTTTAATAAATCTTCTGGGCGAAAGAGCTCATAATGTCTTATTGTATATTAAAGAAGAGGAATTAAATGACTATGAAAAACTAAAATCTATAGTACTCAGAGAATTCCAATTAACCCCTCGCGAGTGTTTAAACTCATTTAAAAATGCTGTAAAATCATCAGGCGAGACATACATCCAATTTGCTGCAAGATTGACGGCCAACTTCCAATATTATTGTTCGTTAAGAAAAGTTAATTCCTTTGAATCTCTATGTGATCTTATAATTTCTGATAAATTATTTGAAACTTTAAATAAGGAAACTGCAACTCATATTGGCATTCGAGAAGCAGAAGATTGGTTTAGGCCTATTGATTTAGCTAAAGAGTGCGATATTTATATTTCATCTAGAAGCGGATCACATAAAGAAATTCCTATTACTTATGGATATACCCAAGACCCCTTTAAAAATAGATCACAAAACTTTAAACCAAAGATTAAAGAGAACTATCCCCAATATCTTGAAAGAGAAAATAAAAATTGCTTTATATGCGGTGATTCATCTCATTGCGCAAGAGACTGTGAGAAGCGTTTTAAACCTAAAGAATCTAACGACCACATCCATAATAGAATAAACGTGAATACTTTGAAAGTCGAGAGCGAAAAACAAAATAGCGATGAATTCGAACAATTTCAATATGTAAACATTTTTGTGGAAAATCAGCCCGTAACAGCCTTGATCGATTCAGGTTGCCAGATCCCAGTTTTAAATTCCTCACCAATTAGAGTGCAAACACCTTCCGAAGAAATAATAACATTAAGTTCATGTTTTGGCGAACAGCGAATGGTAGAAGTTAAACCCATAAATATTTCTCTTAATCAACACTCTTCCGGTCTAAGTGTTCGAACGGCAATATCACCGACCTTGACCGAAGAATTTATTATACATCCCAGTGTATATGCTGAAATAAAGAAACTAGGTCACGCAAAGAGCAATGTTTTATTGAGTGAAAGTGGATCCTCTTTGGGTGTTCATTTTAATTCAAATGTTTCTGTTTCAAATGTGATAGAAAACTCTAGTTATGATTTGTCACATGTTAAAAACTTTAATACTAGAAATGATTCGAGTTCTCTAATTAAGGATTATAAATGTAATAAAATTAAGAGTACTAAGTTAAAATTGAGTATTGTAAGAGAAAAATGTTCTGATATAGTATTGTGTAAGAAAGTCAATGGCGCCATGAAAACGAGTTCCGTGGAATTTATCTCCCGCTCACCTAACCCTTTACCTATGAAGAGTAAACATCGTCGTTTTGTGTTGCTCCGAAGGATCTTTGAGCCCTGGCAGTGGAAACGGAGGAAAAAGAGAAATCGTTTTGAACAGACGTCCAGAACTCTACAGAGGAAAATATCGATGCGTTCAACCAAAGATCAACTTGTTAAAAAAGACGTTCTTATGCCTGTGAAACACAATGTTTTCCTGTGGAACCTTCCGGATGTCGAAGAGGTGCTTTCACATGATGGAGAAACTGACTAGTTCAGAAAAATTATGATATGTTAAATCTCTATGTATTTGTCGTATAGTCCTTGTCTGTTCCGTCTTTTTTGTATGTTTCAGATTCTCCTCTGGTCTCGATGAAAAAGGAAAAAAGGGACGTACCGCTGCAGACAGCGTACAGCCAGGCTGGCCGATTGTGGCAGCCAAAGCCAAGCAGTCTTCGCGCGCAGGCGCAGCTAAGTGAAACAAAAACTGAAACTATGAGACAGTGAACCTTTAGAGAGAACAGAAGAGAGAACGAGAGAGGTGCGCGAGCAGGCGTTACCTTCTGCATATCATCGTCAAACTTATCTGTTAAAATAGCTACCTTTTAATTAATTTTTGTTTAATTTTAAAATAAATGTGAAGTAAGACAAACGTCTTGGACCCCTTGTTGTCTCCCACATATATATATATATATATATGTATATATATATATATATATATATATATATATATATATATATATATATATATATATATATATATATATATATATATAAATGTAATAATTCCCTCTAGTGCCCTTTTTCTTAACTTTAACTCTTTTCTTTAAAATTAACATTGTAATCTTAATCGTAATCGGCTAGTCCGAAATCCCTGTCCCACCCATTCTATCCAATCAGAACTACTATGACGTAATAACCACACGCTTGCACTGTTGGTATAAAAGCAAAAATCTTTAATCGCTCTCTTTACCTGCTTGCCTTCATCATGTAAGAATGTAAATAACTGCATCTCTTTTCTTTGCGTCCTCCAACATTCCGCTGCCTATTTAATGTGAAGTGTGTACCGCAATTGTGTTTTTAATCTATTGATGTCTGCTTCATAATAAAGGATGAAACGTTATCCTGAGATGTCTTCAATAAACCAGATACGACAACAACCAACACCGGCCAACGCTACTACAATACTTAATATATATATCTACTCTTTATATTTACGATTTTTTTAGTTTCGTTTCATAACACTAACATAAAACAAATTCGTTTGTGTATTATTGCTTAGTTCCTTATTAAATTTCAAGCAGTAAATATTTGATAACAATACATTGTCTTATTATTTTTAAACATAAAGTATCTTTCTACAAATCCCAATATTCAGATTTATCACATGATTGCTTACTATTATTAGCTGAGATATATTAAATGTTCTTTTACAAAGGATGTTCATAACCGATTTTTGCATATATAAGGATAAAAATAAGGACAAGGAATAAACATAAGGATCTTAATAAATCTAACAAACGGCATCTGAATACGAAGTGTCCAATGGGGAAAATATCACAATGTGAAAATATCCTTATTTTAAAATAATTGGATATAACTCTTGTATATTATTTTTTTAAATTTTTTTTTATTTCTAATAGGCTGTGTATTGGTGTTTTCCCATTATAGACCTAGCACATTCCCGGAAGCTGGTACCTGTTTTAAGTGCGGCACCATATAAGTTGGATACCAATCGCCACAGGTAATTTTGACGCCCAGGTTCCTCCCTTGACGGAGGTACCTGAGCTGTGACGATGCGAACCTGTACTAAGCCGCTGTAATCTTATACATGCCGCATAATCATATGACTGGCCGCTCTCGATTTTCTGCGTCATGAAAATCCACAGACTTGGGCTGGGGTCGAACCTACAACCTTAGGTGCAGAAGGCCAGCGACAAACCAATCACGCCACTCAGCCAGCACAATAGGCTGATTCTACTTGAATTTGAAATCTAAATTCAAATTTTTTTCACTTGTTTGCTATTTTTTTTTACTGAAATTTGGAAAAATTTTTAACCTGTAGGATTATTGATACCCCTATTTTTTTATCTAATATTAAAGAAAGAATCTTAGTATTCGGAATATCTTTTCAAGAAGGAAAATTCATCCAATTTTGATGCAATTTTCCCTTATTTGGAAAAGTCAGAACAAAAGAATACTCTCGTTCCCATATCATTAATTTTTTTTTTTTTTTGTAAAAACTCTCGCATGCCTAATTTTTAAATTTCTTTTTTTCAATTAGTTGATATAAAAATGAAATACATGTTTAACGCATGTTTCTTCATTTTTGAGGCATAGTTTGATAAATATAATTATTTATATTAAAACCAGTCGGCTGGGTGGCGTGGTTGGTCTGTCGGTGGCCTTCTGCACCTAAAGTTGCGGGTTCGACCCCACCCAAGTCGGTTGATTTTCATGATGTAGAAAGTTGACAATGGCCATGTCGTATGATTATACGGCATGTAAAAGATCCCTAGAGTGTCTGTTTGGTTATAGTGCTCTCGGCAAAATTAAATTCTAGTACAAGTTCGCATCGTCAGAGCTCAGGTGCCTCAATCTAGGGAGGAAACTGGGCATCAAAAATACCTGTGGCGATTGGTATCCACGTATAGGGTGCCGCACTAAAAAGAGACACCAGCTTTCTCTCGGGGAATGTACTAGGTCTGCAATGGAAAAACTCCAATAGGCAGCCGAGTAGAGATAAAAAAAAGTATTAAAACCATTTAATGTGTTATATTAACCATATGTTAATAGTAACAGATTTTTCAAACTAAAAAAAGTTCAATACTTATTCAGAAAATTTTTATAAAAGGAAATGTAAAAGATAATTTCAATAATAAGAATAAAAACAATGGGAAGGAAATGCAACCACAAAATAGTTGCTGAAGAATGTGCAAGAGCATATAACGTGGTAACGACTTTTTTTCATTTATATTATTTAGTTTTTTTTCTTGTATTCATTTAAATTCAAGCGCAATTCTTTTTCATTATTTTACAATAGAATAAAATTCTACTTACTAGTTCAATATACAGTCGAACCTCTATGTAACGATCCTCTATATTGCGAATTTTTCTACGTAGCAAACTTTTTCCTGGAACGTTGAACATTTCGCGATTTTCCTCGTAAAATAACCTCTCTATAGCGAAGTGTATTTTCTATACAACAAACTTTTTCTTTTCTGATTTAGTTTTTGTTCTTCCTTTTTTTTAAAGTATTTCGCAAAAAATTACAAGTTATTCTCTCTTTAACACATATTATGGCGATCAAAAAAACTTGAACTGGTTTTATTAGGTCCTAACTCGCCGAGAGCAATAGAGTTCTGGATGTTTAATCTAAGAAGTGCAACCTTTAATCCCTCTTTGCCCAGTTCACTAGAAACATCTTCGATATCCTCTTTCACCCTCAGTGGAGTTGTCCTGAGTTTCCGTGTTCTTATTTTAAAATAATCTATATGTTTAATATTACTTGTATTCTTTAAATTATATAAAACGTCCTAAAATTCATTAATTTTAGCATAAAATTATTTTCTTAATATTGAAAATACAGTGAATTCTCCGACATTCTTTTTTCCTGTTTTCCTTACAGTTTTTTTTTCTTTCTTTCTTTTTCGATGGGTAAGGTATACAAAATAAACACAAATTAACTTTAAAAAAAAGGTGTGAATAATTACTTTTTTTAATATATAGTATTTATGAATTTAAAATTTGTTTTATGTGATTTATAAAGTATATTAAAAGATGAACCTCTATATAACGAATTTTCTATATAACGAACTTATTTTCCGGGATTTAGCGACTTCGTTAATAGAGGTACGTCTGTATTTTCAAAACTTCAGCACAAAAATTCAGGTATTTATGCAACAAAATTTACTTCCATACCCATGTACAATAATCTCGTTCTGCCCGAACTCAAGATGTATAAGGTGGAAATAAACTACTTTTGAATCAAATAAATAAATATTTACAACTGCAACCTAGAATTAATATCATCTTTAGAATCATAATTTTACTTTACTCTTTTCAGAAGCGGATTTTTTTAAAAAAAATATTGTTAAAATGCTACAAATAACTTTTTAATATATACGTTATTTGAAACTGTAAAAAAGATCTAAATAATTAGGGAAAATTCATTGCATTCGAATTAGAATTCCATTGTAAAAAATATCTTTATTTTATTTATTTAAATTCGTCATGATAACCATTTACCGGAATGATTTTGAAAAGAAAAACAGAACTAAAAAATAACTAAGAAAAAATATAATTACCTTATGAGTACTCAGGAAATATATTTAGTTAACTCAACATCTTGATCACTTATCAACCCAAGAAAAATCTGTCAACATGTAAAAATTTAAAATCAAAAAAGGGGTTTTCCTCCAGCAATTAATCCAATTTATTTAAATAAATATGCAAAAACTCTGGCATTAGAATAAACAAGAGAAATATAATTATGATCAAGGATAAATTTAATTTAAATCATCAAGGATCTGATAATAGGAATAACTAAGAGAAAATTCAATATTTCGAAATTTCTTTTATTTGGATAAACAAGATTATAATTAATTATAATTTCTCGAGAAAGCAATCCGAAACTTTTTCAACAATACTTAAGAATGTTGAGGCTCTAAAAAACGCGCATAAGTGATTTTATCAACACTTCATGCAAGATTAACGAAGATCATTGTTTTGATAAAAGAAAATGTTTCGTTAAACATCTAAGTAAACTGTAAACAAAAGATTATAAAGGAGTTTAAAGATATTTTCTACTTATTATTTTTTTAATTTACTTTTTTTACACCATAGAATTAAAACTAATGCGATAAAAAAGCTAAAAATTGGAAAGTTTATAGCACTATCTATATATTGCAAAAAAAGAAAATTATTGTAAAATATTTGTAAAAAAAATATTGTACCGATTAGCAAATGACCATTACTTCTTTTTAACAAATTTTCTTACATGACAAAATCAATTAAAATTAATACGAAATGAAATTTTAATTTAAATTATAAACAACAGAATAGTTTTTAATCGACTTTTTCTTGAGCAAAGAAAATTTAAACTTAAAAATCGAGATGTTTTTAAAGCTAGAAATATACATATAAAAAAAGGCAAAATATTTTTATGACTAATGATAAATACAATGACTGATACGCTCATAATTATCAATTTTTTACATCCAATTTTTGTTCTTAATACAATCAGTAAATTAAAATTTGTTTAAAATCCTTTTATCTTTTAAATTGATTAGATATTATACGGAAAAGTACATATTTGGACGAAAATTTGGCAGACTTTATATTAATATTTACCATTCGTGTACTTAAAAGTTGAGAACGTCGATGAAAACGTTTATTACTTATTAAAAATAATTTGAGTAATTAAAATTACATTAAAAGTGTTATGAAAAAAATGTTGCTTACTAAGAAAAAGTTTGAATGAGCTATTAATTACTTATAAACATTTTCTAATGACGGATTCGTTGGCTGCAACATTTTTAAAAATCAAGAGAAATGCTATTACGCCATAAGGTTTAGGTAATCAATTGATCCATTGGCATTAACCAATAACATCTATTAAATTTACTCAATCAAATTGTAAGCTGTTTTTTGGAAAGAAGAAATGATGTGTTGAGAAATATAATTATTTGATATTCATTTAAAAAAGATCAATTTATGGAATTTGCAGCAATCAAATTGAATGAAATTGGTAGCTAACTTTTTAAAACTCCATTTACTTAGTGTTTTATCAAACGCAGTAATTACTCTCACTTTAGTTTCGAAAACGTGATAAAATTTGCCCTTGTTATATTTATTTGTTTTAAAGTTTAGAGATTATTATTACATTACAGCAAACTAATATTGCTGTGGAACACGTATAATTTCTAAAACACAAATTTCAAAAGATGATACATTTTTTTATGTGATAAAACTGCATATTGAAATTGAATTTTATTATGAACAATGAATTTCATTGTATCGCATCATCATCATTAGTATTATTATTTACGCAAAAAGATGGCTCTTTTATGACTTATCAATTGCCATTTAATATTCATTAATAGTTTGTATCATATTAATTTTAGCAGTAAAAATTATATATGTCCTGTCGTGAAAATCGTATATGAAAACTATTTCTTGCATTATATTTGTTAAAATTTTTTTTAATGTTATGCTGTATATAAGATAAAAATACAAACATTTTTTTAAGAATGGTTTAACAAATAAAATTTTCCCACAAGCTAACATGGAATATATTTGATCATTATTTGTATTTATATATATATATATATATATAGTCGAACCTCTATATTGCGAATTTTTCTATAAAGCGAACTTTTTCCTGGAACCAAGAACATTTCACAGTTTTCTTCGTAAGATCAGTTTTCTTCGTTCTCTATAGCGAAGTGCATTTTCTATATAACGAACTTTTTTTCTTGTGATTCAATTTTTTTTTCTCCCTATTTTTAAAGTATTTCTGGAAACCTTAAGTTTTTTTCTCTTTTAACTTATTTTATGGTAGTCATAAATCTTGAACTGGTTTTATTAGGTGCCTAACTCGCTGAGAGCAATTGAATTCTGGGTGTTTCATCCAAGAAGTGCAAGCTTTAACCCCACTATCCAATTAATTGGAAACATCTTCGATATCCTCTTTCACTCTCAGTGTAGTAGTATCGTGTCCCCGTGTCATAGAACTAGCTTCCGTTTATTTGAAGTGTTGATCAGTCGTACTTGTAACTTCGTTCCTTGTAGCTCGAAAATGTCAAAACGTCAGTGCTTGAGCATCAAAGAAAAAAATTTAATTCTGCAAGAAGTGGATAAAGGTATCACGAAACTTTCCTTGCAGTTTTTCTTTCTTTCTTTTTTGATAGTTAAGATATAGAAATAAATATATATTAATTTACAATAAGGTATGAATAATTACTTTTTTAAATATTTAGTGTTAATGAATTTAAAATTTGTTTTATGTGGTTTAGAAAAGAAATTGAAATATGAACCTCTGTATAACGAATTTTCCATATAACGAACTTTTTTTCGGGATTTAGCGACTTCGTTACATAGAGGTCCGACTGTATATATATATATATATTTTACAATTAACATGGCTTAACAGATTGAAAAAGAAATGTAAAGTACTTGCAGATTAAGGCTATAAGATACTTAGGAACATATCCTTTTCGGAAAGACGTTGGCGACAGCTGATTTTTTTCTTCTTTTGTTAAATTAAACACAAAATAAGGTAATAATCTAAATTCCGGATTACATTCTTTAATTATCATTTTATTGAGGAGTCATGACATTTTTAACTGTTTCCCTCATTGGAGAAAAAAGTTTAGTTTTCTTATGCTATCCATTGGCGTTTTTTTTTCTTTTTTACGGCTTTTTGAAAAAGAAAAGTACCTAAAATTGCAAAACAGTTTTCTATTCAAATTGCACCAGAAAGGTAACCACAGTAGAAATTAACCAAGAGTCAAAAAATGGCAGTCTTCTAACTATTTTAAAATTCTCATATAAACCTTGTCCTTATTTTCGAATAATACTTGGATTTGAGCTCTATAATAAAACTAATATTAAAAATAAATCCGAAGTTCTAAAAATTTTTTTAAATTAATCTTATATCAATCAATTAAATTCTTTTTGTTAAAAAAATTATACTTTATATAGAAGCAGTTTTTTAAAAAATAAGAGAAGTAGCATAAATTTTCAAAAAAAAATTGCTGCAGCAAATAATTATTCTTTCATCAGGTTTTCTCCACTAGAACTTGTTCTACTTAAAAGAAGACAACTTTAATTTAATTTTATCTACTTATTATTTTTTGCGATTAAAGAAACAACTGCAACTTTTATTTTTATTATCATTCTTGTTTATTCTTGTTTTGTTTTTTTAAAAAAAGGAATTCATGTATCACTTACAGATTTTCCAATAAATAGATAATAATTACCTACATTCAAAGAAATTTAAAAAAAGGAAATTTAACTTTAAAAAAATATTCCGAAAATAAGAGGGTGGGATCGAGGTGCAGAGCAAGATAGTGACCTTGAAGCTAATGAAATACTTTTTGGGGGAACAGTGATTGGATTGGACGCGCCTTTTCTCTCAGCGTAACGGGGAGAGAGAGGGGTAAGCAGCTGTATTCCCCTCTCTCTCCTCCTCTTGCTTAAAAGCAAGGTTGCTCACTGTCTAAAGGCCGGCTAATTACTTGCTCAATGCACATCACCCTTCATGCGGAACATGCCACTATCCCCCGGGGCTGTCAAGTGGGATATTCCCATACACAAACGATATTGTCAACGCCCCAATAAGTCTCAATATTGAAATGATTCATAACAAAAGCATTTGAGGTACAGAACTTGAAATGGGAGTTTCCATTGTCTTTTATATGTATCTTAATTCTTTGTTAAATATATGTATGTATGAAATATTGGGGGAAATTTTAATTTTTGTGTTCAAAGTATTTTCCATATATTCTCATTTTGAAAACAATGCTTACAAAACTATTCTGAAATTAGGGAAGGTAGTTGGGTCTTACTTTTCCTTCTATTTATAATTATCTTTATAAAATAATCCTTACTAATTTGTGTGTTTGCAACTATCATTATAAGAGAAATTTTTTTTAAATTTTAAAAATTGAAGTACACCAATGTAACTAAAATTTTAACAAAATTTTTAATTATTTCTCTTTCTCTCTTTATGTACACTCTTAGCCCGATTAGGCTTCGAGTTCAACTGCGCTCGGATGACAGATACGGGAAAATTACTTCATGCTGCTACAAGTCTATGCCATGCTTCCTTCATCATAATGGCTGGAGAACAGTGCCGGCCAGTGGTGCACATAATGGGGGTCCCTTGATTTTTTTTCCGATTGATTATAATTCTAAGAACATAGTGCGTAAAATTTAATTAAGTTTTTGTTATTAATGATTAATTTTATTAATTAATGCTAATTATTTATTCAATAATTAGTTTTTCACTGTGTTTTGTTCCCGAAAATCGACAAAATCAAAAGGAGCATGACACAAGAATGGTGAGCTTTCGACCCTGGACTCCCCCTTGAAAAATTCCTGTGTGCGCCATTGGGTCCGGCCCATTCATAACTTGGGCCCGCAACCAATAAACAGATGTTTTTAATTGGAGAAAAATATGGAGGTGCTGGTCAGGACAACAGTCGAGCATCCCCGAGTCTAGGTAGCTTCTAACGTGACGGGGAACCTTCGGTCTGGAGAGCCGATTTAAACTCATTTCGAACTCAGGGTGCAGAAGATATTTGTGCCCCCTTGGCATTGGCGGATCGAAATTTATAATCAGAAAATCTGGTTAAGTCCAGCTCATCCGGGCCATTCCCGGCCGAACACTGCTTATCATTAAAAATTTTCTCATAGAATTATTGATATGGGAGTTTCATTACAGCTTTCTAGAACAAGAATCGGCAACCTTGTAGCTGTAGTGTACTGAACCAATCTTCCAATATGATTCAGAGTGTCACGTAGTAGGAAATATTAGTCAAGGAATAGAGATGAAGAATACAAATTTAGGTTTTTATTGCATATAAATTTTGCATTTCTTAAAAATATTTATTAACATAGAAAAAAACAACAGAAAATATAACTATTCTCTCAACATAAATAGAAAAAAATTAAAATTGTACTTATATTGAGTATTATGTAATTAATAACATATTTATTCAAATGAGGAATATAAGTAACATAAAATATAAATATTTCTTCAATGTAGTTAAAATAATAAATATTTTAATATGCTTGAACTTCGTTCGTGCACCTCTCCGCTTCATATCGCGATATCAGGGGTATAATTTGACTTTCGATTGGACATGATTTTAAATGTTTAGTTGTTACACAACTTCTTTTTGGACTCAAAATATTTTTCACGTGAGAAAAGATGTGTTCACTTGGATATGTAGAGCCAAAAACCGAAAACAGATCATACGCAGTTTTCGTCAAACAATTAAATTTTTCCGGCGAAGGCATCAAGTAATTTAAATGTATCAGTAGTTATCTTCCTGAGTTTTCCATAAATTTGTAAATTTTGCTTTCCATAATTCGGTGAAGATGTTAGTTTAGGAAACACAATTTCAAAATTATAAACTTTCATCGACTCAAAAATTGACAAATTCGTAGAGTGATGTTGAGTGCCATTGAGAATTGTACCGCGTGCCATAGGTACTAGAACTTTACTCACAAGCAAACAGATAATATCGTTCAAAAAGTTTCATAATGAAATGAATTATTGAGAAAGGGTATAAAACATATAATAGCATATAAAATAGGTATATTAGCATATAAAAACGATAAATATCTTTCTTAAACAATTGCGTAAAACTTCGTTTCTCAAACTGTGAGGCGTGCCCCCTAGGGGGGAGTGTTTACCTTGCGTGGGGGGGGACGAGCATAACGCAAAGTCGGAAATAAAATATTTAAAATACAGTACTAAAATACAGTAATGCAGTAGAGTTTTTCACAGTTAATACAGCAGAGTTAAATACAGTTAATACAGTTAAAATACAGTAAAAATGTAGTTATTAATTTAATGAAAGGAAGCAAAACGAAATACATTATGACATAATAAAAAATAAAATAAACAGTTCAATTGATACGATATACTTTTTAATGTATCAGTAATGCACACAATGTATTCGATAATTAATTTATCATAGTTAATTATCGAATCATCTATTTATCATTGATCTAAATTAAAAACAATTTTAATAATTACCAGTGACTCCCATAAACTTATCGTATACAAAATTAAATTAAAAATTTAATACTGATCTTGATAGATTGTATGGTTTATAATTAAAGTCGTATTGTGTAGCTTTAGCGTCAAAGTAAAGGGTGTTTTTTTGAGAGGTATAGAACTTTAAATTGCAATAAAACAACGATGTATTATTCGATTGACATGAATTTTTTTTATTCGAAAGATAACCTTGTGGCATTACATTTTAAATATGATTTCTGGCATAGGACTGCCACGGCTGGCTCGGATGTAGTCTAATCTGGACGTCCAATTTTCGATGACTTTTCCAACATTTGTGGCCGTATATCGGCAATAACACGGCGAATATTGTCTTCCAAATGGTCAAGCGTTTGTGGCTTATCCGCATAGACCAATGACTTTACATAGCCCCACAGAAAATAGTCTAGCGGTGTTAAATCACAAGATCTTGGAGGCCAATTCACAGGTCCAAAACGTGAAATTAGCCGGTCACCGAACGTGTCTTTCAATAAATCGATTGTGGCACGAGTTGTGTGACATATTGCGCCGTCTTGTTGGAACCACAGCTCCTGGACATCATGATTGTTCAATTCAGGAATGAAAAAGTTAGTAATCATGGCTCTATACCGATCACCATTGACTGTAACGTTGTGGCCTTCATCGTTTTTGAAGAAGGATTCCACCAGCCCATAAAGCGCACCAAACAGTTAGTTTTTCTGGATGTAACGGTGTTTCGATATACACTTGTGGATTAACTTCACTCCAAATGCGGCAGTTTTGTTTGTTGACGTAGCCATTCTACCAGAAGTGCGCTTCATCGCTAAACAAAATTCGCTTATGAAAATCGACCATTATTTTCGAAATAAAATTGCACAATTTGAAAGCGTGTTTCAGGCATGAGCCTATTCATGATGAATTGCCAAACCAAACTGAGAATAAATCACTTGACAGCTGTTAAATCGGTTGTCATCTTGGAAAGTAATGCCAACAAGCTTCTATACCTGGAAAAAAACACTCTGTACATTATTATCTCATTCAATAACATCGTTATATCTCCCCCCAATGCAATACATCGTTATTGCATGAGGAGGGCGGTGAAAAGTGGGTCACAACTATTGAAAGTTTGAGAAGCACTAGCCTAAAAAATATTTGTTAGTATATAAGTGTTACCCAAGTTTTACATGATTGCATGAATAATAGGGTTCCCCTAGCCTAAAATTCATTCAGTTTGTAACATCCTCTATCAAACTGGGAACAATTTTTGGTATTCTATTGAAAAAGACTTAATTTGTATTAAATACCTCCCTGTTACTAAATAGTTAAACACATCTCTAAACTATAGAAACTTTACAAAATAATCTGCTACGAATATTTTAAGAATTAATCCCTGTTCCATTACTAAGCATTCATATGCTATACATTTACGCTAATGATTTATGATAATTTTTACGATTATGAGCAGACAGAATCAGATGGTATCCGATTTTTGCTTCTTACACAGGTTTGAATTTAGAAGAGTTTACTTGTGGATATTTTCAAAGTAATTTCACGGAAAATGATTCCTACTATTAATACATTTTATCCTATTGATTGCATTCTTGTGACTAATTGTTATCAAATTAAAAGTCGTTGAGAAATAGAATAAAAGTTTTCAAGAGTAATGGAAATAATTTACCAAAAAATATAACAGTATTATACAAGGAAATAAATTAATTTAACAAATGATTTCTTAGCATGCAATACAGTGCTTTCTGTCGGGAAAACCCTTAGTGCAATATCCTCAAAAGTTGCATAGATTACTGAAAATACACTTCCTGCAGACAATACAATGAACTGTACTTTTAACAGAAATTTCAATATTAAAGTTTATGTTCGAAAAGATAAAAGCTTTGAATTATATATACTGAGAGAAGGATATATATATATATATATATTTTGAGCCTATAAAGAACCTATTTTAGGTAATATTTCCCAGTATTTATTTTTTATGTAATGCATCGTTGACGGATTACAATTTTTTTCTCTCAAAAAAAGAACTGTTCATTGTGTGTCAATATTAAATATCATTTTTATGAGCACTGTTTAAGGTTCGCGTTTAACTGCTCCCATTTGCTAAGTTAATAGCAATCCTTTTCCATTTAAAATAAAGCATTTTCCTGTTTCTGATGAAAGCATATTTCGCCTCATTATCATATTTCTGAAAATTCGAGTGCGATAGATTCGCAGTCAAAATTAGATTAATAGATGGAGGAAATCATAATTATATTTGATGTTTATCAAATTCAATTATTCCTGTATTAAAAATAATACGTCAATACTAAATAGTTGACTTAATCGCTAAATTTCATTTGTCAAAATTTCATAAAATTCATTACTACAAGAATTTTTTCTTTTAAAATAAAGTTATTTTAATTTGAGTATATGACTAATGTTTTAATAGGTATGTGTAAAATCTTATTGATCATCTCATATATAAAATGATCATATTTGTGATGATCATGTTACAAAAAATTAAAATAAAATTATGTATATATATTATATATTCAATTACCGTAAAATCCGGCGTATAACGTGCACTTTTAACACAAAAAATAAGATTGAAATTTACGAGTGTGCGTTATACGCCGGGTATAAAAATAAGAGCTTTAAAAATGAAAAAATAAGAGGAACAAAAAAAGAATTCTTCAAGTATCGAAAGCGAGTGGTAATCAATCTTTGTTCGGCATCAAGATAATGGAGACGTACAAAGATGCTGAAAAGGCAAAATGCTGTCTTTGGTTTTATGAAAATCCTTCTGTGTGTTGTGTAAGTACGACGAAGTTTTGTTCGAGAATACAAGAAAAAAGCCCCGAAAAGAGATACTTTTGTTTCATGGTATTTACCTGGACATACCACAGATTTTTCTTACTCCAATCATCAAAGAAAAAATGCCAGAGGTTACATTTTTCAACAGAATGGCGTGACTTGTCACTATCATAACGACATTACATTTTACTTCAAAGCTGAGGTACCAGTTTGGATGCGGAGGTTTTATTCAATAGCCACCATGATTACAAGATCTTTCGCCTCTGAATTTCAATACATGAGGTTTTGTAAAGAATCAAGGGTACGCACTTTGCTACCTCCATTTCTGAACTAAAATCAAAACTCTGCCTTGCAATCAATTTGATTGACGGAAACATGCTGACAAATTGTATCAAGAGCTGATTTATGGAGGGGACATTCGTCGAGTAATGAAAGGAAACCACATCGATTCGATGGGATAATGGTGAACTTGGACTGTTTCTCCGTCTTACCACAACTTTTCTCAACATGCAATAAATCATTCTTTGTGCCCAACCAATTTGTAGGCACTCTGCATTAAAATTATTGTTTAATCACTGAAGTATTGTACAACAAACAAATTGTTGTTTATTTTTCTGGTTTTCATTTGAAATAAAAGGTATGATAAATAGAGATTAGATAAAAATTCCTGAAAAAATATTCACTTTAATTCTCAACTTCTTTAACTGAATTTACACATACTGTAACGTCACGTCTCGTAAGCTTAAGCAACAACATCTGGTGTCGGTTTCTTTGTAGATTCGACGCCCACATTCACACGCAATTTCCGATCCAGCGCAACCCCTGTTTGACCCCGAGGAATCTGGCGACCCGACCGGAAGATGAGAGGGGAGATGCTTTTTGAACTTACACGGGAGCGGTAACCAACGAAACCTCCTCACAAAATAGTGGACTCGGCTACAATCGAATTAATTTTAATAACTTTAATATCATTTGTAAATAATTTTCAATAGTTGTGACGTAATAAATTCCATATTTTAATTCACCAAGAATACGCTACCGTTATTCTTTCAAACGTACCACAGCTTAGAATTTGGTGGCAGCGCTTTGGGATAAAAAGTTAGCATTCAGGGACCCGTGAGAGGGAGGAAAATTTTGGATTTTTACGGACGGACCGCAACGCAGGGGAGGGGAAAAAGAAGATCTTCGGAAGCCGTGCTGCAAGTAAGAATTCAGCTTCGGAGAAAGAGAGCGTCCTGCTCATAAAGATCAAGCTCTGATCTATAGTGTTAACGGCTAGTGTCCGAAGGGGAAAGCGATTTTCGGAAGCCGTGCTGCAAGTAAATTCAGCTTCGGAGAAAAAGGCGTCCTGCTCAAAGATCAAACTGATCTATAGTGTTAACGGCGAGTGTCCGAAGGAAAGCGATTTTCGGAAACCGTGCTGCAAGTAAATTCAGCTTCGGAGAAAAAGAGCGTCCTGCTCAAAGGTCAAACTGATCTATAGTGTTAACGGCGAGAGTGTCCGAAGGAAAGCGATTTTCAGGAAACCGTGCTGCAAGTAAATTCAGCTTCGGAGAAGGGAGCGTCCTGCTCATAGAAGATCAAACTGATCTACATCTACAGTGTTAACGGCGAGAGTGTCGAAAGGAAAAGCGATTTTCGGAAGCCGTACCACTGAAAGTACATAATTTAACATTTGCTGACAGCAAGCTGAGTACTTCAAATGGGTGAGTTACTAATATATTTTGAGTTGCAAACTGCATATTGTATTAGGAATTTTGGTTAAAGTGTTCTTTAGAAATTTTGAAATACTTGGTGTTTTTCTTGCATGGGGAACAGTGTTATTTGTTTCAGATAATTGTAATTGTATTTCAAGCATTGTGTGCAATTTTAGCTTAAGATTTATTGTGTTTTAAGTCTCTTGAGATGATTTTGATTATTTTTAGTATTAAGTTTTCTTTGTGTATTTCTGTGTATGCATGGGACCAGTGTTATTGTATTTAGAAGAGAATAGTAACAATAGTGCAAAATTTAGCGTGACATTTATTTGATATTGTTTAAAAAAATGGCTTTCCTTGGTAAAGGGAAAAAGCAAGACATGTTGCAACTTGCTGAGAATTAGGAATAAATGCCACTTTAAATATGACTGTCCCCTAGCATAAAAATTGCAATCACTAACAGTGAAGGTTATGAAGAGGAATTTGTTAAAAATCTGTATGAGACGATCATTGCAAACGGAAAAGATTGGAAGAGTTAGAAAAGGGCTGAAAAAATGAGATTAGAGGAGTTAGAAAGGGCTGAAAAATGAGTGCAGAGAGTTAGAAAGGGCTGAAAAATGAGATTAGAGGAGTTAGAAGGCTGAAAAATGAGATTGGAGGAGTTAGTAAAGGAGCAGGCATTAAAAGAGAAAAGAATTACAGCTGAAATTTGATTTAGAAGTTTAAAATAGAATCCAGTTTAGGATAAACGATGAATCAAACGATTCTACAAATGCATGTTCTGTAACCTCTAATTTAAACTTAAAAAAAATTGATCCCAAATTCGATCCTAAGCAGTCAGATATTAGTTTATATCTAGTGATCTTTGAACGCCGAGGCTAAAGGGCGTCAATAGAAAAAAAGAAAGAGTGGGTGGGGCAGGTAGTCTTGGGTTTTTTACCTAGAGATCGTGCAATTTATTGCTCGCGAACCGGAGGAACAAGCCGAAAATTACGATTATGTAAAAGAAATTATTACTTAAAGATTCAAGTTAAGTCCGGTCTTTCGGCAAAATTTGTCAACACCAGAAAAATCGATAGCACCTGGAAGGGATTTCACTTTTGAAATACAATTATCTAGATGAGTGGCTGATTGGCTTAGAATAAATACCTTTCAAGATCTTAAAGATCTAATGGTGAGTAGATCAATTAAAAAACGCGCCAATGCTAGTATGAAAGATCATTTTTAGATAATTGGGCAAACCTTAATCAGCTACTCAAATAGCAGAACTCTTTGATAATTATGAGGACGGGACTGAGAAGGTAAATTCAGAAACCACATGGATAGGTGGGGCAGAAATGATAAAATTTTGACATACTCAGGGATCAAGGAAAAGAAAATAGATTTGGGAAAACTTCCCCCAGATTAGGAGCTTCTGTTCCGGAGAGTACTAGAGAGAACTTTTGAAAAACGCGTGATACAAGATGTTATCATTGCAATATGCCTGGACATAAAAACCGGTTGCCCTAAATAATAAAAAACAAAACGACGGAAACTCTCCAATAATATTGAAGGAAATGAAAACCCGGATTTTCTTAATTCATATACAACAAAGGGCTCTCTGTGAATGGTCACGAGATAGACATTCTTAGAGATGCAGGAGCGACAATAGATTTAGTATGTGCAAAATACATAAATCCTTCTTCTTTCTCTGGTGAAAATGTTTGGGTAAAACAACCGTTAAGCCCAGAATTAGTTTGTTTACCTTTGGCGGTCGTGGAAATTTCCGGAAACTTTTGGAACAGTGCAGACTAAGGCAGCGGTTTGTGGAAATCACCAAATCCAGCACGGTCGATATTTGCTTGGAAATAAAACGGCCGAGCTAATAAATTTAGGCTATAATTTCCTGCAGTCGAAATATTAGAATGCTGTCCCAGAACAAGGTCTCAAGTCAAAGCGGCTAGAGAAGAAAGGGAATAGATAGTGGTGATGCTAAAGGGGAAGATGAGGTTATAATTGTTTCTTCGGATGCAGAGGACACGAGAATTTTAATACCTGCACTCGGGAATATGTTCGGAATTGGCGGCGCTGCTAAGGCTTACGCGAGAAAATTTAATCGATGCTCAAAAAAATGGCGAGAGATTAAACCCTTATACGAACAGGCAGCCAGTCAAGTGCAGGTTACCAATCAGGTTTATTCGCTAGAGAAGGAATTATTGGTCAAAAATCGTGAAGATAAGTTAGGTAACGTGGTGAAGTTAATAGTAGTGCCGGAAGGGTTGCGCGACCCTATTAAATCATTGTCATGAGGGGAACATCTGCACACCTGGGAATTACGAAATCCAAAGACAAATTAAACCGATATTTTTACTGGCCGAATTGATATGGAACAGTTTGTAAAAACTTTTGCGATCAGTGTCAGAGGGCTGGGAAGCCCAATAATGATAAAAAGAAGCTCCACCCAAAATTGGTCCCTGTTATTCAGGAGGTTTTACTAGCTAAATATTGATGCATATGTGGGCCTCACGATCACATCTAAAAGGGAATCGATATCTTATCACGGCCATTTTGCATGTTGTAACTTTCAAATTCCCCTGAAGCTATTCCGGTGTCTGATGATAGTTCCGTTAGTGTCACAGATGCACGCTGTTAAACATCTTTAGTCGGATGGGGTTTCCCGTGAAATACAATGTGACCAGGAGTACTTCTTTTACTAGTGCTCTGACTACGAGTTTTGAATTCGAAATACTTGTCAGGCATAGTTCTGCATGTGTATCATCCACAGAGTAACCCTGTTGAGCGATTTCATCGAACGTTGAAACGACTCTTACGAGTCTTATGTTTAGATGCAGGCTCCGAATGGGACAAACATCTTCCGTCAATTCTTTTAATTACGAAGTACAGTATCTCACGAGTACAGGGTATACACCGTCAGAGTTGGTGTATGGGAAAAATTTGCGAACCCCAGAGACGTTAGTAATGGAACATTGGATGGAACCGGAAGAAAGAGGGTGATCTCGTCACTGAATATATGTTTAAGTTAATAAATAGATTAAAAGATGTCAAGGAAGCTAATCTAAATGGAGGAAATACAAGTTCGCAGAAGAAGCTTGGTGTGACAAAAACGCAGTAAAACGTGAATTTAAGGATGGAGATTTAGTCTAGTGTTAGCTACATCCAGGCAAATAAATTAGCGGTGCAGTGGATAGGTCTGGGACAATTTTTAAATAAAATTTCGGAAACGAACTATTTGATCAAAATCCCCGGCAGACGCGAAACGCATCTCAAATCTATCATATAAATATGCTAAAACCATATTACAAAGGCCAAGAACACGTTAACGTAATTATTAATGATGAAACAAAAAACTCTCTCACCAGACCAGGAGTTAGAAATCCCATACTTAGAAAACAATTCTCTGGATTTATGATTTCGAGGACGTAATCAGGCTAGCGAGTTGAACAAACACCTTCACGACAAACAAATGGATCGACTGCCAATTTATTAAATAAATACTCTAAATGTTTTCAAACAATCCCGGTTTAACTAATCTGGTTGAACACGAAATCCAGTTAGTTAGCGATCAACCAGTTAAGGACGAAGCCCTATCGAGAGATGTCGCACCGACAAATGAAATCTTAAAAAACGAAATTAACCGAATGGTAAAATTAGGGATCATTGAGGGTAGGAGAATCGGATTACATGTCTCCTATATGATTTTAGTTGAGATAGCTGGGGAAGAACCTCGTCCATGTATAGATTACAGGAAATTAAACGGGATCATTAGAACGGAATATTTTCCCTCTTTCCGAATATCGAAGAACGCGTAGAAAAAGTATCGGCGGCTAAATTTATTACCGTCTTTGACTTATCTAAAGGATATTGGCAAATACCTTTGGGTAAAACAGCACAGCGATACGCAGCCTTCTGTACTAGCTTTTGGTACATACCGACTAAGGATGAGTTTCGGATTAAAGAATGTCCATATTTCTTTAGTAAACTTCATGGCTGAATTACTTAACGGACTAGAGGATTTCGTTGTCCGTATCTGAACGATATCATAATTTTCTCAGATACTTGGAGTCGCATATTAAACATATGGAAACGGTTCTGCAGAGAATAAAGAGACTAAGTTAACGATAAAACCTTCAAAGTGTAAGTTTGCGCAACAAAATGTCAAATTTTTGAGTCACATTGTGGGTCAGGGTTTTTTCGCACTCCTTCCGAGATCAAAGTTCAGGCTGTTCTAGGTTCCCTACCCCTCGCACGAAAACAAATACGTGCTTTCTTAGGTATAGCAGGTTATTACCAAAAATATATAAATCTGTTCTCGGTAATTGCTGCTCCGTTGACGGATGCGTTGAAGGGGAAGAAGCAAGAAGGGAGAAATTAAGTGGACGACCGAGTGTGAAAACGCATTTCGAGAACTAAAGGAAACTAATTGATAAGCCCGTCTTGTACGCCGTTTGAACGAGGAAATTCATTGTTCAAACGGACGCTTCGAACGCAGGTGTGGAACCGGTTTGGCAACGGTGCTGGAACAGGTGGGGGCATCCAGTCGCTTTACTAAATCAAAAGTACAGGAGTGAAAAGCTTGTTATTCATATACGACGGAGAGAGAGGAATACTGGTATTGTTTTTCGCAATTAAAAGGGCCTGCCTTCTTATAGATGAAATTCATTTTTAAGTTACTTAATGATCTGGCCATTGATGGTGGCCGTTTAGATAAAATGTTATGATTTCTAACCCGCTAGATTGATGCGATGAGCTTTAGCTTTTGCAACCATATAATTTTAAGAATTGTACATCGGTCGGGTAAAGTCACAAAAATGCAGATAAGTCTCAGCAGATCGGTGATAGATAATTAGGGATTGTTAATAATGTTCTCTTGCTCATGAATAATAATTCATTTATATGTTTTTAGTTAAAGGGTTAATAATTTGTATTAAGTACATTTATTATTTACTAATTACTATATATCATATCAGATAGCGATGCGTAGTGTCCAAAAGATAAAGCCATGAAAAGCAAATGTGAGTAATATGTAATTTTTGTGTACAGGGTTTTAAAATATACATGAGTATTTAGGTTACGCAGAACATATTATAGAAGATATTTTGTGTGTGAGGTTGTACACTTCGCATATCATATCAACATATCGTTGGTATAATTTTATTTAAGTATTGTGGCGAAGAGTATTTTGTATTGCAAGGTCTTGCACTGGCATTTGATATACCATGTTATATAATTGATACACAGCATTGTGATAGGGTGTTTGTATTTTTATTTAATGTATTTATTATATTTTCTTGTGATTACATTGCTATTTCGTATTATAAGATTCAGTAGCAAGTTCTAGCAAGAACACTCACTCACTAGAAATAAGTAATTCAAATTTAGTTCCAAAGCGTTTTCTTTAAATGAGTAAAATTGCAGCTCGAAATAACATTGGGTGCTTTGATAGAGGATGTAATGGTAATCTAATCGGTTGTCTCCTTCATCTCAATCATCCATTCAAACTTTCTCCTAACGGAAAAAGTTCTAACATAAGGGAGGCGGCGGGAGCTGTAACGTCGCGACTCGTAGAAGCAACAACAGCAATCTGGTGTCGGTTTCTTTGTAGATTCAGCGCGCCGCTTCCCACGTGCAATTTCAGATCCAGCCGCAACCCCCTGTCTGACCCCCGAGGAATCTGGCGTTACGCCGACCGGGAAGGATGAGAGGAGAGAGATGCTATGAACTTACTGGGAGGCAGTAACCAACGAAACCTCCTCTCACCAAAATAGTGGACTCTAACAATCCTAATTAATTTTAATAACTTTTAATGCCTTATCATTTTGTAAATAATTTTTCAATAGTTGTGACGTAAATCAGAGATTCCCTATTTGAATTCACCAAGAATACGCTACCGTTATTCTTTCAAACGTTACAACAAGAGATTGGTGGCAGCGCTTTGGGATAAAAGTTAGCATTCAGGACCCACGTAGGAGGAGGGGAAAATTTTGGATTACACGGACGGACCGCAGCCTGCAGGGGAGAAAAGAGATGTTACCGGAAGCCGTGCTGCAAGTAAGTCCGGCTTCCTGGAGAAAAGGAGCGTCTTTAGCTTTCATAAAGATCAAACGATCTATGAAGGTATTTAACTTAGCTAGATGTCAAGAAGGAAAAGCGATTTTTCGGAAGCCGTGCTGCAAGAGTAGAGGTGGTCAGCTGGAGAAAAAAACCGATCTGCTGCTCAAAGATCAAACTGATCCTATAGGTGTTAACGGCGAGGTGTCCGAGAAAGCGATTTTCGGAAGCCGATACTGCCGAGTAAATTCAGCTTCGGAGAAAAAGAGCGTCCACTGCTCAAAGATCAAACTGATCTATAATTGTTAACGGCGAGAGTGTCCGAAGGAAAGCGGTTTCGAGAGCCGTGCTGCAAAGTAAATTCAACTTGGAAAGGGAGCGTCACACATAACTCACTTGAAGATCAAACTTGATCTACATCTACAGTGTTGGCGAGTGTCGAAGAGAAG